>SSNP01000140.1:994497-1024315 GCA_006937955.1 Pachypanchax playfairii
ATACTGCCCCTGTGCCAGTGTGAAGGTCTTGAGGTCATGTGGTCTGATTTGTCCAGACTGACCCTGTTCCAGAGTGAAGGTCATGTGGTCTGATGAGTCCAGACGGACCCTGTTCCAGAGTGAGGGTCATGTGGTCTGATGAGTCCAGACTGACCCTGTTCCAGAGAGAAGGTCATGAGGTCATGTGGTCTGATGGGTCCAGATAGACCCTGTTCCCGAGTGAAAGTCATGTGGTCTGATGAGTCCGGACGGACCCTGTTCCAGAGTGAGGGTCATGTGGTCTGATGAGTCCAGACTGACCCTGTTCCAGAGTGAGGGTCATGTGGTCTGATGGGTCCAGACTGACCCTGTTCGAAGAGTGAAGGTCATGTGGTCTAATGGGTCCAGACTGACCCTGTTCCAGACTGAAGGTCATGTGGTCTAATGGGTCCAGACGGACCCTGTTTCAAAGTGAACGTCATGTGGTCTGACGGGTCCAGACGGACCCTGTTCCAGAGTGAGGGTCATGTGGTCTGATGGGTCCAGACGGACCCTGTTCCAGAGTGAAGGTCATGTGGTCTAATGGGTCCAGACGGACCATGTTCCAGAGTGAAGGTCATGTGGTGTGATGAGTCCAGACTGACCCTGTTTCAGAGTGAGGGTCATGTGGTCTGATGAGTCCAGACTGACCCTGTTCCAGAGTGAGGGTCATGTGGTTGGATGGGTCCAGACAGACCCTGTTCCAGAGTGAAGGTCATGTGGTCTAATGGGTCCAGACGGACCCTGTTCCAGAGTGAAGGTCATGTGGTCTGATGGGTCCAGACGGACCCTGTTCCAGAGTGAGGGTCATGTGGTCTGATGGGTCCAGACTGACCCTGTTCCAGAGTGAAGGTCATGTGGTCTGATAAGTCCAGACTGACCCTGTTCCAGAGTGAGGGTCATGTTGTCTGATGGGTCCAGACTGACCCTGTTCCAGAGTGAAGGTCATGTGGTCTGATGAGTCCAGACGGACCCTGTTCCAGAGTGAAGGTCATGTGGTCTGATGAGTCCAGACGGACCCTGTTCCAGAGTGAGGGTCATGTGGTCTGATGAGTCCAGACTGACCCTGTTCCAGAGAGAAGGTCATGAGGTCATGTGGTCTGATGAGTCCAGACGGACCATGTTCCCGAGTGAAGGTCATGTGGTCTGATGAGTCCATACGGACCCTGTTCCAGAGTGAGGGTCATGTGGTCTGATGAGTCCAGACTGACCCTGTTACAGAGTGAAGGTCATGTGGTCTGATGAGTCCAGACGGACCCTGTTCCAGAGTGAGGGTCATGTGGTCTGATGAGTCCAGACTGACCCTGTTCCAGAGTGAAGGTGCATCAGGTTTAGAAGAGAGGCAGATGAGGTGATGCTCCCATCATGCCTAGTAACTACTGTACAAGCCTGTGGGGGCGGGGCTATGATCTGGGATTGCTGCAGTTGGTCAGGTCCAGGTTCAGCAACAGGAAACAGGATATGATGAACGAATGAGGTTAGCTGACTATCTGAATATACTGAATGACAGGGTGATTCCATCAATGGATTGTTTCTTCCCTGCTGACACGATGCAGGATTCATCAGGTTTAGAGTGTAACAGAGTGATCATGTTCCAAACTCTTCTCCTCTGTTGTCCCCCGATGGTGGAATGACCTACCAAACTCGGTCCGATCCTCAGAGTCAGCACCTACTTTTAAAGAACACTTTCAGTCTTAATGTGGAATTGATTTATGATTTATGATAGCGATTTGGGAGTTTATCTCTACAAAAAAAAAAAAAAAAATTGATACTTTTGATGTATCAGCGTCGGAATTAAACTGGACTCCAAACAGTCCGCCTCCTTATATTGTTTCCTTCTCTTTGATTTCTTGCTTGTTTGTTCTCTCAATGTAAGTCGCTTTGGATAAAAGCGTCTGCTAAATGACAGTAGTAGAGTGGTTCAGGGACCATGAGACAGAGTCCAGACCTGAACAACACTGAAATAAATCTTGTTGCAGAAGCTCATCTGAACAATGTCACAGTGAATGTGTCGTAATCAAAGCTAAACGCCATTCAACCAAATATTAAGAGCCTGTAACCCTTTTTATTTATTTATGGACTTATTTTTGACCAGATATTGTAGATGCAGATGTACATGAATATTATTCTCAGTATATTGAAGAGAAACGCAGCTGTCTAAGGATTCTTGATGTTTCAGCTCGTATACTCCCAGAGGATGGATGACATCTGTTCATCTGTTTAGTCAGCTGCAGCTGTGTTGATATTTTTATATCATGATGGAGATCACGAGGAGAACACACTTATTAAGACAATGACAGGAAGATTCTAAAATACACGAGGAAACAGAAACTTATTGCTGCAATAGGTTTTTCTTACCAAAGAATCAGATTAATGATGATGATGATGATGATGATGATGATGATGGTGGTGATGATGATGATGATGATGATGATGATGATGATGATGATGATGATGATGATGATGATGATGATGATGATGATGATGATGATGATGATGATGGTGATGATGATGATGATGATGATGCTAAAGAAGCCTGGGCTAGATTCCTCTATTCTATCTAATTTTAGACCGATTTCTAGACTTCCTTTTATTTCAAAGATTTTAGAAAAAGTTGTGTATCAACAACTTATTGACTTTTTAGAAGTAAACAAGGTTTTTGAGGTCTTCCAATTCGGTTTTAAGCCCCTTCACAGCGTAGAATCTGCCCTTTTGAGGGTTTTTAACGATATATTTTTTACCACAGATTCTGATGATCACGTGGTTTTAGTTTTACTCGACCTAACAGCGGCTTTTGACACTGTGGACCACAATATCTTAATTGCTCGTCTTGAGCACATGGTAGGAATTCGTGGTTCTGCTTTGCAATGGCTTAAATCATATCTATCCGAGAGGACCTTCGCAATTAAGATAGGGCAGCTTCAATCTTTAGCTGCTCCTCTACCTTGCGGTGTCCCCCAGGGCTCTATTCTTGGGCCTCTGCTTTTTTCTCTTTATCTTCTTCCTTTTGGGCTGGTTCTAAGGAAGCACAAGTGTGCCTTTCATTTTTACGCAGACGACACACAGATATACACTCACCGGCCACTTTATTAGGTACACCATGCTAGTAACGGGTTGGACCCCCTTTTGCCTTCAGAACTGCCTCAATTCTTCGTGGCATAGATTCAACAAGGTGCTGGAAGCATTCCTCAGAGAGTTTGGTCCATATTGACATGATGGCATCACACAGTTGGCGCAGATTTGTCGGCTGCACATCCATGATGCGAATCTCCCGTTCCACCACATCCCAAAGATGCTCTATTGGATTGAGATCTGGTGACTGTGGAGGCCATTTGAGTACAGTGAACTCATTGTCATGTTCAAGAAACCAGTCCGAGATGATTCCAGCTTTATGACATGGCGCATTATCCTGCTGAAAGTAGCCATCAGAAGTTGGGTACATTGTGGTCATAAAGGGATGGACATGGTCAGCAACAATACTCAGGTAGGCTGTGGCGTTGTAACGATGCTCAATTGGTACCAAGGGGCCCAAAGAGTGCCAAGAAAATATTCCCCACACCATTACACCACCACCACCAGCCTGAACCGTTGATACAAGGCAGGATGGATCCATGCTTTCATGTTGTTGACGCCAAATTCTGACCCTACCATCCGAATGTCGCAGCAGAAATCGAGACTCATCAGACCAGGCAACGTTTTTCCAATCTTCTATTGTCCAATTTCGATGAGCTTGTGCAAATTGTAGCCTCAGTTTCCTGTTCTTAGCTGAAAGGAGTGGCACCCGGCGTGGTCTTCTGCTGCTGTAGCCCATCTGCCTCAAAGTTCGACGTACTGTGTGTTCAGAGATGCTCTTCTGCCTACCTTGGTTGTAACGAGTGGTTATTTGAGTCACTGTTGCCTTTCTATCAGCTCCAACCAGTCTGGCCATTCTCCTCTGACCTCTGGCATCAACAAGGCATTTCCGCCCACAGAACTGCCGCTCACTGGATATTTTTTCTTTTTCGGACCATTCTCTGTAAACCCTAGAGATGGTTGTGCGTGAAAATCCCAGTAGATCAGCAGTTTCTGAAATACTCAGACCAGCCATTCTGGCACCAACAACCATGCCACGTTCAAAGTCACTCAAATCACCTTTCTTCCCCATACTGATGCTCGGTTTGAACTGCAGGAGATTGTCTTGACCATGTGTACATGCCTAAATGCACTGAGTTGCCGCCATGTGATTGGCTGATTAGAAATTAAGTGTTAACGAGCAGTTGGACAGGTGTACCTAATAAAGTGGCCGGTGAGTGTATATGCCAGTGAAACGTGCAGACTCCTCGTCTTCCTCCCTAGATAGCCTGTTAACATGCCTCAATGACGTGAGGGCCTGGATGGCCCTGAACTTCCTTCACTTTAATGAAAGCAAGACTGAGGTCATTGTTTTTAGTCCTGATGCCCGAAAACTATCCCGTCTGTCTGGGCCCTTTGGACCAGTATCTGAAACCGGTGGTCACCAACCTGGGGATACGCATGGACAGCCTGCTGAACCAGGAAAACCAGGTGAAAGCCACAGTGAAAAGCTGCTTCTTTCAACTAAGGCAGCTAGCAAAAGTCAAGTACTTATCAAAGCACGATTTTAAAATATTAATACATGCTTTTATTACAACAAGCCTCGACTACTGCAATGCTCTTTTAATTGGGACCTCGCAGAAGCACTTATCCAGGCTGCAGTTGGTCCAGAATGCAGCAGCCAGGTTGCTGACTGGCACCCATAAACATGAACATATTACTCCTGTTCTTTCTTCACTGCACTGGCTGCCGTTGCTTTTAGGATTCAATTTAAGATTCTTTTATTTGTTTTTAAGGCATTAAATGCTCTCGCCCCTCCTTACCTGTCCGAGCTCATTCATGTTCATGTCCCAACCAGGTCCCTTAGGTCGGCTGACCAGCTTCTCCTAAGTATCCCGAGGACACGGAGGAAACATAGAGGTGATAGAGCCTTTGCGGTGGCTGGTCCGAGGCTGTGGAATTCACTACCTTTACATGTTAGGCAAGCTTCCTCATTGTCAGGATTTAAGAGTCTCCTTAAAACCCATCTTTTCCTCGGCATTCCACTCCACCTAATGTCTTGTGTGATTTTATGCTTTTATTTCTTATACGATTGTTTTATTGCTTTTATTATGTGTCTTATTTTTTATGTTTTATTTATTTATCTTGATGTATATTCTGTTGTACAGCACTTTGTGTGCAGTGTATGCTGCTGTGAAAGTGCTTTAGAAATAAAGTTGGATTGGATGGTGGTGATGATGATGATGATGATAGTGATGATGATGATGATGATAGTGATGATGATGATGATCATGATCATGATCATGATGATGATCATGATCATGATGATGATGATGATGATGATGGTGATGATAGTGATGATGATGATGAGTCCTTCACACCCTGTTGTTTCAGTTCATAATAAAAACTAAAATGTTATTTTTTTACAATTATTTATTTATGAAACAGAACAAACAGAAATACATCTATAATTCATCACTCAGGGTTTCTGTCTTTTCTTTTGGCAGTAAACTGGAGGACACCTGTCTTCTCTTTGTCCTCTGCAGGATCCTGTACCTGAAGGTCTGGTACTGGAGGAGCCCCCTGGTCCACTCCAGCATCTCGCTGACCTCTCTCACCTTTACGTGACGCATATTCAACAGTCACTTCGTTGCCATCTATCTTACAGTCCTGGAAGGCGTCTTTGGCAGCTTTGCAACTTTCTTCACTCTCAAACTCCACAAATCCAAACCTGAACGAAAGGAACATAAAAACAAAGACGTGATCAAAGAAACTCGAAATCTTTTTGGTATTAAACGGAGTAAAACAACCGCTTCATGCAAACAACCTTTTTGTGTCCTTGTGTATGACTCTTGCACTGATGGATCCTTCAAAAGCACCTTTAAGTGTTTCTGCTGTCGTCTTTGAAGCCAAACCCGCCAAAAACAACGTTTTTAATGACACTAAATCAGAAAAAATACATTCTTTAGTAAAACTGACATTTAATGAAATGGCTCATCAGTAAACTAACATTGATCATCATACCTTCTGTGTTGTCAGACTTCCTTCTCTTACGACACATCTCTAATACGGCTGCTTGTTTGGAGAATTTGATGTTTTTGGATGACTGTAGAACTTTCTCAGCATCTGCTGCTGATTCAAACTTAACAAACGCAAATCTGCAGAGAATAATAAAGACTTGCTGAAAATGCTCCTCATTCATCTTGATGGATGAACCCAGTCTTACCGTTTGGGTTTGCCTTTGTGTTGATGAATGTTGATTTGAACTGCCTTCTTAAAAACTTTCTGCAGCTGCTTTTCATTCACATTTTTAGGCAAATTTCTAACAAATAAGATGTTAGATGGAGGAGCAGCAGCTGTGTGAAACAATAAAAACAGAGTTATAGATCTAATAAGAGAGAATACTCTAATACAAGTTCCTGGACCTCGTGTGCTTTTACCGTCAGCGCTTCGTTCTCTCACGTTGCTCACGATCAGGTCTCGACCTTGCAGCTTGGCGTTCCTCTTCTTCAGGAGCATGTTTTTAGCGGTGCTCTTATTTCTGAACTCCACAAAGGCAATGCTGCAAACAAACAAACAGGTCATGAGGTGAAAACTCTGGTGGTTCCAGTTCAGCTGACAGATAGTGGATGTAGACGTGGTTTTGAACCCTCACCCTGTGTTTGGACTTGGAGCTCCACCAGGAAACCGAACAGCGACGGCTTTGCAGAAAACTTTCAGGATGTCTTCTTTTGTAGCATTGTATGGAAGGTTTTTCAGGAACAAACAGCGGCCATCTTTGACTAACAGAATCAGAAACGTTCAGATGAACCTTCTGAACAACCCACAGGTAGAAAAGGTCTGACTGCACGGTGGTGCAGCTAGTGGCACCTGGAGCACAAACGTTTGTCTGTGCATGTGTGGGTTTTATTCAGGGACTCACAGTCCTGTCCAGTTAAATGGGTTTGTGATGGACAGGTGACCTGTCCAGGTGTGACCCCGCCTCTCGCCTAGTGACTGCTAGAGATGGACACCAGCTCTGTGACCCTGAACAGGAACTCTACATATTCTAAGACATTGGAGCGTTGATATTCTAGCGTGAACGTGTTACTAGTAATTCTTCAGTTTGATTTAATAAAAACAATCTTCCTAAAAACAGATTAAATCGTCATGTTTCTTCTTAGAAGCTGTACGTTACTAAAGAACTCAGGAATGAATGAGAAGAATCTTTCATCAAGAAGAGATACAGAAGTCCAATAAGTCATTTAATAAGAAGGTTTGTGTCTCTGCCCTTCATGACGCTGCTCTGCTTGCTGGTTTCATTCAGACGGATTCTGCAGGGAACAGCTGATTTAATCAGAAACACAGTCGTCACTGATTTCTCTCCATCATGGTGAAATAATGAAGCTGGAGTGTTTCACTCTTCTCATGTGGGATGAATATCCTCCTGAACCTTTAGCTTCCTCAGCCCTTTTCTCTATGTTCTGCTTGTTATTATAACCAGGGGTGGACATAAGTGGTCCGCAGGTCCGCACACACTGTCAAAATATAAAATGCACCAGATGAAAAGTTGCAACACGCGTTTGCGTACTTAATATTGGTTTGGCTGAGCTGCGTGAATTTTTAGGTTAATCAGAGGCGGTTCATTGTCAAATAAATGAAGAATCCCGTTGACTTCTTTTGTTTGACTGATATGTTTCTCAGCCAGAGCGCCGAAGTTCCAGCTGATCAGCTGATGCTGCGTCTCTCTCTGTCTCTGTGTATCAGTTTGTCAGTGTGACGGATTTTCAGTCAGTCAGATCAGTGCAGCTGACTGCAGGATTCTGCATCGCGTCAAAACTGAAAACATTCACTGAATAAGACAAATAGATCATCGTGGCACAGACGTGTATAAATTACCTTTTTGTGCTATAAAATGCAGAAAACCACCTGTTTTAATCAACAGTATCAGCGTATTTGTCTGTGATTCGCGCCATTTTGAATGCGCGCAAAGCACTATGGGATATGCAGTCAATGCCCCATAACTGTCCAGTGTATCTTTTTATCTGACTGCATCACATTACAAACATCCTCATCATTTCAAAACAAAAAACAGTTACAGTAAATGACAGAAGCTCCAACAGCTGACTAATAAATTTCAACACCAAACTGTTAAATGTAGATTAAAGTGAACAATCAAACCTGTAAACAATCCAACCTGAACTCTGAAGGTTTTTTTTACCAGTATTTTTATATTTTACTGGTTTCTCTTGATTTTTTCAACAATTAAAGGATTTTTATTGAAACAAATATAGAGCCAGGTAAAGTAAACAGACTGAATTTGAAGCTTGATGAAACCAAAAACAAAGCAGAGGAGCTCGGAAGAGACACAGCGAGACACATTTAAAAATGTGAGGACCAAGAAACAACCCTAGGTTCTCTTCTGAGAACCAGGCCAAAAATATTATGTGCACCCCTGGTTATAGTTTTACTTTCATAAGACAGAAACTGTGTCCGTATGTTGTCCAACAGTCATAACCGTCCCCGTGAAACACATGATCACTGAGCATTTCAGAATTATTCACACATTATTAAACACATCAATAGATATAAAAGGAAATCTAATAATTTACACTGTCTGTTGTAAAATAACAGTTAAATAATGATGTTCTTTGTTCCAACCTTTTGTTATTTGGGGTTTTACTTTAGAATGAATCAAGTTTCTTTTATTACCCTTTTTATCCATTTGAGGATCTTTAACTTTCTTCTTGTCGGTGTTTTTAACTTTTGCTCTGGCGATCTTCAGCTGCTGGTCATGAATCATCTCTCCGTTCAACGTTAAAGCTTTAGTCAAGTCCATTTCTGACCCCAAGTCAACAAAAGCATGTTTCCTACAACAACAGAAAGGAATTTTTAATAGTTCCACATGAAGACGTCACTCAGAAAACTCAGCTAGGATTCAAACATGGAGCCGGACTCACCGGGACCGGTCCAGTCGGACGTCTTGAAACTGAAGACTTTGAGTCATGAAGAAGTTCACTAATGAATCTTTGATTTCCTGAGATGTTTTAGAACTGTTCAGGTTGCCGATATAAAGACAAAATCCTGCAACACCAAATGGATGTAACATATATGAAGACAACAGAATAACATACAGAGAACATGTGTGTTCATACCGTCACTGATGAGCTTCTTCTTCTTTGATGAGCGATACTCACACGCAGGATCGGTTTTACTTTTCACATTTCCTGTAGAACAGAACATGTGTTTGTTTTATAACTATAGTTATAGCTCTCATCCCTCTTAGACAGAACTATGTTACACATGGGTTTTAAATCACTGGAACTCTGGAAACATCTGTGATAAAGAGAAGATTTGCTTTACTGTAGCAGGACGCAGGTGCACCTCACATGACCAAAACTACTCAATCACCTGTACTAGAGAACAATCAAACGGTTCTACATCATCTTCATCATGAGGGACATGATGTGCATGATGATGCTGTTATAGGTCTGACTCGATGCGCACACAGAGCACACACAGGGACAGAGAAGTTTCTCAATTTGACACATAGCAGAAAAAATGGGTTTTCAGAATGTTTTTACTCTAAAATAAAATAAAATGAGTCTGTATGATGTTTGGGTTCTGATGATCTAAAAGGAATGTTTCCATCAGATGCAGGTTAAATCAAAAAGACATTGTGTTATTTGTTTCCTGCATGCTGATCACCTCCTTCCTCATTCTGACTCTTCTTCATCAGTGGACTGAAGGAGACAGTCTCAGTTTGTCCTTCTGAAACTATAAAAACTGCTGTTATTCAACAGAGACACAGTATTTCATTTACATGAATAATAACAGAAAAGTCTTGCCATTGATGATGTTGCTGTCCTCTTCTGTACCAGTAATGTTCTGCCTTTTTCTACGACTCTGGAAAAACAAACAAACAACAATGTGACTTCCAAACGTTTCATGTTTTCTAATCACAGTTTTTCTAGATCGTTCTAGAATGCACCGCGAGGTGGCAGCAAATTGTAGTAGCTCTGTCTTTGCTATCATGATTTTTTTAAAATTACAGCCGTCTTTTGACAGACTTCAGCTGTCAAATTAGTTTTTTTTAAAAGAGGATTTTTACGTCGGTTCGGAGGCTGTGCTGCACGGGAGAGTTTTTTTGGATATTTTTGGCTCTTTTTAGCTGTTTCCAGATATGTGATGAGTCTCCATGGCAACGGAAGACTTGTTTATCAGCGTGACCAACTGATAAAACTCTCCCAAATCAAAATTAACAGTGAAATAACACAGCAAATCCCGCTGGAGTTGAAGAGAAAGAGAAGAGGACGCAGGGCAGGAGTGAAGCAGAGAGAAAAGCGGTGGAGATTTAAACTGTTGTGATGGGTAACGTCAGATCGCTAGCTAACAAAACGGACGAGCTCGAGGTGCTAACCAGGTCCCAGAGAGAGTACAGAGAATGCAGTTTTATGTGTTTCACCGAGACGTGGCTGCATGAACACATCCCGGACAGTAACGTGTCTGTACACGGCTTTATGACGGTCCGCGCAGACCGCAGTAAGCAACTCAGCGGGAAGCTGAGGGGAGGTGGAATCATAGTGCTGGTTAACCAGCGTTGGTGTCATCCTGGACATGTCACCGTGAAGGAGAAGATCTGTACGAGGGACATCGAACTGTTAGCTGTGAGTTTCCGTCCATATTATTTACCCAGAGAGTTTACCTGTGTTATTCTGGTAGCGGTTTATATAATACCTGGTACCGCTCCAGAAACTGCCTGTGATGTCATCAGCTCCGTTGTTGCGAGGCTACAAACACAGCATCCAAACTCAGTTATGGCGATCTCTGGAGACTTCAACAACGTCTCCCTCTCTACAGCTTTACCAACATTCCAACAGTTTGTCAGTTGCTCCACCAGAGAAAATAAGACGTTGGACTTATTTTATGTAAATATTAAAAATGCATACAGCTCCTCTGCCCTGCCACCTTTAGGAAGATCTGACCATAATCTGGTTCTTCTCACCTCCACCTACAAGCCCATCGTTCAGCAGCAACCAGTGATCACAAAAACCATCAAAACCTGGTCTAATGATGCTGAAGGTGCTCTGAAAAGTTGCTTCGAGGCTACGGACTGGAATGTCCTCTGTGAACCTCATGGAGACAACATCAACACCATGACTGAGTGTGTGACAGATTATAGAAACTTCTGTGTGGACAGCATCGTACCAACAAGAACTGTGAGGTGCTTCCCCAATAACAAACCCTGGATCACCAGAGACCTGAAAAAGCTGCTGAACATCAAAAAGAAAGCCTTCAGGGATGGTGACAGGGAGTTATTAAAGACAACACAAGAACAACTTAAAGTACAAACCAGGAAGTGCAAGGAGGACTACAGGAAGAAGCTAGAGAGTCAGTTCCAGCAGAACAATGTGAGGGATGTGTGGTCTGGAATGAAGAAGATCACCGGCTTCAAGGTAAAGGGGGACCAGACTGATGGAGGTCTGGACAGAGCTAATGAACTGAACATGTTCTTCAACAGGTTCAGTTCCCCCCCTGCCTCCAGCCCCACAGACCACACACCCTCCATGAGCCCACAGCTTTCCTGTCACACCTCCACTCCGTCACCCTGCAGCTCAGTCATGGACCAGAACACTGCATCATCTTCCTCCACCTCAGAGCACCCAAAGACGTCCTCTGCCTCCACCTCCACTCTGTCTGTGACCTGCAACCTGGTCAAGAAACAACTGGAGAAACTGAACCAGAACAAGGCTGCAGGTCCAGATGGTGTCAGTCCCAGAGTTCTCAAGACCTGCTCAATGCAACTATGTCCAGTTCTCCAGCACCTCTTCAACACCAGTCTGAGACAGAAAACAGTTCCTGTGCTGTGGAAAACATCCTGCCTTGTTCCAGTAACTAAAAAACCACAACCAGCTGAACCAAACGACTACAGACCAGTTGCCCTGACATCTCACGTCATGAAAGTCCTGGAGAGACTCTTACTGGCTCACCTCAACAAGCAGGTCAGCACCTTTCAGGACCCATTACAGTTTGCATACCGTAATGGGCTTGGGGTTGAAGATGCCATCATCTACCCGCTTCACAGAGCACACGCTCATCTGGACCAATCAGGCAGCACTTTGAGGGTCATGTTCTTTGACTTCTCAAGTGCTTTTAACACAATTCAGCCTGCTTTGTTATGTGAGAAGCTCCATAAATTCCAGGTGGATTCCTCCACAACCTCCTGGATTTATGACTACCTCACAAACAGACCACAGTTTGTGAGACTGGGGGGTTGTGTGTCTGGGATGGAGGTCAGCAGCACTGGAGCGCCACAAGGAACTGTACTCTCACCATTTCTCTTCACGATGTACACCTCTGACTTCCAGTACAACTCTGAGTCCTGTCATCTGCAGAAATACTCTGATGACTCTGCAGTTGTTGGGTGCATCAGTGAGGGACAAGAAGCTGAGTATAGAGAACTGGTCAGTCAGTTTGTGAAATGGTGCGGTAACAATCATCTCGTTTTAAATAGCAGCAAAACTAAGGAGATGATTGTTGACTTCAGGAGGAGAAAGAATCAACACAGCAGTATTTCCATCCTAGGAGAGGAGGTAGAGGTGTTGGAGGAATACAAGTACCTTGGAGTTCAGCTGGACAACAGACTAGAGAGGAAATGCAACACAGAATACATCTACAAGAAAGGTCAGAGCAGACTCTACTTCTTAAGGAAGCTGAGATCTTTTAATGTCTGCACCAAGATGTTGCAAATCTTCTATAGGTCTGTTGTGGAAAGCGCAATCAGCTTTGCAGCCATCTGCTGGGGCAGCAGCATCAGAACCAGAGACTTGAAGAGAATCAACAATCTGATCAGGAAAGCTGGATCTGTGCTGGGAGTATCTCTGGAGCCGCTGGAGCTGATTGTACAAAAAAGAATGCTGGACAAGCTGATGAAGATGATGGAGGACTCTTCTCACCCTCTGCACGACACAGTGATCAAACAACAGAGTGTGTTCAGTGTCCACAACAAGAACAGACCTTGATTGTTATTATCATATTATTGTCTTATTATTGTTTTTTTATTGTTGGACAAAAAAAAAAAAAAAACACTACAATGTTGAATTTCCCTTCTGGGATGAATAAAGTATTTTTCATTTCATTTTCATTTAATTTCACATGTGCTTCCAGGTAAACTGATCAAATATTCCTTCTACCAACAACCCTGATGTTATACGACCCGGCGTGCACGCCCTGCTGACGCTTGTACGACCCGGCTTGTAAGACCCGGCGTGCACGCCGTGCTGATGCTTGTACGACCTGGCTTGTAAGACCCGGCGTGCACGCCGTGCTGATGCTTGTACGACCCGGCGTGCACGCCCTGCTGACGCTTGTACGACCCGGCTTGTACGACCTGGCTTGTACGACCCGGCGTGCACGCCCTGCTGACGCTTGTACGACCCGGCGTGCACGCTGTGCTGATGCTTGTACGACCCGGCGTGCACGCCGTGCTGATGCTTGTACGACCCGGCGTGCACGCCCTGCTGACGCTTTTACGACCCGGCTTGTACGACCCGACGTGCACGCCGTGCTGATGCTTGTTATTAATTCTATACACACTGAGGTTTTTAACTATAATCTAATTCTTTACTTGAGTATTTTAAGGCTGTAGTGAACCGTGTTGCAGACGTCCTGATGTTCATTTGTGTTTAAAATGGAAAGACTTTCCTTCACATTGCAGCAAACACACAGTCATGTTCAAATATAGATTCACAGAGACAAAATAAATACAAATAAAGAAGAAATAAATATATACTAAAAAATCCTTTCACCAAGTTTCCAGAGTTTGAAGCATGAAATCAGCTGACTGCAGCTTTATAAACACCTGACGCAGTGCAGCAGGATCACAGCAAACCAATACTTTGACTTCATGGAAACAGACCAACACGTTTTAAAGATCTATTTGATTCCTTGTTCTGCTCTGATTCTGAAGGTTTTTATTATGTTTAATTAGTGAAGAACTTTGTAATCTGATTCAAATTTACTTACTTGTGTGTTTAAAAAACTATGTAGAAACAAGAAAATAGGGAAACTTTTGCTTTCATGTAAAAATGGAATGATGTAACTTCTTCATCGTGGGGCACGTTAGTGCTCACCTGGTGGTCCCTGACAGACGTTGTGGGGGTATCGGTGTAACGCCACGTGATGCTGGCAGGATGGGAGTCTTTAGGAGGCACAGCATCAGCTATGATGACCTCCTCACGAGGACGGACCATGCCGCAGTCTCGAGCCACAGAAATGGCTGTCAGCATGTTGTCACCTGACAGATGATGTCAGGAAGACACGGAGTGTGAAAACATGACAGATCCTTTCATTCAGCGAGCAGATACCTTCCCAGGGCTTCATCTGAGCCTGATCCTGTCGGAACAAGATCCGGGAACTGTCTTATTTTAAAAGGGTGTGTTCCGGTAATTGTTTGTTACTATCCGTTAACGGCGCCAGTTGGGATAAATAACAGCGGCATCAAAATGCCAAAAAGGCAGTATAACTTACTTCTTCTGGGTTTGTCATCACTTTCTCGAGCCCTGTTTGACAATTTACACCCACAGCACTTGGTCTTCTGGTCCGACGGTTGTGTATGTGTGTGCGTTCCAGTGAATTCTGGTCTCATAGCGCTATTTGTGTTCCGGTAACTTTTGATTTACAAATTAAGCACTGTATACAGGTGTACTATCCACCAGGTAATAACAATAAACATAAAGGGGTTTTAAACTGCAGTTACATCTTAAAGTAATTATTGTAAATCAGAATCCTGTTTAGTTAATAACGAGCTAACCAACAGTTAACTCTAACACTTGTTATTATTGACTGTGCAGCGACTGAGAATATCTAATATTATATTCACTGAAACACTCAGACTGTATTTAGTTCTGCTGAATATAAATATAATATATATTCATGCTTACATGTGTCTTTGCCATCGTAAATATTGAAACCAGCAGCTCCAGCTAACAGCGTCACACGTGTTTCACCGTTCGACGCATGCGTACTTGGTACTACGGAAGCCTAAAAGGAAATAAAACTTCAGGTAGCGCGATTTAGCTGTAGATCATTTAAAAGCTGTCATTAAAGTTTTGAATGATTAACTACAGGAACTCAAACTTGAACAGATATTTGTAGCATTGAATTTTTTATCAGTGTGATAATTATAATGAAGTAATTAATCATTGTTTATTACAATAATTACCCAAATATGAAATTATAACAGTTAGCCGTGTGATGTTAGCTTAAATGTAATCGAAGTTAATCTAGAGTGAGACTGTTTGCCAGGACAGAAACTGCTGATCTGGATTCATTCTGCTGTGTTACTCACACAGTTACAGTTATTCGGTTTGTTGTAAACACGGAGTGAAACTTTGACTCTTTCCAAACGGGTTTAACTGGAACTGGACGTCCAAGAAACCAAAGTCCAGGGTCGAGTTACAACCTGATGCCCACAACAGTTCACCTCTCAAATCTCACCATCAGGGCTGGAGAACACCACGGGGACTGTGTGAGATGATCATGGAGGGATTGATCTGAGGAATAAGTGGCTGTTTAGCAGAATGTGCAGTCGGTGGAACAGTGTGAAGAAGGAAAGCTTCATTCTGTCGGTGGATGTGGGGACAACATCCATCAGATGTCATGTCTATGACAAGGAGGCAACTATCCGAGGATCATGCAGCAGCAAGGTATTCTCAGTTCACCTGATCATCACTCCACATCTTCACTGAACATACATCAGAGTTGTCTTCATGTTTCCCAGGTTGTCCCTTTGTATCCAGAGGTGGGACATGTGGAGATGGACCCAGACGCTCTGTGGATGGGTTTTACTTCTGTGGTCAAGGGAGCTGTGGAAGGTACAGCAGCACCAAATCCGTTGTAACTGAACATAGGATGAAAACTCATGGCAGTTACTTCAAATAGACCAAAAGTAGTCTGACTGACACAAGCAGGTCTTAGAAAAACCTGCTGCTACTGCAGAATATGCTAAAGTCTCATTTCTGGTTTAATCTATGAAGCAAAAACACCAAGTCAAACTGTAATCTAGTTCTGCTGCACCTGATCCGCATTAAATCTTACGTTTAATCTGTATTTAGTGCCATTATTAAGCATTATTCAGCTTCTGTGGTATTTAGAAGCAGAGTGTTTTATCAGGTACCATGCTGTGCTCTTCACTGTGCAGTACACAGTACAGTACACAGTACAATACAGTACACAGTACAGTACACAGTACAGTACACAGTACAGTACACAGTATGACACCAGACCCTTTTTTGATAGATTTTAAACAGTTTGTAACATCTTGCAGACAAAGAGATTTTCTTCTTATTTTCCATGTTAGTGTGTGTTAATGTGCGTGCATGTGGTGGTGGGGGGGGGGCGCTGCTGTATTGATCTTATAGATGCAGGAGTTCAAATGTCCCAGATAGAAGCTCTTGGCATCTCAACTCAACGAGCGACCTTCACCACTTGGGACAGGTAAACTGAGTCACATCATGGTTTGTTTTAATCGTTCTATCATTGATCTTTTCTTGTTTATGGTCTCTTTCTCTTTACTCACTTGGACAGGAAAACTGGGGTCCCCTTTCACAACTTTATCAGCTGGCAGGACCAAAGAGCTGCAGACCTGGTCAAGTCCTGGAACAGGTCCTGCACCATGAAAGTAAGTCCAGGTTTTAGGGAAAATTCCAGATATCAAATCAAATCGGATCAAAAATACTTTATTAAGGGAAATTAAATGTTTTAGCTCAGTTCTTCTTTAGGGAGTCATTGTAGAGGGTTCTATCTGTGGACAAGAAAGACATCTGTCCAGATAGAGACAGTTTTTAAAGATATATTCTTGTTTTATGATTGGCTGGGATTTTAAGAAGTAATTTGATGTTTAAAAACACCTGATTGTACGTGTGTGGTTAGGCGTGATCTTCAGCCCCATATTTCTACTTTACAGATTGTGTTTCTGTGAACAGGGTGTGGAGCTTTACTATTCAACAAAAGCAGAAGGTGGAGACGCCTGATTTATCTGTGTGTGTGTGTGGGGGGGGGGGTTGGATGGGTGTGTCTCTTTGACATCACTGTGTTTGCAAATCTCAGTGACTCATTAGATGTCGAGTGTTTGTAACTAACTGCAACAATCCAAATAAATCCTCTGTTTTTATCAGATAATTAGACTGCAGAGCTCATCGTGTTCATGTCGTCATAAAGCAGAACCACATGTCACAGCTATTGTTATTTTAACTGAAAAGCAATAAGAGAAGTAAAACAACTGTTCACATGACAGTACAGGAACAAAACGCCTTCCTGAAGCTCAGAGTGCTGAATAGTTCTAGACCTGTGGTATCCAGTCCTGGTCCTTCAGGTCCACTATCATATATGGGTTCATTGTTTCCTGACTCAGACACACCTGGTACCTCAGAATACTCTCTTTTTCTTTCACTTACCTGTCCTGATGTGTTTGACAGACAGTGTTGCTGTTAATCAGGATGTTATATATAAGTCTGAGAGTTATAGGTTTTTTGGTTTTTTGCTCGTGTGTATTTGAACTTACTTCATCTTTTTCTAACATTGTCAGATAATCCACGGTGCGATGAAGATGGTTTACTTCCTGACTCGGCAGAAACGCTCCCTCGCTGCCAGTCTCATCGTCTTTTCCACCCAACATGTCACCTTTCGCCTGGTGTGGGCTCTGAAACATTACAAGCAGGTGTGTGGACGTTTCACTGCCCCAAACCGATCAGCTGTTATTTATAAGCACTAAGCAGTTTGAGTGACAGAAACTAGGAGACTCATTATTGTTATTTGACTCTTTACAACAACCTCCTCAGATGTTTACAGTGTATTTACATTAAAGGTTCATAAATAATGCTTCTAACTGTTATTATGTAACTGGGTTCAGTTCCAAACAGACCTGCTGAGCTACAAACACACTTGGGATCATTAAATCACGGCGGGTCGGCTGTACTCACCCTCCCTCACCCTCCCTCACCCTTTCAGCCTCACTGTGTTTCTTTCTCTTTCCAGGTTTGTCAAGCAATCGATGAAGGCACCTGCTGCTTTGGAACAATAGACACCTGGCTGCTATTCAAACTCACAAAAGGTCGGTGGCAGTAATTACATCCAGCCACCTCCATCTCTGCAGTTCTATGTGACTTGTGTTATTATCTTCATGTTGGAGGGTCTCTAACACAATAACAAGCCTCAGACACGGCGTTCTTTGTCTCTCAAATCTTCTTGCATCACTGATTGCTTGAAATTTCTCTGGAATGTTTTAGCTAACCCCCCACCTGCAACTAAAATCACCCTGACCTCCTGCACGGGGTGTTTGTAACCCTTTTGTTACTTCTTGGTACTTTATGAGGTGTTCTGGTGTGTTTTAGGACAAGTCCACGCCACAGATTACTCTAATGCCAGTTCAACAGGGATCTTTGACTCCTATCAGGTTTGCTACAGGCTGATTTTTTTTTTGTTTTTGTGTTTGTGTGTTGGTTCACTTCATAATGTGTCTTGTTTCACAGATGTGTTGGAGTGGATTTCTCTGCTCGCTTGTGTCTCTGCCTCTGTCCATATTTCCCAAAGTAGAAAACACAGGGTGAGTCACCATTTGCTTTGAGTTTCATTCCATTCATTTATTCGAGATCGATACTCTTGGAGACTCAAAAGGCTTTCAGTAAGCCCAGTGGACGCGTCCTCTTAATGTACAAACTGAACTTCAGTAATATTTCAGTAGGTTGCATCAGTAACGTTGGTACCTGTTAAGAGTCGGACCTTCCATTATGTCATCTGATTGGTACAAGAGAAAAACTCACCTGCCTTAGCTTCATTTAGCTGATTGCAACAGATCTGTGTGTGTTGCCTCAGTCAGTGTGAGTCCCACTCATGTTGTTGGTTTTTAATAGATCAGAGTTTTGATGAAGAATTTCCAATTTGGCTTCAGCTGTTAATGTGTTGGAATATGCAACTTAACTCAACAGTAACGTTATACAAGTAGCAACAAACAACACGTCAGCTGAACAAACAACACATCAGCTGAACAAACAACACGTCAGCTGAATAAACAACACGTCAGCTGAACAAACAACCTGTCAGATAAACAAACAACACGTCAGCTGAACAAACAACACGTCAGCTGAACAAACAACACGTCAGCTGAACAAACAACACGTCAGCTGAACAAACAACACGTCAGATAAACAAACAACACGTCAGCTGAACAAACAACACGTCAGATAAACAAACAACACGTCAGATAAACAAACAACACGTCAGCTGAACAAACAACCCGTCAGCTGAACAAACAACACGTCAGCTGAACAAACAACACGTCAGCTGAACAAACAACCTGTCAGATAAATAAACAACACGTCAGCTGAACAAACAACATGTCAGCTGAACAAACAACACGTCAGATAAACAAACAACACGTCAGCTGAACAAACAACACGTCAGATGAACAAACAACACGTCAGATAAACAAACAACACGTCAGCTGAACAAACAACACGTCAGATAAACAAACAACACGTCAGCTGAACAAACAACACGTCAGCTGAACAAACAACCTGTCAGATAAACAAACAACACGTCAGCTGAACAAACAACCTGTCAGATAAATAAACAACACGTCAGCTGAACAAACAACACGTCAGATAAACAAACAACACGTCAGCTGAACAAACAACACGTCAGATAAACAAACAACACGTCAGCTGAACAAACAACACGTCAGATAAACAAACAACACGTCAGCTGAACAAACAACACGTCAGATAAACAAACAACACGTCAGCTGAACAAACAACACGTCAGCTGAACAAACAACACGTCAGATAAACAAACAACACGTCAGCTGAACAAACAACACGTCAGCTGAACAAACAACACGTCAGCTGAACAAACAACCTGTCAGATAAACAAACAACACGTCAGCTGAACAAACAACACGCCAGATGAACAAACAACACGTCAGATGAACAAACAACACGTCAGCTGAACAAACAACCTGTCAGATAAATAAACAACATGTCAGCTGAACAAACAACACGTCAGATAAACAAACAACACGTCAGCTGAACAAACAACCTGTCAGATAAATAAACAACACGTCAGCTGAACAAACAACACGTCAGATAAACAAACAACACGTCAGCTGAACAAACAACACGTCAGATAAACAAACAACACGTCAGCTGAACAAACAACACATCAGCTGAACAAACAACACGTCAGCTGAATAAACAACACGTCAGCTGAACAAACAACCTGTCAGATAAACAAACAACACGTCAGCTGAACAAACACGTCAGATAAACAAACAACACGTCAGCTGAACAAACAACACGTCAGCTGAACAAACAACACGTCAGATAAACAAACAACACGTCAGCTGAACAAACAACATGTCAGATAAATAAACAACACGTCAGCTGAACAAACAACACGTCAGACAAGCAAACAACATGTCAGCTGAACAAACAACACGTCAGATAAACAAACAACACGTCACCTGAACAAACAACACGTCAGATAAACAAACAACACGTCAGCTAAACAAACAACCTGTCAGATAAACAAACAACACGTCAGATAAACAAACAACACGTCACCTGAACAAACAACACGTCAGATAAACAAACAACACGTCAGCTGAACAAACAACACGTCAGATAAACAAACAACACGTCAGATAAACAAACAACACGTCAGCTGAACAAACACGTCAGCTGTACAAACAACACGTCAGATGAACAAACAACACGTCACCTGAACAAACAACACGTCAGATAAACAAACAACACGTCAGATAAACAAACAACACGTCAGCTGAACAAACAACACGTCAGATAAACAAACAACACGTCAGCTGAACAAACAACCTGTCAGATGAACAAACAACACGTCAGATAAACAAACAACACGTCAGCTGAACAAACAACCTGTCAGATAAACAAACAACACGTCAGCTGAACAAACAACACGTCAGCTGAACAAACAACACGTCAGCTGAACAAACAACACCTCAGCTGAACAAACAACACGTCAGCTGAACAAACAACACCTCAGCTGAACAAACAACCTGTCAGATAAACAAACAACCTGTCAGATAAACAAACAACACGTCAGATAAACAAACAACACGTCAGATAAACAAACAACACGTCAGCTGAACAAACAACACGTCAGCTGAACAAACAACACGTCAGATAAACAAACAACACGTCAGCTAAACAAACAACATGTCAGATAAACAAACAACACGTCAGCTGAACAAACAACCTGTCAGATGAACAAACAACACGTCAGATGAACAAACAACACCTCAGCTGAACAAACAACACGTCAGATGAACAAACAACACGTCAGCTGAACAAACAACCTGTCAGATAAACAAACAACACGTCAGCTGAACAAACAACCTGTCAGATGAACAAACAACACGTCAGATAAACAAACAACACGTCAGCTGAACAAACAACACGTCAGATGAACAAACAACCCGTCAGATGAACAAACAACCCGTCAGATAAACAAACAACCTGTCAGATAAACAAACAACACGTCAGCTGAACAAACAACCCGTCAGCTGAACAAACAACACGTCAGCTGAACAAACAACACGTCAGATAAACAAACAACACTTCAGCTGAACAAACAACACCTCAGCTGAACAAACAACCTGTCAGATAAACAAACAACACGTCAGCTGAACAAGAAAACCTGTCAGATAAACAAACAACCCGTCAGCTGAACAAACAACACGTCAGCTGAACAAACAACACGTCAGATAAACAAACAACACGTCAGATGAACAAACAACACGTCAGCTGAACAAACAACACGTCAGCTGAACAAACAACACGTCAGCTGAACAAACAACACGTCAGATAAACAAACAACACGTCAGCTGAACAAACAACACCTCAGCTGAACAAACAACCTGTCAGATAAACAAACAACCTGTCAGATAAACAAACAACACGTCAGATAAACAAACAACACGTCAGATAAACAAACAACACGTCAGATGAACAAACAACACTTCAGCTGAACAAACAACACGTCAGCTGAACAAACAACACGTCAGATAAACAAACAACACGTCACCTGAACAAACAACACGTCAGATAAACAAACAACACGTCAGATAAACAAACAACACGTCAGCTGAACAAACAACCCGTCAGATGAACAAACAACACGTCAGATAAACAAACAACACGTCAGCTGAACAAACAACACGTCAGATAAACAAACAACACGTCAGCTGAACAAACAACCTGTCAGATAAACAAACAACACGTCAGCTGAACAAACAACCCGTCAGCTGAACAAACAACACGTCAGCTGAACAAACAACACGTCAGCTGAACAAACAACACGTCAGCTGAACAAACAACCTGTCAGATAAACAAACAACCTGTCAGATAAACAAACAACACGTCAGATAAACAAACAACACGTCAGATAAACAAACAACACGTCAGATGAACAAACAACACGTCAGCTGAACAAACAACACCTCAGCTGAACAAACAACCTGTCAGATAAACAAACAACCTGTCAGATAAACAAACAACACGTCAGATAAACAAACAACACGTCAGATAAACAAACAACACGTCAGATGAACAAACAACACGTCAGATGAACAAACAACACGTCAGCTAAACAAACAACACGTCAGCTGAACAAACAACACGTCAGCTGAACAAACAACACGTCAGATAAACAAACAACACGTCAGCTGAACAAACAACACGCCAGATGAACAAACAACACGTCAGATGAACAAACAACACGTCAGCTGAACAAACAACATGTCAGATAAACAAACAACACGTCAGATAAACAAACAACACGTCAGCTGAACAAACAACCTGTCAGATAAACAAACAACACGTCAGCTGAACAAACAACCCGTCAGATGAACAAACAACACGTCAGATAAACAAACAACACGTCAGCTGAACAAACAACCTGTCAGATAAACAAACAACACGTCAGCTGAACAAACAACACGTCAGCTGAACAAACAACACGTCAGATAAACAAACAACACGTCAGATGAACAAACAACACGTCAGCTGAACAAACAACACCTCAGCTGAACAAACAACCTGTCAGATAAACAAACAACCTGTCAGATAAACAAACAACACGTCAGATAAACAAACAACACGTCAGATAAACAAACAACACGTCAGATAAACAAACAACACGTCAGATGAACAAACAACACGTCAGCTAAACAAACAACACGTCAGCTGAACAAACAACACGTCAGATAAACAAACAACACGTCAGCTGAACAAACAACCCGTCAGATAAACAAACAACACGTCAGCTGAACAAACAACCTGTCAGATAAACAAACAACACGTCAGCTGAACAAGAAAACCTGTCAGATAAACAAACAACACGTCAGCTGAACAAACAACCTGTCAGATAAACAAACAACACGTCAGCTGAACAAGAAAACCTGTCAGATAAACAAACAACACGTCAGATAAACAAACAACACGTCAGATAACATGTAACAATGCAGTTGAAATGGTACAAATTTGTACTTTATATCAATTTGAACCCTCAGAGGGACATTTCTGGCCTTTTAAAGACCAATATTGTACTTTTGAGGGAACATTTTAAAGCTATAGTGCGTAACTTCTGTCGCCCCCTAGCGGAATTTTGCATTATTACAACAATGAAGCTGCTGCTTCTATATGACGTACGCCCACCTGTCCCCCCCCCACCCCCCTCTCCCCAACCGCTATCCCTCTGCCGCTGTGATTCGCGATTCCACAACATTTTTATTCTGTTTGAATAAGGACAGCTGTTGAAAAAAGATGGATTCTTCGGAAGAGGTAATTATTATTATTTTTTTATTTATTTTCCGCAGAAACGCAAATAGCTTATTACAAACGGGAGACAAGGTGCCTGCTAATTTGTAACTGACAGGTTAGTGAATGATCTCCTGCTACGAGACTCTACGCTCGTCATCCCCCTCCCTTCTTGTTGTGACGTAAAAGACGTAATTTCCTGCGCGCCAGCGTGGGAATGTCGCAGTCGACACGCAAAGTAAAAATGATATATATTGAAAAATACCGTGAGATGTTTGAGGAGCCGATCGGCTTAATCTGCATTGTGTCATCTCCTCTAATAGTGGCTTGGCTGAAACGGACATTCACGGACATGTAAAAGTTACGCACTATAGCTTTAAAAAAATTTACCTATAGGTACAAAAATGTTCCTGTCTTGTACCTTTATTTCTGAGAGTGTGGGCAGCTTTGTTAGCTGTTAGACCACTGCCACCCAACATGGTCTAAATGTTAGTGTGTTTGTTGACATGGATGGAAAACATTGGTCAAACTTATACTGAAGTTTATTAAATTTACCACTTCATGAAAGTTCAACACTATATAAATATAGTTTAAATTCAGTTTACACAGAAGGATCAGTGGGTTAAAAATTTACCCTTTAAATCAGAGTTAGCAGATTGTTTTAGTTTATAGCTACATAGATAAGTTTTATTTTAAACTTCCCACCTTTTTAACTTTTCAGCTCTGTTTTGATGTTAGCTTTAAGGAGCAGCATGTCGTCAGTTCCTGATGTTCACAGTGAGATAATTTACTATCTGTTTTCTTTTTCATGATGTATCAGTCATCACTTTGGCTCCACAGACCCGTCCATCTTTGGAGTATCCATTCCCATTATGTCAGTGGTGAGTACAATCCATTTATCTGTCTGATTGTGATAAAAACACGTCCATATGAACCTTTTGACTGTTTTCTGCCAGCGTGTCAGTGCTATCATGTTGTAAAGTAGGACATTGTGTTGCTAATCAGCTGAAGTTAGTGTGTTTCTCATGATAACAGCCTCAGAATATTTAGACAAGTACGTTTCAGAAGCTTTCACTGTTTCTTACAACAAGCACGAGTTTCAGACATTTAACTGGATTATTTCAGTGCTGTTGTTTGTCTATAACAGGACTTATACTGGATATTCTCTTTATTTCTAACATTATTATTATTATAATTTTATTTATCCCTCTTGGGGAAATTATTTCTCTGCATTTGACCCATCTGTGAGGAGCAGAGGGCATCTGTACGACCCCCGGGGGCAGATTCAGGGTTCAGTATCTTGCCCAAGGACACTTCGACACCTAGCCTGCTGGGCAGCAATAATAATAAATACAACATGGAGAATAAAGAGAGACATCAGAGTGAAGACATGTGGACAGAATGTCCTTCTGCAGGCTGAGACTATAGCAGCATAACTAAAGGGATGGATCAGGAGAACATAAGCTAACACTAACTACAGGATTGACCTCTTTAAATGAACCGAGTGTTTGACTAACAGATTAAAAGTAGAAGCTGGTTCCAGGAGAGGAACCTGATAACTGAAAGCTCTTCCTTCTGTTCTACTGTTAGAACCTCTAGGAACCAGAAGCAGACCTGCAGTCTGAGAGTGTTCTGTTAGGGATCAGAGGAAGTTCCTCATATCATTTAAAGTGTAGACGTCCACTGACTAACCAATCTAGGAACATAATAGATAAAACCAACATAGGGAACCTGATGGTACATGTAACACAGACTCTTGTGTAACATCAGGAGTTCTCTCACTGAGGCAGAACTGATTACAACATAAGAACCAACGTTCAGGATGTCTCCGTTTCCCAAAGTCATCTGTGGACAGTTTACCTCCACTTCCTGTTGCTCGGGTTTGGAGACGCTGTGGATGTCCTTCTGAAGCGGCGTTTCATCCCAGAGCAGCTGTCTGTGTGTACACTGCTGTCTTCCAGCAGATGCTCCTGGTTTTTCATCTGAATGGAAAATACTTGTTCCAGCTGATCCTGGTTTTAATTGTAACTCTTAAAATATGTGAATGTCACTTTGTCCAGTGTGACGTAACTTGAACAGCTTCTCATGTGCTTCTGTCGTAGATGGCGGACCAACAGGCGGCCATGTTTGGAGAGTGTTGCTTTGATGTTGGTGATGTGAAAATCACCATGGGAACAGGCACCTTCATGGACATCAACACTGGAAGCAAACCTCACACATCTGTAGCAGGTTGAGGAGCTACACTCACGTCTTCATACGTGCACGTGTTTGTCCGTACGCGGTTGTTACATCCTCCATCCTGTCGCTGCAGGTCTGTATCCTCTGGTAGGATGGAAGATTGGACCCGAGGTGGTTTACCTGGCAGAGGGCAATGCTGCAGACACAGGCACTGCTATCAAGTGGGCACATGAGCTGGGTGAGCCGTGGGGGAGGGGGGGGGGTGTGCAGCTGGTGTGGCTGGTAGATTACTGATATTAATACTGATATTAATGACATAACGGCACCATTTTTATAACAAGTGTTGTGTATGTTGCTGCAGAGCTTTTCTCTGACGTCCAGGAGACGAGTGCAATGGCTTATAGTGTTAGCAGCTCAGATGGCGTGTGCTTTGTCCCGTCCTTTAGTGGTCTCCAGGTAAACACGTTACACTGTCTCATGTCTCGTAGTACTGCTGGTATGCACGTGTACTCATTGTTACCTAAACTAAAATGCATGTGCTGTAGTATTTATCCTGAACAGACTGTGTTTGATTTACTTTTCTTTTTTCCTCTGCCCTCCGTTGTGATCTGACTCTCGTAAGTGTTTATGAGTAAAGATCTGATCTGCTTGTCCACAGAATGTTGACAGTAGTGATGCATGTCAGCAGCTGAGTGTGTGACCATCACTTTCAAACTGAATCTATATGTTGGCTTGTTTAAGTTTCAGTATATATATATATGTGTGTGTACGTCATTACAGGCTCCTCTGAATGACCCTAAAGCTTGTGCTTCCCTCATGGGTCTCAAACCTTCTACAACCAAAAACCACCTGGTCCGTGCCATCCTGGAGTCCGTCGCCTTCAGGTGACTCATTATGAAGGTTTAGTTTCAGTATCTTCAGCACCTTCATGAGGCTGATTAGCTTCTTCTGCTTGTGTAGAAACAAGCAGCTGTATGAGACGATGCTGAGAGAGACTCACATTCCAATCACTAAGATCAGGTGAGGTTTCCTCCTGTCCTCTCGGCTTGTTAGAGACTTCCTGTCCAATCCTACGAGATGGACCGTATCATTTGACCAGTAATAGACTGAAGTCACATGACCCGTACCAGCTGATGCAGTCTGGTTTTGTCTTGTAGTGACTTGTGGGTTCATGTTTCTCTGATACTGTTCCAGTTATAATTAAACTGTGTGTCCTGCTCCGTCTCAGGGTGGATGGGGGCGTGTCCTCCAATAACTTCGTCATGCAGCTGACTGCAGACCTGTTTGGTAGGAAGGTCACCAGACCTCATAAACATGAGATGTCCTGTCTGGGAGCAGCTTCTGTAGCTGGACTAGAAACAGGTATTTATATAAACTACATGTCTGAACATTTACTGGTATTATACTATAGAGAGAGGAACTTAAACAGACTGATTAGATTATTAGAAGTAGTTTGTCAGAATCCGACACTTTCAAGTTGTTTTTCTTTCACCACCTTCCTGCTTCTTTCCTCTAAATATATCACAAGTCCTGACAGCTTTCATCTGATGGAAGATGATCTGAAGTCCTATTTTTATTTAGCTGAAGAAAGAGAAGTGCTGCTTTTTTAAATATTTGATTTATCACATTATATTACAAAATAATTACACATCAGTCCGTGTCCCGTCCAGTCAAACAAAAAGGAGGGATTTGTTATTGTTTATTTGTTGTTGATTAATAAAGTTACCTGATCCTTTGAGGTGGATCAGTGGACAGTAATGTGGAAACTTAGATGTTTTTCTGTCACTAATCATTTAAACATTTTCTACAACACAGTGTTTCATGCTGTATGTGTAGAATTCAGAGTTTGATCAGTGTTTGACCGTCACTGCAGGTTTCTGGAGAAGTCGGGAGGAGCTGAAGAAGCTGCAGAGCACTGACAAGGTCTTCCTGCCCCAATCTTGTTCTAAGGAAGGTTCTGCCAGCCCAAATCAGGACTACGTCCCCGTCCTTCAGAGCTGGGAGAGAGCGCTGCGACGGTCAATGAACTGGTACAAGCCCTGACACACGGGGAGATCCTCAGGAACAACAACAAGACACAAGCTGCTGAGTCCATGTGACAGATGTTTATTATAAACTACTAACAGCATCCAGCTGGAACCTCCTCATTCATTCATGTTGGTACATCAACACTAACTATAGAAACATGGTACAGACATCATGTGATGATGATGATGATGTCGTGTTTTTCTGCTTCATGATCTGAACTCAACATCCACATCAGATGGAAAGTATCAGCAGCACATCTGGACCTGACATCACTGCCATTTATTTGATTTATTCTGATCTGATGTTGATGATGATGCCTTTTCTTTTTTCTGTTTTTTTCATCTAAAATAATATTTACCATCTTGCCTTATGGGGGCGCTAATGACTGGTATTAACACCTTTTTATTCCTTCCGTCACCATAGCAACAGCTCTGAAAGCCAAATGTTAATCTGGGGACATGAGCTGAAAGTGTTTCAATGAAATTCACACTCGATCCCTTCATACATTTATATACTGACACATTTATTCTTCATGTCACATGACTGTCGTTATAAAAGCTCGACAGACACTCGATTCCTTTTAGAAATTTGGAGCAATTTCACGTTATATTTCAGGCTCTTGAAACATGTTTTTTCTCTTTAGAGAAATGATTGTTAAAGCTGATGATGTTGAAATGAGACTGATCCTCTGAAGAAGTAAACTCAGTATTTAAATGTGCTTTAAATTCTAGTTTGTTTGATCACTGTTGATCTCATAGCCTTGAAACAAAACATCTCTATCTGTGAAATGTAAAGAGTATTACATGAGAAATGAGTTCGTAATGTCTCTCAAGGTCTTTTATTTTGTTGAGAAATGTTTTTATTGAGTTATTTTTTTAAGTTGTTTCAGTAATTATTTTATTTTGTTATCAGAATGAGGTGATCAGAGATAGAAATATCAATTTGACTGTTTAAAAAAAGCTGAAATGAGACATTCCTTCACCTTATTGTTGTTTAATCAGTCCATATCATTATTTTCTTTGTTATAAATTATTTTGGGTTTTTGTGAGGAAACAGCCATATATAGTCATGTCATATGACGAGTGTTTTAATCAACTTTGATGACATTTTTTAAATCTTCTCATCACATTGTAATGAAATGTATCTGCACCAAACTGCAACATGAACTACACTGATGGGAACTGTGAATCTTTACGTGTACTACTTCCTGTTGGAGTTTTTACTATGCATCATGCTGAAACTGTCCTGTGTCAAAGAAAAAACACTTCAGGTTGTCATGTATAAGATTTAAATACTTGCACTTCATTCACATTATTCCAGCCTCATGGGGAGGAACAGATATGTGCGTGTGCGTGCGTGTGTGTTCTGTATGATGTGAAAGCCTAGTAATAAAACGAGCTGTCAGCCATCAGCTGTGGTGATGTGTCTCCTCCTTCCAGCTGCACAGGTGTCACCAACAAACTGAGTGAGCAGATGCTGCAGAAAATGTTTACCTCCACATGGACTCTGGGGGGGGGGGTGCTGCCTTGTGCCAGGGGAGTCATCAGAAACACAGACTGTCAGATGTGTCTGGAGTCTTATTGACGTGACAAACCTCACTGAGAGGGTTGCTATGGCAGCTTGCAGACGGAGTGAGTGAGAACAAGCGGGGTGTGTATTCCTGTTAGTGGTGCTGGTTTGGTAAAGGGGGGGCGATAATTGAGTGCACAGAGGGC
>SSNP01000140.1:1026928-1046928 GCA_006937955.1 Pachypanchax playfairii
GATGGATGGATGATGGATGGATGGATGGATGGATGGATGGATGGATGGATGGATGGATGGATGGATGGATGGATGGATGGATGGATGGATGGATTGATGGATGGATTGATGGATGGATGATGGATGGATGGATGGATGGATGGATGGATGGATGATGGATGGATGCATGGATGGATGATTGATGGATGGATGGATGATGGATGGAGTGATGATTGATTGATTGATTGATTGATTGATTGATTGATTGATTGATTGATTGATTGATTGATTGATTGATTGATTGATTGATTGATTGATTGATTGATTGATTGATTGATTGATTGATCGATCGATTGATCGATCGATTATAGAATATATCAGATGGTGCAGCTCTTCAGGATCTGATCCGGGATCAGAAGTCAGACCAGTCAGTCTTCAGGGGTCCCTGATAGATCCTGGCTTTAAGCAGCTCCATCCAGCCACAGATACCGTCTGTCTGGACAAATATAATGAAAAATCTTTGTAACAGTTTGTGTTTTTATTATTTAATTTGGATATGGTTGTTTAAGAGGTGCTCAGGTGTTTATATACACACATATATATATATTTGTATATATTAAGAAATATCATTTTATCTTTGCTTTCTTGCTACTGTCTGTACTAAAGACATTCCCTTTGTATCACTGATGCAAGTACAGGCAGAACTCAGAGTTGAGAAGTAATAATAAAATAAGAAATATTAAATAACAAAAACAGAAATCATTGCAAAAAAAAACCTTCAGAACACCGAATACGAGATGATTACTGAGAGGAAACAGCTGGAGGAAGAGACAGGATGAAGAACAGGTGTGACTCATCAGAGTAAACTGAGGCGCAGGTAGTAAGAATATATAAAGAAGATCATAACAAAAATAAGAAACACTAAAGGCAGAAAGAAATTCTGAAGATTAAAACTTGAAAGCAACAAACCCCCTGGAAAAGACCATGAACAGAACGGAGGGGGGGAGGGGGTATATGGGGTTATTTATGTTTTTATTCTATAAAGCACTTTGAATTGCATTTTTGTATAAAAAACACTTTATAAATAAAGCTTGTTGAATGTATTTGATGTTCTTGAAGCAGCTGAAGGTGGACAGAAGATCCTCAACAAGACTTTAACTCTTGTAGCAATTTTTATATATTTACAGTGTCTGTAAGTTAGAGGAAAATATTCATGTTTGTTTGTTTGTTTGTTTATGTTTGTTTGTTTGTACAAATTGTTCCTTGTTTTGAATGATGGACAAAGTGGAAACTATCACGCTGTGCAGGTCCTGAAGACCTTCACTGTTCTGGTTCAGTCCGGTTCACATCGCAGTTTGTTTTGAAAGTCTTCAGAGGTTTTTATTGACTTGGATGAAACGGAAGTGATAAAATGAGGTTTTAGGACCTTGTGTGTGTGTGTGTGTGTGTGTGTGTGTGTGTTTGTATTTCTGACCTCCTGGGGACCCGTTTCCTGACTTTTACTATCTTTCTGGGGTCCGAGGGTTCTTGTGGGGACTGAAGCCTGGTCCCCATGAGGGGGACTCCCCTTTTTAGGGTTAGGGGTTAGGTTTATAGGTATGGTGTGAATAGAGTTTTAGTTAGTCTTAGGGTTAGTTATAGATCAGTAATGGTTAAGGTTAGGAAAAGGGTTTGGGTTAGGTATAAATCTAGTTACTAAAATCAATGGAAGTCAATGGACGGTCCCCATAAGGATAACAAAACACACTTGTGTGTGTGTGTGTGTGTGTGGGTGTGTGTGTGTGTGTGTGTGGGTGTGGGTTTGTATTTCTGACCTCCTGGGGACCCGTTTCCTGACTTTTACTATCTTTCTGGGGTCCGAGGGTTCTTGTGGGGACTGAAGCCTGGTCCCCATGAGGGGGACTCCCCTTTTTAGGGTTAGGGGTTAGGTTTATAGGTATGGTGTGAATAGAGTTTTAGTTAGTCTTAGGGTTAGTTATAGATCAGTAATGGTTAAGGTTAGGAAAAGGGTTTGGGTTAGGTATAAATCTAGTTACTAAAATCAATGGAAGTCAATGGACGGTCCCCATAAGGATAACAAAACACACTTGTGTGTGTGTGTGTGTGTGGGTGTGTGTGTGTGTGTGTGTGTGTGTGGGTGTGGGTTTGTATTTCTGACCTCCTGGGGACCCGTTTCCTGACTTTTACTATCTTTCTGGGGTCCGAGGGTTCTTGTGGGGACCGAAGCCTGGTCCCCATGAGGGGGACTCCCCTTTTTAGGGTTAGGGGTTAGGTTTATAGGTATGGTGTGAATAGAGTTTTAGTTAGTCTTAGGGTTAGTTATAGATCAGTAATGGTTAAGGTTAGGAAAAGGGTTTGGGTTAGGTATAAATCTAGTTACTAAAATCAATGGAAGTCAATGGACGGTCCCCATAAGGATAACAAAACACACTTGTGTGTGTGTGTGTGTGTGTGGGTGTGTGTGTGTGTGTGTGTGTGTGGGTGTGGGTTTGTATTTCTGACCTCCTGGGGACCCGTTTCCTGACTTTTACTATCTTTCTGGGGTCCGAGGGTTCTTGTGGGGACCGAAGCCTGGTCCCCATGAGGGGGACTCCCCTTTTTAGGGTTAGGGGTTAGGTTTATAGGTATGGTGTGAATAGAGTTTTAGTTAGTCTTAGGGTTAGTTATAGATCAGTAATGGTTAAGGTTAGGAAAAGGGTTTGGGTTAGGTATAAATCTAGTTACTAAAATCAATGGAAGTCAATGGACGGTCCCCATAAGGATACCAAAACAGACTTGTGTGTGTGTGTGTGTGTGTGTGTGTGTGTGTGTGTGTGTGGGTGGGTGTGTGTGTGTGTGTGTGTGTGTGTGTGTGTGTGTGTGTGTGTGTGTTTGGGGGGTTATTCGTTGGTTTCGTGACTCACCGCTTCTGACTTGAATGCAGAATTTATTCTGCAATAAATCAGAATGACCTTAACCCCCCCCCCCACACACACACACACACTCACACACCACACGCACCTTCATGATATTCTGCCTTTATAACATGGTAATATGAACCTAAATCTATTTTGTGATTTGTGCACGTAAACGGTGCGTGTCCGCGCGTCTCACTCATGAACCAACGCACATTCATCTGCTCGCGCTGCATCAGCTGCCACCACAGGCTCGTGCGGACGTCACTGATTTTTTTCCTCTTCTCTCTCCCCCTCCCCCCTCCCCCCACCTCCCCGTTCCAGCAGAGCATCTCTCTCCTTCCTACACCGCCCACTTCCTCCCAGCCGCTGATCACCGCCGCCTCGCCGGCTCCGTCGCTTCATCGCATCTCCCCGCTGCGCTTTTCGGCATTTTTTCCTCCTTTTTTTAATTTCAGGGCGGAGAACCGGCACGTTTTTGGGACCAAATAACACCCTCCCTCAACATCATGGCGAGCACCGGGGATAAAGCTGCCAGCAAGGAGAACACGTCCAGCTGGAAGGACTCCATCTACAACCCGAGGACCGGGGAGCTGCTGGGTCGCACGGCCAGCAGCTGGGGTAAGAATCCCATCAGTCAGCAGTCAGTAGCTGACTTTGACTTTTTACAGGGTTTATACATCATGTGGTACCCCCTCTCCTCCCATCCCCCCTCCACCCAATCATTTTTAATGTAAACTCTTAAATCTATTCAGCCTGTGTTGCATGAATGGACTGTCATGGAGGTTTAGCTGAGGAGGCCTAGATGAAGGTGGAAAGGAGAAGCCTGCACCCTGAGTGCTCCTCAGGATGGATGATGCTACCTCAAGGTGTGCCCCATCCTCCTCCTGCTGCACGCCAGTCACAGCAGCTCGGCTCTGTGCTTCCACAGAGCCGCCGTGACTGCTGCATTCCCACCTCTAACGGTTTAACATGTAGATTTTATGTAATAATGGTTTCCAGAGTGAGGTGGTAACGCAGCACCCTCCCTCCTTCCTGCAGCCCGCTCCTATAGGCTCACGCGGGCTGTCAGGCTGCCTGGGCCCCCGTGCTGCTGTGCAGTGGGATGCTCCATTGCAGTTCCATGGCCGCCCACATTAGCATGCCTGTCAAGGTCAAATGGGATTCCCTCTCTCTTCTTTCCCTTTCTTTCACGCACTAGGCAGGTGCATTGTGGGATACCACTGAAGAGGAGTGAAATAAAAGAGGGGGGGTCCCTCTTTTTACAAGGTATTTTAGAGGGCATGTGTGAGGCACAGGCCGGATGGTGGATGACCATTTAGAGTGGGACGTTTCCTTCCAGAAGAAGGAAGCAGCAGGTGATCTGAGCACTGAAGCATAAGCTCGATTTATGTGTGAGTCAGGTGGGGGGGGGATGGGGGGGTCTTTATCAGGACGGTCCCTCTCATGTCAGCCAGGAATGTGTGTGTGTTACATCCACATCGGTTCAAAATGGTTCCTGCTAAACACAACAGTTCTCTCAGTGTTCTTCAGCTGGCAGATGATGAAGGTCTTAAAGCTCCGTGTACATGACGTCTCCGTGTTCATGACGTCTCCGTGTACATAATGTCTCCGTGTCCTCTGTCCTCTGACATGCAGCCCTCATCCTGCTCTTCTACCTGGTGTTCTACTGCTTCCTGGCTGGTATGTTCGCCCTGACCATGTGGGTGATGCTGCTCACTCTGGATGACTACGTGCCGAGGTACAGAGACCGCATCCCCACTCCAGGTCAGTTCCTCTCAGCACACCTGTCTGTCCACAGCAGCGTCTCCCAGACCTGGTCTCCAGGGGTCCTCGGGGGTCCTCAGGGGTCCTCGGGGCTCACCGCCCTGCATGTTTTACATGTTTCTCTACTTTGGCACATGATTTAAACTGATGAATAATTAACAGGCTTCTTTGAACGTTATCATGTGATTAGTTTATTTGAATCAGCTGTTTGAGCAGAGACACGTCTAAAACCAGAACCAGAACTGGGAAACACTCGTCTCAGCGCATCTTATAAACATTCATAATTGATGTTAGTAGAAGTCGGAGGTTGTCACAACAATGTTCCAGCTGCTTGTTGTATCGATCTGTTTGGAAGCATCTTCCTGAACGACGTTCCTCTCAGAACAATCCAACACGCTCCGGTTTCCAGTACAGACTTCTTCTTTTTGTTGACTTGGTGTCTTCGTTGCAGGACTGGTGATTCGTCCGAGTAATCTGGACATCGTGTTCAACAAATCTGAGCCACAGAAGTATCATGAGTATGTGAAAGAACTGGAAACGTTTCTTCAAAGTGAGTCTAGTAAATGAAACGAATCTGTGATGAAACAAACAGCTGATCGTTACACATGTCTGAATCTACCCTGTCCATGTGCTTCCTGTCAGGATATAATGACACGGAGCAGGATCGGAGTGAGGACTGCCTACCTGGAGAGTTCAACCTGCAGAATGACGACGAGAACAAGGAGAAAAAAGTTTGTCGCTTCCAGAGGTCGACCCTGAGTTTTTGCTCCGGGCTCTCTGACACCAGCTTCGGGTACCATGAAGGGAAACCCTGCGTGCTGCTGAAGATGAACAGGGTAACCCCCCCCCCCCCCCCCCCCCCCCCCCATCCACCAGGCTGATTCAGGTATATGTAAGTTGTGTTTGAGGTGTAACAGTCTCTTCTGTTTCTCTCACACTGTAGATCATCGGCCTGAAGCCTGATGGAGAGCCTTTTATCAACTGCACCGTCAAAGTAAAAGTCCAACATTACACAAGTTCTGATTTCCTGTTTGTGTATCTGTGTTCTTTCATTTCTCCATAAAAACACAAATGACCAAAATCGTTTCAGATTTTCTTTCTGTTGATCTTTTTCATGTTTTTGTTGTTTGTTTTGTGTCTCGTGTCTTTCTGCATGCTTCACTGACGTCTTTAGGGTAAGATAAATATGTAAATTACCAGGATAAGGCCAGTAGGACTGTTAACACATTACTGTTATGTAACAGGTCGTCATGCGGGTGCTTGTAAATCCATCCCAGTGACATCTGAAAGTTTATTTTTAGCTTAATCTGTGTCATTTTTTGACCAGATGAATCTTTTTCAGATTCACCCTCATGTTTCACGTTTCATTTAAATTTACTCTCTCACCACAGAGAGGGATTGAGTTACTTTAAGTGTCCGTCTCACGTTGTCTCAGAAACATCCTGTTGGCTGTTTAATTGAACTGGATGTGTGTTCTCCTCTGCAGAAAGATAACCCGGTCCAGATGCATTACTTCCCCAGGGAGGGAAAGATTGATAAGATGTATTTCCCATACTACGGCAAGAAAGCTCATGTAAGTATTTGTGTGGGATCAGAATATGTTCGGCTGCATGGAACATGCATGGAGCATGCATGCTGACAGAAGGCTGTTTGATCTGATGCAGGCTAATTACATGCAGCCCCTTGTGGCTGTGAAGCTGCTGCTCACCAAGGAGGACTACAACAAGGAGCTTTCTGTGGAGTGCAGGGTGGAGGGCTGCAACTTCCGCAACAACGACGAGCGGGACAAGTTTCTGGGCCGCGTCACCTTCAGGGTCAAGGTTGTAGAGTAAAGAGAGAACACATGGAACCAGATGAGGCCGACCGCATTCGCCGAGGATTTGTTTTTAAAAAATGAATAAGGAAGGAAGAGTCAAATATGTCCCAAAAGTGACGTTTTCTGGATTCACACTGATAAATTAGGCTTCGGTTAGCCGAGCCAGCTGAGAGCAGATGTTGCTTTGATGACATTTCTGACCCTTCTTTCTGTCATGTTTTTTGGTCAAATATCCCCAGAACCAAACAGGCTCCAGTCCGGACCCGATCCATTAATCCATTCACCTGCTGCACCGTTTATTCTCTACTCAGTTTGGTTCTTTTCATTTAGTGTAGATGTGATTTGGTAACTTCTGGAACCAGGCTCTCTGGAGCTGCTGTGTAATTGCTGATACCTTTTTCCAGTTTTTTTTACCCCCCCCGCTGTAGGATGAGTGTGATGTATTCATCTTTTGAACTTTATGAGAGACAGTAGTATTGCGCGTGTTGCGAGGATTTCTATCTAGCTGTATAGTAAAATTGAAAATGTAGATTTACAGAACATCCCCAGAGTATTTACATCTCATCACACTTCACAAAGACTCCAAGACGTACCTTGATAATCAAGTATAGCTAATGTATCCCTGTATATGAAATACCAATTACAAACTCCCTCTCAGCTATAAATACATCGTGATCTTTACCATATTTAGGGAAATATAGATAGATCTTTGTGTTGTGGCTCGCAGAGCTGCAACCCAGTCTTGTGCCGTGTGTCTGTCTGTCTGCATGTCTGTCTGCCTGTCTTCCTGTTTACTCACCTCTCCAATGTGACAGTCAGTTCGTGGGTGAGTCCTGCAGGACTCGGATGAGCCGCGCTGCGTTTTGATTGGTTGCTGAGACGACAAACACCCACAGAAGGTGTAGATTAGAGATGTTTGTGCAGGAGGAGAGATGCTGGAGAAGCGTTGCAAAAATACAAACTTCACTGTAACTATGTACTGTATATCTTTATGTGATCTGTATCTATCTGGGTCTCAAAGATTGTTAGTTTAATCTTCTTCAGCCTGTTTATCTGATTGTCTGCCAATCTATTATTCTTCAATGTATATATCTATATATAAATACACACACACACACATACACACACACACCATATTTACTTAATCCACTCTGTATTTTTGTCACACAACACAATGTCTGTGCACTGTAAAGAAATATAATTTAAGCAAAGATTTACAGAAAATATCTTATTAAGCGATGTTTACACAGTCTTAAACGGAACCCACAGTTGAAAGAACGATCTGTAACATCTTCAGGGTGCCTTAAGACCTGATGAAATAAATTGTGGAATAAAAGTGATTTTGAAGAAAAAATGAGGGATTTGTCAGAGTGTTTATATGGTTACATGGTGGAGTCAATCTGTTATTAACTCACTGTCAAAGTCCAAACTACATCACAAAACAAACAGAAACAAGTCGACCTTTAGATTGTAGAATGTTTGTTTCAGTGCAGACAGAATGAACCTGAGATGATCCTGTTTGTTTCTGTTTCCTTTTATTTGTTAATAAACATTTCAGACGTGAACAGATTCTAATACCAGAACACTGCTGTTCTACCTGTTAGCTGTTAAATATGTTCTGGTTTAAAGGAAACAAGATGAAGCAGTTCAGGTATTAGTCTGTCCCAGTAACACTTGATGAATAAATTAATTCTATTAAACACATAATAAAGTGTGTAAGTTCAGGTTGTTTCAGGTACCTGTACCTGTACCCTTGAGCCACGCTAGAATGTGGTTTTATGTTGTATTAATGTGGGTTCCAGCAGGGCCGCTCCTGGGTTTCAGTGTGTCCACTAGATGGCGCTCTGGTTCTATTGGGTTCCAGTCTCTACAAACACACCTGCATCTTGTACCTCTTTAGATAGAGGGACACTTGGCTGCAGCTCACTTAGATCTGATCAGAGTTAGAAACACACTCTGTTATCAGAGTTTGTGATCTCATGGAGGATCCAACATGGCCGCCAAAGCAGGAACAAAGTAATCATGTGCATCATTGAGAAGCTCCGCTGTCTTTGAACACATTAGATCTTCCTGACATTCAACACACTGGTGTAACATGGTATCAGCTGCACAGTCTAACACAATACAAGCTGAATAAGACAGTGAGACAGCAGCAGAGACAGCAGGACAGCTGAGGACATGAGAACGTGTATTGGACAGACAATTGTCGGCCTGTAACATCCTGTTAGCTACAATATGTTAGAATGTATCTCCACTGCATGTTCCAGATGTTTTATTACTGTAGCTTATTACTTCCACATGCAGCAGCAGTTATTTACACACATGTAGTATGAAGACAGACATATGAACAGTTACTCTACAATACCATCATATCAGTCGAAGGTGTTTTTAATCATCATAAATGTTTTGTTTCTAATCATAAATCTATATAATATAATTATCTACCTATAGAATAATAATCCAGATGTTGTCTGGTGTTTATTGGTGCAGCTGTAACAACAAGACTCAGACTCAGTCTGCATGTGAGACAGTTATCCTGAATCTGACGACAGATTCTTGTTTTAAAAATGGTGGCGATTCTCTGTTGAGTCACATGATCAATCCTCTCTCTCTGGTTAGAACTGGATGATCAGGCTCTGATGGTTGAGTCTATCATGTGATCACTGGCCAGCTCCATTTTGTTTTGAATTCATTCTCTAACGTTAGGACCTCCATCGCTGCTCGCTCTCCATCGCTGTTCACTCTCCATTGCTGCTGCTCTCCATCGCTGTTCACTCTCCATCGCTGCTCCTCTCCATCGCTGTTCGCTCTCCATCGCTGCTGCTCTCCATCGCTGCTCGCTCTCGCTGCTGCTCTCCATCGCTGTTCACTCTCCATCGCTGCTCCTCTCCATCGCTGTTCGCTCTCCATCGCTGCTGCTCTCCATCGCTGCTCGCTCTCGCTGCTCCTCTCCATCGCTGTTCGCTCTCCATCGCTGTTCGCTCTCCATCGCTGTTGCTCTCCATCGCTGCTCCTCTCCATCGCTGCTCCTCTCCATCGCTGCTCCTCTCCATCGCTGCTGCTCTCCAACGCTGCTCGCTCTCCATCGCTGCCATCGCTGCTGCTCTCCATCGCTGCTCCTCTCCATCGCTGCTCGCTCTCCCTGCTCCTCTCCATCGCTGTTCGCTCTCCATCGCTGTTCGCTCTCCATCGCTGTTTGCTCTCCATCGCTGCTCCTCTCCATCGCTGCTCCTCTCCATCGCTGCTGCTCTCCATCGCTGCTCGCTCTCCATCGCTGCTCCTCTCCATCGCTGCTCCTCTCCATCGCTGCTGCTCTCCATCGCTGCTCGCTCTCCATCGCTGCTCCTCTCCATCGCTGCTCCTCTCCATCGCTGCTTCTCTCCATCGCTGTTTGCTCTCCATCGCTGTTCGCTCTCCATCGCTGTTGCTCTCCATCGCTGCTCGCTCTCCATCGCTGCTCCTCTCCATCGCTGCTGCTCTCCATCGCTGCTGCTCGCCATCATTGCTCGCTCTCCATCGCTGCTCCTCTCCATCGCTGCTCCTCTCCATCGCTGCTGCTCTCCAACGCTGCTCGCTCTCCATCGCTGCCATCGCTGCTGCTCTCCATCGCTGCTCCTCTCCATCGCTGCTCGCTCTCCATCGCTGCTCCTCTCCATCGCTGCTCCTCTCCAACGCTGCTCCTCTCCAACGCTGCTGCTCTCCATCGCTGCTCCTCTCCATCGCTGCTCCTCTCCATTGCTGTTTGCTCTCCATCGCTGCTCGCTCTCCACCGCTGCTGCTCTCCATCGCTGCTGCTCTCCATCGTTGCTGCTCTCCATCGCTGCTTGCTCTCCATCGCTGCTGCTCTCCATCGCTGCTCGCTCTCCTTGGATCCCAGAATCTACTAAATCCCCTCAAATCCTAAATGAGAAAATGACCGGTGAGTAAAACTCCTCCACCAGTTTCATCAGGATCTACTAACTCACCTTCTCCTCCATCCCAGAGCTTCAGAGCATCATCTGCTACATCTCCAGATCTAATGGATGTAAACACAGATGTGTTGAAATAACAAGTCTGAATGATCAAGTCCAGACCCCACCATTCGTCTTCAGAGACCTACTTTAGTTCATCATCAAATGCTTCACTGGATATGTTCTTCTAAATGTTTCCTGTTAACCAGGGTTAAGTGGAGCTTTATCTCTTATGCAAAGATCTTTGTGTTGGACCAACATGGTCAGAGACATCAAGTTTGTAAACACCTGTCCCACCTGGGGTAAGAATAAGACTATGTGTTTAGGTTTTGTGGTGTTCATATCGTATCTGAGAGGTTCTAGTTTCTTCTCCGGGTCTGGAACTCGTTCTGGAACTCTCTGTGCTACATGTTAACCTGTTTTCTGGATGTTATCTCTAAACTAACAGCCAAACTAAAATAATCCAGATTTAGAAGAGTCTGGTAGACATTATGCACAAAACATGTACATCTTATTATCACTGCCCTGGTACAACAACGGATAAAAAACTAAACCCGTCAAACTAGCAGGTTGATATGAACCTTAAAAAACAGACACATCTTAACTACATGTAAACTACATGTAAACTACATATAAACTACATATAAACTACATGTAAACTACATGTAAACTACGTGTAAACTACATGTAAACTATGTGTAAACTACGTGTAAACTATGTGTAAACTACGTGTAAACTACATGTAATCTACGTGTAAACTATGTGTAAACTACGTGTAAACTACGTGTAAACTACATGTAAACTACGTGTAAACTACGTGTAAACTACATGTAAACTGTTTCTTAACAGGCAGCTGATTCATAACTCTTTATACATATTCTGTAAAACCCATAAATGTTAACAAATGAGATGTGACAACATGAAGTTATAACTTCAGTCAACTCACCAGTTGACCCTGAACACTGGTTCAAACTAAAAGGTTTCTTCAAACTGATGTTCTTCATAGAGCTTAACTGTAAGATAATTATTTATTTATAATCTTCACACTGAAACTCTCCTCAAATGAGCTGAACTATCACCCCAAATTGTTTCCAATTAGATGTCACTATAAATCCTAATAATCTAATACATCTTATTTTGAAAATTCAAAAAAAATATTTAGAATAAAATATGGACCTATAATGAAACAAAATAACATTATACACACATTTTGACTCAAAATGTTTGTTAGAAGAAGATTAGCTGGAGTTTGTAGTTGTCATCTTATCATTGTAGTACCAACCTGTCACCACACGAGAGCGCTAGAAACGCCTCTGCTGGTCAAACATGGAGACACCAGAGGGACCAAGAACCAACAGAAAGAATCTGATGAGACACTCACTGACTCTCAGTTCTAATCAAATGTCTTGAACTATTCATTATTGTTTCCTGTTTTTTATATCTGGAAAAAATAAACAAAAATATTATAATAAAATAACAGTTTGTATAACTGTAACAATCTTGAAGGCAGTAACTGTTATGATAATATGACCTGAAGATTTCAGGGTAACCAATAGGGCTGTAACGATACACTGATGTATCGATGTATAATATCGGGAGCAATATCATATCGTGAGGTCCAGTATTGATAATATTGATACAGTAAACGTGTTGTACTGACCACCACAAGGGGAGACAACATGAGTTCTAACATGTATAAAAAAGACTGAACTGATGTGAAAGTAAATCAGTGGCTTAGTATCTACAATATATTACTGTGATGAGCAAATCTTAAAAATACATGAAGCTTTATTAAAAAACTCTTATCACATATTTCTAAATATAAATTTTATTTTGTGACATATTAGTTTTGCTAATAAACAAACTGATGTAAAAGTGAATGAGTGAGTTTGTTTCACCGATTGTCAGAGTATCAAAACAGAATAAATATTATCCAGAGAGTTTTGTTAAAAATGCAAAACAAAGTTTTATTGTATCGTGTATCGCATTGTGTATCATAGCGTGTATCGTATCGTGTATCGTATTGTGTATTGTATTGTGTTTCGTATTGTGTTTCGTATTGTGCATCATATTGTGTATCGTATTGTGTATCGCATTGTGTATCATAGCGTGTATCGTATCGTGTATCGTATTGTGTATTGTATTGTGTTTCGTATTGTGTATCGTATTGTGTATCGTATTGTGTATTGTAGCGCGCACCGTATCGTGTATGGTATTGTGTATCGTATCGTGTACTGTATCGTGCATCGTATCGTGTATTGTATCGTGAGCAATGTATCGAGATATATATATCGTATCGTGGGATAACGTGTCATTACAGCCCTAGTAACCAGCGATCTGAACTGAATGCTTGCACATTCATCACTCTGTGGGGGTTTTGGAACAATTTTGGTGTATTTTGGGATAATTTATCCTGTTTTTACTCAAACTGTAGGATTTTTTTTCTCATTCTTGTACTAGAACTATTTCTGGGAACAGCTGAGGTGCTGAATTGTAATTATTTGACCCCATTTCTCAAACGTATGAGTTCCACTTTCCCAGTTTATTTAATATTTAACTGACTCAAAGTCCAGATCTATGAACTCATTGATTCATATCAAACTCTGGACTCTTTCATATTTTTGAAGATACTAGAAATGGAAACAGTTTTTTAATGAGTTCATGTTTGTTTAGAATTTTGGGGGTACTTAATGTTCTGATGTAGCTACTGAGTCAGATGATAGAGGTCCAACATTGATAAACAGTGTTGTGTCACAGGTCTGATGACACCTGAGTGCTGATTCTGCTGCCTGTCCATGTGTTCTTCTGGTGCAGCATCAGCATCAGTCCTGCTAAATGTGAGATAATCTCTGGGGTTTAGCTGAGCAAGAATCAACCTTAATGGTTCCTAAGCTCTTACCATTCGTGGGTTATACTGCTATAAACAGGTGAAGGAAGATACAAACACATCTCCAGATTTAAAGTGTAAAAGGCTTTCTACTTTTTATTAAAACGTGTGTTCAGACATACTTTTAGGGTTTGAGGTTTTTTCCAGATCTCAGCTGCAAACAGCAGATTTTAATGATAAATTATTTGTATTTAATATTGTAACACCGACTCATGTCAGACTGCAGACGCTGCAAGAGTCACTGAATTAGTTCAGAATGTCATTTAAGCTGAGATTCAGACTGGTTATCGCTTTATTATCTTACCAGCTCAGAGCTAAAGCTGCTCATTTCTAAAGGCCTGGAACACGTTCTGGTAGAAGTCTGCAGCATCTCGGGAAGGATTAATGGAACTGATATTTTTAGGTTTTACTCCAGAGTTCACATCAGCACTATCTCTGAGGATATAAATATCCTCCAGGACGTGTGCAGCATGCCTCAATCTGGAGCGTTCTCCAACACCGTGGAACTATTTTAAACCACAAAACTGCAACAAATAAAAGGAAAAACAGAAAGACGGATTTTTAAAAGACATATATTTATTTTCTTAATTGAATCAAGATTTGATTTCAATTTGGATTTGATTTGAAAATCTGATTTGTGTCAAATATTTCTACTTTTTTCTTTCTTATTTACAAGCACATGAACAGATATTAATATTAACACACTTGTAAAAACTCAGCTTTGCTCATCATAAAAACAATGAACAAAAATAGGATGTTTTATCTAACCTAGTTTCAGCTCAGTCAGTAAAACAGTTGGATCTTTTTAACAGTTTAACTCATTCATACTTTTAAAACTTGATTGTTTCTGTGTTTCAGGGCAACAGACAGGAAATTCCTGGTACAGGAATTTATTGTCCTCTAAAAGGTCGTCCGTCCTCTGCAGCAGCGAGCTGCTGTTTCTGCTCTCGTCTCTTCCTCGACGTCTCTGTTTGCTTCCAGCTTCAGCCTCGAAGCATCAACAGAGGAGGAACTTATCTTCTTATCTTTAATATAACGCTAAACATTAAACTGATTCTTTTTTCTGGAGATGTATTCTTCATTCATAATACAGAAAACTGATATAAAACTACATTTTGCAGTGGAAATATTGAGATTATTCATAACATAAATGTAGGATTGAACAGTAAATGAAATGTAAGAACAGTTTCAGCCAAATGTCATTAAAAAGCACTTTTCATTGTACAAACAGTGTGGCATCAATAAATGGATTAAAAGTGCTATAAAAGTCCATCATGTAATTAGAATGTTTAAGTCTAGAAAACCTTTGAAATCTTAATCTCAAATTTACTGATTTACTTTGAAAGTTTACAGTATTTCTGACTCGCGGCGCTTCGCTAACACTAGCATCAATTTAAAAATGAAAAACTTTTTGGTTAAAGTGTCTACAAAGCTGATGAAGTCTTCAGAGAAGCTGTGAACCAGGAACAACATGTACATCACATCATCACATGTTCCTGAACTGGATCAGCTGATCATCAGGAGATTCTTCTGTCTCATGAAACATTTGAACATGATGACACGCGTGTTCCTGCTCACAGCAGCCGACACGTGCCAGACTTCTTATCGTCATCCAGACCTCCTCCTCCTTCTTTCCTGTTGGGATCGTTGAGCTCGTCAAACAGTCCAGTTTCGATCATCTCCTGCTGCCACTGAATGGGAACAGCACCTGTGCTGAACTCCTTAAAGAATTTCTCGTCCTTGGTGTCGAACACGATGCCCTTGATCTCGGAGAACTCTGCGATGTCACCCGTGTCCTTGGCGTAGACCACATTGGGTTTGGGTACCCAGGGAGGATCCACCAGTCCCGCCTCCAGGCGGGGAAAGTTGATGCTCTTAAACCATTCGTGCTTTCGTGGATCCTCCATGTTGTTTCTGTAGAAAGGAGAGAAAAGTAAAGGTTACCCACGACTACCTGGTTTAAAGTTCTTCCTCCTGCAATGAAACAACATCCATCTTCTCAGTAGTAAATCACATGATACATAAAGCTCCATGTGATGCTCTCCTGCCATGTAAACCTTCTCTCACCTAAACCCCAGGCGCTCGTCCATCTTCTTCTTGAGGAACTGTTGGATGATGTCTTTAGTAGGAGCATCGAAGCACTTGTGCTCCCACTTTGGCTCTTCATTAAGAATGCGGCGCTGCACTTCTTCCTTCTCCACCTTCTCCTTTTTGCTTTCAGGGCCTTTAAAAGGTGTGTATCCTGCCACCATCTCATAGATGCTGCAGCCCAGGGCCCACCAGTCCACAGAAGTCCGGTATGGGGTTTTATTCAGGAGCTCGGGGGCCATGTAGGCTCCTGTACCAGCCTGGACATCAAAGACAAGGAACAACAAAAGAAAAGAGTGAAGAAACCTCCATCAGATTAAAAGGTTTTTACTCCTTTAGATTAAAAGATCTGGTTTCCACTCTGACATCACTTCCTGTAAAACTTTACTTCCTTTAAAAAAACTCTTTTATTTCTTATTTTCATCTTGTCATCCGTTTCTCAACCCTTTCTCACTCTCATTTCTCTTTCTCCCTTTCCCCGTGTGACCCCACCAGCAGCCTAAAACCAGGAGCTTAATCCTAATTCTAAGCCTACTAGCTGTCAAGAGTTGTGTGTGTCTGCACACTGACTGTCTCTTATATAAGGTCAGACCATTTCTGGATGCTGCAGCCATCAGAAGAGCTACACCCAGACATCCAAACACCACCTAGAACTAATGCACATGTGCTCCAAATTCCCTCCAAACGACTTCAGTTTGCTGCTTCATGTCTGTCAACAAGAGACGCTCAAATAATTCCTGTTGAAACGCTGCTGATCTGAAGCAGGTGAGCTAACTGACAGCTCCACATCATGATCTGACGACGTTCAACCTGCTCAAATCAACCTGGAATCACTGAACACATCTGGCTCCTCCATTCAAACACCAGTTACCACAGATCCACATCTGGTTCTGGATCTGCTGACCATCAGGCCACACGTTCAACTGAAGTCTCCTCTAAACGTTCATCCTCATAGTTAAAACTGTTAGCATACATCACGTCTACATATACCATGTACATTTAGCTGGAGTCTGTCAGTCTAATCAGGGACAGACTTGTGTAATACCCTCTAAGAGGATTACGGGACCAAAGCCAGCCTTGCCTGTAAAAGGTTAGCCCAGTCACTCTGGCAGGCCAACGAGCATCGCAGTGCTGATAATGAGCTTAGTGGACTTTCATAGGACCAGAAGCTTACTCTTTGCTCCTGCAAGTAAGTCCTGAAAGAAACCTGCAGCAACGTTCTGCTGCTGGTTTGAAGTTCTTGAACTGCAGCGTATTTAATGTAAGACAACAAATAAAACACCAGATTGCTCTGGCAGTAAATTCATAATGTTTCAAAATAATTTTATAAGAATATGAAAAAGATTTACAAAAGTTAATAACCAGTCTGAAGGAGCTTCATCTTGTTCTGTGGACTACTTCCTGTTTCAGCTTCTACAGTAATAAATAAAGTTCATGTGATTCTCTGAAGGTCAAAGAACGAGCTGCATGTCATCAGTGTGTTGATGAACCTGGTGACCGTTAGCTACTGCTGCTATCAGCCAGCCTCGGTCTGTACCCGGGACCAGAAGGTGTCCAGACCCTGTTCTGACTGATCTGTTATATAATGGATTCAAAGAGTCTAATTGTAACGATCTTTAAACAAACCAGTAATCCCCGTCCGGATTTAAATGGAATACCTGACATGAGGATGGCGGTATGTCGACAGCCTGAGATAAGCCTGCCACCCATCAACCACTGATCCTCGTCTGTTTGGACTTCTTCTCTCCTTAGATGATGGACCGCCATGTTTAGAGCCCGCCACACACCCGTGTGTGTGTGGGGGGGGGGGGGGCTACTATTGTAACATGAGATTTTACTTCATGGGACAAACTGAAGTAATTTTCAGATTTAACTACATGAAATTTCTGCTGTGTGTCTTTCTACTTGCCATTTGCGTGACAGTCTTTCCTGGAACGATCTCGATGGCCAGACCCAAATCTGAGAGTCGACACTGGCCTTGGCTGTCCAGAAGCACGTTTTCAGGTTTCATGTCACGATATACAATGTCCATGTCATGCAGATGCAGGATGCCGGTGGCGATCTGTGCCGTGTAGTGGATGATGCGTTTCATCTCAATGCCTTTGTCCACTCCCTTCCCATCGTAGCCGATGTTGTAAATGTGGTACTTGAGGTCTCCTCCGTTCATCAGGGTCATGACAAGGCACAGGTGGGTCTTGGTGTCAAAAGCATAAGCCAAGTTGACAAGAAACAGGCTGTTAACCTTCTCTAAGATCTGTTTCTCCAGCAGGGCCATCTTCTCACCACCTTTCTTCTTCAGTCTCTTTTTGCACAACTTCTTGCAGGCGTACATCTGACCCGTGTTCTTGACCTGGACAGCACACACCTGCAGAGAGACAGGTAGCCTGTTAGATATGAGGGTTCATTTATTCTAGATGTGCTCTTAGAAATCTTTGGATGGAAATAAAAACAAGTTAAGCTGACCGATGATCCAAGAACTCTCAGATACAAACTGATGTCTATAAGTCTTCATTGTCAGTTTGACTATGGATCCTATCCGACACCCGACTCTGTCACACCTTTGATGTATCTTAACAAATCCTTTTACACCTCCACCCCCCACCCCCACCATCAGCTCTGTTTCACTGAAAAAAGATTGAATATATATTTTTATTGGCTTCTCAGACTCATTTCACTCCCCTGAACCCTGATCTGTTCCTCAGGGGTTCCTCAGGGGTTCCTCAGGGGTTAGCTGTTGGACCTCTATATGTTCATGTTATACTGACAGTGTTATTCTGTTGGTTCTGATCATTTTATATTACAAACTGTTTCTTTTTACACCTTTTGTTCCTTCAAAACAAACTGAAAACACAGTTTATAATCTTTACTGTTTGATTTTCTGATCTGATGAAGAAAATCAGATCTTTTATGGAACAAAACTTCATGATCAGCTTGAGACGAGCCTGATCTTATAGAAGCTCTAAAAACAGTCTCACCTGTGTACTAACTGACACCTGGAGAGAGAAACAACTGCAAATGATTAAAACACATTTCTATGAGATCAATTAGGTGTAAAATAAACTATTACTCTTGGTGTGTTCATTCTTACCTCTCCAAAGCCTCCTTTTCCCAGCGTTCTGAACTCATAGAAGTATTTTTCAGTGATGGGTTGTTTCTCATACTCTTTCCATTGGAGAAATTTATCAAAGAATGGGCTGGCCTGGTAATCTGAAAAAGGTTTTCCCTTTAGAAATTCTCTTACACCCTCCTGGACTTTGGTTTTCATCACCTCCTCGAAGTTGGCGTCTGTGACAGACTTGCATTTTTCAGCAGCCTCCCCGGTGAGAAAAGACAGGAAGGACTTTGAGTCTGGTTTGCAGTACGTGTTCATGATGTTTTGGCGTGCCTTGTCTTTCCCTGCACTCTCAGACAGATCCCAGTCATACAGCTCATCTAGAAACTCAGCTGCAAGTTTAAACTCTGGGTTATTCGCCAGGAATTCACGGAAAAACTTTTTCCCTATCGGCTGCCTTTCACAAAGTGATACAAAGTCCTTATCGATGGCACCTCTGAGGGCAGCACATTCCTCCTGCTTGGGCAGAGACAAGCTGCGCCGTCGCTTTTTCATCTCCTTGTCGTCTCCACCTTGAGCCTTCAGGTAGGCCGTGTTGGCCACCAGGTTATCCAAACCCCCCATGTCACACATCTTGGCGGCTGTATGTAGTCTGTCCCCCCTACGTGACCGGGTTCTTCAGCGGCTTCCAAAGGATGCCCACTCACTTGCAGAATGCGTCTGTGTGAGAGTGCAATTCCCTCCAAAGCCGATGTGAAAATAAGCTCCGTCACCCAACCTACCTGCAACACTAAGACACACTGACACACCCAGTAATTACTCATTTAGAATTAAATACCAAGGAGGGATTTTTGGCTTAAGGATCTTTGTGTGATCTATTCAAGGATGCTGTGCACGGAAAGGGAATCGTAAGCGGGCTCTGTCCTAAGAGGCTTTCAGGCCATCTATATTTGTTCATGATCAGGTCCAGTAGTGGTCCAGCGGGTACGGTTGACCATGTGTTGAACACTTACATTAGGCTGGAGTTTGTGTGTGTTGTGAGAACATCCAGTAGGAGTTTCATGGATTTACACAAGTCACTGCAGCATTTACACTGAACGTAAAGTAGAATTATTTTCCTCGAGCAGAAAACTGGCTTGAAGACGACTGTCCTGTCTGTTTTAGTTATGTCCCTGTTCCAGCAGACCTGATCCGGAGGTTTAATGACCTGCATGAGCTCCAGTTCTGCAGAAGTCCATTAATCATTTTTTATGCAGATGAGCGGTGCTGGAGCAGAGAAACATGTAAAACATGTGGAGCAGGACTGGACTTCTGGTGGTCTTGTCCCCTCCTACCTGTCTCAGAGCCGGTATCTCAGGGAGCGTACTACTAATTTGTCTGCTACTCTGCACGGTGGTGCAGTGAGTAGCACTGTTGTCTTGCAGGGTTCTAAACCAGATTCAAAACCTTTCTGCATGAAGTTCACGTGTTCTTCACGTGTGGGTTTCACCGACTTCATCACACGGAGCAAAAACATACATGAGGTTAAATGGCTACTTTAATTTGTCCCCCAGGTGTGAATGTGTGT
>SSNP01000140.1:1051170-1056170 GCA_006937955.1 Pachypanchax playfairii
CCCCCCCCCCCCCCCAAAAAAAAATAAAAATAAAAATAAACAAGTGAAAAATATAAAACATCAGCAAGAGCTAATTTTAGGAGAAGCAACTATTTATCAAGTTTTTCTAAATAATAAATCTTTGAGAACTTGTTGTGTTTTCATACTCTGGATAAAAGAGTGAACTGACTCGGGATCTGTTTCCTGCTACGCCGCCGCTGCAGAACCCGTCCAGAACCTTAAACCCTCCCTGAACTGGTCAGCAACAAGCCTGATGCATCTCTGAGTCACCGTCTGGATCCTGATCAACACCGCAGCGAGAGCTGGAGACAGAACCTCTATCACCACCGGGACAGCAGATGGTATCTGGTTCCTCTTCAGAACCGGAGCTTAGATTTGAGGAATCCTTTGCTTCTGTATCTGGGTCCGAGACGTCGTCTCCCCGTTGCTCCTCACCCTTCAGCCTCTTACGGCTGAGCAGCTTCTGCAGATGTAACTTATTGGTGAAGAAAACACAACGCCAGCCCACCTCCAGAGCTAAAGATGCCACCTCAGCTGAAAGTGTGTTGCAGCGCTGGCGCACTGCCTGCTCCCAAAACTGTTCTGACCCACAGAGCTGAAGAGTAAAACACATGAACATACAGTAAGAGGAGTGTGAGTTCACTTAGTCTCATAAAAACAACTCCAAATACCAATAAACCCCGCCCACCCCGACATTCATGCTTTAATATAAGATCAGCTTGTGTTGTTTTAGTGTTTCTGCTCAAATCTTCTCTTAAAAGTGATCTCATGCAACGTTACAGGAAGTCATGTGATCTGTTAGCATGCCGACTACCTGTTCTGAGCTTTTACCACGCACACACACATGCACGCACACACACCCACGCACACACACATGCACGCACACACACTCACGCACACACACATGCACGCACACACACTCACGCACACACACATGCACGCACACACACCCACGCACACACACATGCACGCACACACACTCACGCACACACACATGCACGCACACACACCCACGCACACACACATGCACGCACACACACTCACGCACACACCAGCAGGAGGCTTGTTTCTTTTCCAGTCTTTGCTCACCTGTCTAAACCTGTGTGAAGTTCTTCCAAGCTGACCCACATCCTCGAGCTCCAGATAATTTATGATCCGCAGCAGTAACGAGTCCGACAGGCGCTCCAGATAATTATAATGGCCTCTGCACAGAGCTTTAACAAACTGCAGGGTTTTTGATCCGAAGACCATACTGACTTCACCTGAAAGAAAACCAAACTTTTACTCTCGTACACATAAAAGCTGATCAAGTTTCACCTCACATGCAATAGTTTAATCAAATAATCAACATATAGAGAGACGACTGAAGTCATTTAATTCTTACTTTGTAACCAAGTGTCATCCAGGAAGTCCTGATGAGACTCCCTCTGCTCCCCGGGTTTAGAGTATCTGTCTACAGCTCTGGGAGAGATCTTCCACCATCTCCATGTCACCTGGACATGACCAACACACAGCTGATCTTAATAATAAAACAAACAACCTCTTACACTCACGTCTGCAGAGTCCACCTGTGACAAGGTCGACAAATCTGCCCTAAAACTAGAAGCTGGTTCTACAGGAGAGGAACCTGATAACTGAATGTTCTCCCTCTTGTTCTACTGTTAGAACCTCTAGGAACCAGAATCAGACCTGCAGTCTGAGAGTGTTCTGTTAGGAACATCTGGAACAATAAGATCTTTAATATCAGATGGATCCTGGTAGTTTAGATTTTTATATGTGAGATTTTAAACTTTATTCTAGATTTTACAGGGAGCCAATAAAGTGATGCTAAAACAGGATACATATGATCTCTCCTTCTAACTCTCATCAGAACTCTGAACTCTTATTTTGACAAAACGTCAAAATAAGAATCAAATAACATATTTATTTATTCTGTGTTGTGAGAATTAATTTGGAAGCTTAATATTCTATAAATTCAGATGTTTCCATTAATTTTTGGTGATTTACCAAGTTTTGATTTATTAAAAAACTACAGTGAAAAAACACATAAAATGTGATATTTTTTCGGAGGTTTTTTCATCATGAACTTTATTAGTTTTAGAAACATGGTCGATCTCAAGATTTCTCTCCATTTATCTCTCAGTTATTTTTCATGGGTAATAAGCACCTGTCACCTCACCTGTATGTGCTTTCAAAATAAAATCCCAACTTGATTTCAAAGTAAGAGTTGTGAATTCTGATTTGTGAGTTTAATTTAGGGATGTAAATAATCTGAGTTTAGTGTTTCATTCTCACTATTTCTCCATCACAGCGTAAGAAAACAATATCATGATGATTGTTTCTTTATTTTAAGGGGAGGCTAAGTTAACATTTGTCTGCTTCTGCATTAAATTCTAAAAATAAGTTGATTTTGCTGTTTATTCTGTGCTGGTGAATATATTTTATCGTTTCAAGGTCAGGAACTGTCGTGGCTAACGTTAAAGTTCAACTTTAAGTTAAACATTCAAGAGAAACAGCTGTTGGGATATTATATATATTTTTGGTAATTCTAAAATAAATGAAGGATTTGTAATAATGACTTACTTCTGACTTGGTGACAAAAAAGTGATAAAAGTTTTTGTTGGGCGGAGGACCCCGTCCTGAAACTTCAAACAGCGGGTCCGTGAGAAACGACGCCATGTCTGTTTGGGTGTTGTCATGCCAACGGGAAGAAAACGTGTCTTTCAAAATAAAACACTTTCTATCACAGTCCATTTAGACATGAGTGTATTATACTGTGTATTTTACTTCACTAAAACAAAAGATACAAATACAACTCGATAGTTAAAAATCTTTTAATTTATTTATACATATATGTATATATGTACACACCTAGTCTTGTAAAAACAAGAAACACATTAGTTAAACTCCTTGTTAGTCTTGGCTGGCACGACTCAGACTTGTGTTATGGGTTGATCCAGTAACTTCTGTAATCCCTGAAGTCATCTTCTTGTCTTCAACCATATTTAACTCACAAAATGTTTTCTACACTTTACGTTTTCAATAAATATTCAAAGAAATGAAATACATTAAGAGGATAATGAATTAAAGACTGAGTGCTCACCCACCCACCACTATAGGAACTATGAGTCTGTGTCACGAGGTAGTCCAAACTGGACCCAAACCCTGAAGCTCTCACTAACAGTCTTCTTATTTTGTCCCTTATTCATAGAATATAGTGAATATCTGAAATATGTTTGTCTAATAATAAGCAGAACTGAGATTTCTAGAGTATATTAAAGAATTTTAGCAACATCCTATAAATATTTTTCTTCTATTGGTTCTCTGAAGTGCGAGTCCATCACCAGTTATACTAAAACAATACAAGCTTTGCTTGTCTCAGTGTGGCTCCTTCAGTTGGACGGAACTAAACAAGATGTTTATTCTAAGGTTTTAGTGTCATTATGGCACAAAGACGCCTTGAAAATAAAAAACCTGTATATTTTAAAACACCTGCTTTAACGTGGCTGCAGTAATCCACCCTTTATGGACTCACATATAAGTTTTACCTTCTAGTGTCTTTTCAGGAGTTTTTTGTCTGTTTTTTAGACATAAAGTTTAAGAATAAGCATCCTAGTTAAATTCAGTCCTTAATATACATTAAATGTATGTATTTGGGATTACAAATGGTGATATGCACCAAGCTTACAGGTATAATAAAATAAAAAGCATACAATGTTATATACACAGTCCTAACAGTACGTTTTATCCATAACCGTCCTTTATCCTTTAATATATTCCTTTGTATTCCTTCATAGTGTTGTAAACATCTCTTGTGAACAAAAAAGTTGTATTTATATATAAAGTCTTTATAGAAATGTGATGCCAGTAACGGCGTAACGGAACATCAAGTATGTGCTGCATGCTGCCCTCTGGTGGTACGGACCAGGAGCTGCGCTACAGGAAAGGGTTGGTAGATGAACTTCCTGAAGGGAACGGACCAGCTGGTGCTCCTGCCTATTAGAGAAACCAAAAAAATTAACTCACAAATATCACAGCAGTGAAACACGTCTCCTCTGACTGGGTAGAACTGGACTAACAGATAATCTGACTGTAGAATTTAGTTCTTCTGAGAAACAGAAGTCGATGCGTTCTCACCATAAAGGGGTTATTGGACATGACGGGGACGACCATGGGTTGTCCAAAGGGTGTCATGGAGGGCTTGTTCTGACTGTAGACTGGGAAGGCAGGACCTATGGGTGATAAAAGAGATCACACTAAAGAAAGAAATTCCTGTTCCATCATGTTATATAATGATGTTTAACTAACAGGGATGTGGAGAGGAATCAAACCCAGCATATAACATCACATTCAGGTGTGAACAAAGCCTTATGACAGAGGACAGATTGTTTTGTTATTGTGTTTTTGGACATTAAAGCTTTGTACCCTGAATGCAACATTTTTATTAATATGCAGTACCTGCCAAAACCAAGTCATGTTTTCACAATTCAGTCTGAATTCAGAGGTCACATGACAGAACAGCAGAGAAGCTGGTGGATGGTCTAAAGTCATGGCAGGTACTACACAGGTGCAACAGAATAAAAGGACGGGGGTGGGGCACTAACCATTAGACTGAGGGTGAGGGTGATAGGCCCCCGGTTGAGCGTAAGGGATGGGGGCCTGGCCGGGGAATTGCTGCTGGAAGTTTCCACTGAAACTGGTCGGGAGGCAGAAGGAAGACGCATTCCCAAAGCCGGCGGGCATGCTCAGAGAGCCAGTACCAAATGAGGCTACAAGACACACCATGTGTGTGAACGCACACACATCCCCACAACACACAGTTACTTTAGATACGTTGTTGTATCACACTACTAGTCAATGTAACTAAGTTACATCAAAGTTACAGTATTATTATATTAGTGAATAAGTAAACATGCTCACCTGCAGGCGGGACTCTACCGTTACTCTGGAATGGGTTGGTGGCCATTTCTGGAGCTATCGCTGCAGCCACGAAAGGATTA
>SSNP01000140.1:1061170-1062904 GCA_006937955.1 Pachypanchax playfairii
AGCCAACAGCTCCTGGGAGGTTAGGTCTAAAGGTTTAATTCTCCAAAACCTTCTCACATGTAGAAATGTTTCAGAATAAAATGTTCAAACGCAGGAAGAACAGAAGGACCGTCCTGAATAAGAGTTTTAATTTATATATTAAATAATGAATGTTACCATCTTTTCTTTTCATATTTCTCCTGAAGGAACTCTTTTACTTTCTGTGGTTCTCGGAAATCTGGAACAACTGATGTCCTGTCGTCATAGAGGCCAAACCAGATGTGTTTACAGACCTGCGGGGGGGCAGTGGGAGAGGTAAGCCAAGAAGAAAAACAGGAGAGAGAAAAGAATGTTAAAAAAAGGATGGAGTGGAACAAGTTGCAGCCTCTAAGCGCGACGCGGGAGGCGGTGAACAGCTCCTAGACGCGGTGCAGGTACCTCATTGCCGTGTTTCTGTAGGAAGTCGATCTCCTGCTGTGTGAATGTGGTCATAGAGATGGACTTCACTCTGTGGGGGGGGTTCAGGCCTCGTCTGTGGGTGGAGGAGGATAACATGAGCTACAGAACAAATACTCAACACTGTTCATTTAACACGGAGCAGGCAAACAACCAGCTGAAGGGCGCTGACTGAAACCCTGTAACAGATTTAAACACAACATCTGGTGGGATATGAACTTGTGTTTATTTTGTTAGGAGGGTTTTGTTGGATCTCTTCATGTCCACAGAGTGTTGTACATGAACTCATACATAGATCCAAGGATGTGCAATCAGTGACACGCCTACATGATACAGAACATGCTGCAGCACAGCCAGATGTTTAAAGACGGGACTCCAACTAAAATCACCAGTAATATGAGAAGCTTCAGTTATCACCTCATTCAGTTTTATCTGTTTCTCCTAACAGCAACATACGAGTCCTTCATGTCCTGCATGTCCTTCATGTCCCTCATGTCCTTCATGTCCTTCGGGGCCTCGGAGACGAAGGAAGAAAAATAAAATAATGCCTCCACGGGGTGTTTAGAGGGTTGTAGAATTAAAATACACTATTTCCTTTAAAAATTATATTTGAAATAAAATATTATAAAATATTAATTTTGATGGGCACGACATTGGCATTATGTTTACATCTACCAGCCAATAGCTGGCAGAGCAGCGGGCACCGTAAATAATCCAGCACAGTGAGGCTGGTACTGTGGAGTCTGCAGGTCAAGCAGCTGGAAGCACCGGGGACATGTGGTGATTATATACCTTATTTACTTGCCATAGCGGGTTTCCCCAACATGTGAGAACCAGGTTCTGTGTGGAAATGTTTTTTATTAGCAGCTATTAGCTGCTAAGCTAACACGTAGCTGCTGCATGTTGGTGAAGTGGAGGAGCTTCAGGCCACTTTTTGGACTGGAAGACACACCACGGAGGATTTTATTGGTTTTTTTATTTTATTGGATAAGTGTGGCGTGTAGGATGAGGTGTGAGGGGGACAGAGGACTTTAAGAGGGACTGCAGGAAGTTTTGGAGCCGCGGTGCAACTATGAACTCTTTGCCACGGACTGAATGGATGACTGAGCTTCAAACAGGAAGGAGTTGCTTTTATCAGAGTCAGTGTGTGATCAGCTGGACTGGAGAGCATGATTAGTGAACTGAACTCATGATATTTTATTGTCCTTCTCGGATCGGAGATCAGAGTGTGTTTGGTGAGGAATATTCAACCTGAGCATCGGAGCATGCACGGGAAGGGGGGGGGGGGGGGGTTAAAAA
>SSNP01000140.1:1067828-1080859 GCA_006937955.1 Pachypanchax playfairii
CCCCCTCACCCCGCCGCCGCCCCCCCCAACAACAACGCGCAGAGAACGCTTTTGCAAGAAGAAAGAAAAACAAAACCAAGAAAATGTCTCGACAGGTGAGTATTATTGTCATCTTTGCGCTCCTAAGGGTGCCGTTGCTAACAACGGCAAGGGCTTCATGCTTGTATTTATGTACGTGAGTGTGAGTGCCGTAAAGCAGGTTTGTTCTCGCGAGATGAGTCGGGTCCGATCCACTGAAAGTTGCAAGTGCTGCTTTCAGGACACAGACCCCGGAGGGAGGGGAGGGACCCATGAATCACCCCGCCAAGTCCTTGTTTACCCCCACAGGGACTCTAGAAAACATTTATTGAGGTGAAAAAACTTACTTAGTTCTGCTTTAACAGCAGAACCAGCTGACAGTTTTAATGTAAACACAACAGCAACAATGTAAAGTAACTGACTGAAAACAAACAGAAACATAGAAAATATTATATGTTTAAAACTACAGAACAGTTTCTTTTTCTTTCAATTTATTATCTTTTAAGAGGTTTTCAAATGTCAGTCTTATATGTTGATATTTCAAATTTTCATTGTTACCGCCTGTAAATTACCAATAAAGAAACCCCCATTAACTGTCCTCTGAGGGCTGTGCACGTCTCAGAGCGCTGTGCACGTCTCAGGGGGCCGTGCACGGCCCTCAGAGGGCTGTGCACATTTCAGACTGCTGTGCACGTCTCAGAGCGCTGTGCACATCTCAGAGGGCTGTGCATGTCTCAGTGCAGTTTGCACGTCTCAGACTGCTGTGCACGTCTCAGAGGGCTGTGCACGTCTCAGAGGGCTGTGCACGTCTCAGAGGGCTGTGCACGTTTCAGACTGCTGTGCACGTGTCAGACTGCTGTGCACGTCTCAGAGCCTACCTGTCCCTTTTAGCATTCAGCTGACGAATAACAACATTAGCACCAAAGGGCAGCGTGTCCATGTCCTCTGATGCTACTGCATCAACAGTCCCGTCTCTCACCAGCCGGGCACACAGTGCCTCAGCGTCCCCTGGAGCCTGAAAGATAAACCTCCTGTACATGAAGTGAAACACGAGACGATGCCAGGGTGAAAACAGATACATGTATGTTCTATGTGAACATGTTGTACCTGGATGACCGGCACACCCAGATGTTTCAGGAGCTCCACACAATCCTTTGTCTGGGCAGATGCTGCAGTGAACAAACAACAACTTCAGTTTGTTCAGAACCTCCATAGAAACATTAAAGCATGTGACATTACCTGAGCCCGTCCACTGTGGAGAGCGCCAGCCAGCTGCCTCAGCTCGCTTCTTAAGCTGCAGAAAGATGATGAGCTTTAATCAGAAAGGGACGCTCATTCGTATTCAGTCAACAATCAGTCTGCTGTCTCTGTAGTGTGGAACTGGTCCTTCAAAAGCCCCTCCCTCTCTGTAATCTTTCTCTATTTGTTCAGTGTCATTAGATCAGCTGTGCAGGTAAAATAAACAAGTCAGTGAGCTGTGCGTGTCCTGGAGGAAACATACAGTCATGTCTGGTGATGATGTGAATGTTTTCTTACAGCTGCTGTCTTTTCCACTGGAGGTTTTCCATCAATTACAAACACTGGCTTTATGTCGTGTTCCAGGAAAGTGAGTGTGCGGAAGAAGACACCGGTCAGAGGGCTACGCACAGAAAATCAAGCAGACGTCAAGCAAATACAAGAAAAAAGATTTACACATAATAAACCCAACTCTCCTCAGGACATACACACGTCCCACCTGACAGCTTGTCATTATCGTCTGAAGAAGCTGTTTATTAATTAGAGAAACATCTAAAACATGCAGGACCGCGTGTCCTGAGGACCAGGTCTAGGACACACTGTGCCTGCCTGCCTGTCTGTCCGTCCGTCCGTCCGTCCGTCTGTCTATTAGCAGGATAAGTCTTATGGATGGATTTTAATGACATTTTCAGGAAATGTCAGAAATGACTCGAGGAACAATCAATTAGATTTTGGGGGTGATCCAGATCATCATAGTACTTTCTACAACATGTCCAGTTGGTGGAGGTCTGCGCTCTCCGACTGCTTTTCTAATTAAACCTTTGATCACATGATAGTAAGACAGAATAGAAACTCAGGAAGTTCTGACCAAAGATACTGAGAGGAGCACAAACCAACATCTGAGAGACGTGTTTCTGCTCACCTGAATGAGGGCGTGGCTGCTCGGAACTGGTTCAGGATAACGGAGGTGTCCAGAGCGATCACCTTTCCTGTAGAGCAACAGAGTTACAGCATCAGCAACACATGGAGGTCAAAATGAACTGACTTCTAGTCATGATCAGAACTAAATCCACTTTTTATTTTATTTTATTTTATTTTATTTTATTTTATTTTATTTTACCTTCACTGCTTCTGAAAGAAAGTTTGGTTTAATTTGTTTTAACTGGGGTCTGTCTGTCTGTCTGTCTGTCTGTCTGTCTGTACGTATGTTAGCAGGATAACGCTTATGGATGGATTTTGATGACATTTTCAGGAAAGGTGCCTTCACCCCAGAGGGACCGAGTGCGTCTTCCATGACGTTGCTGGGTGAGCGCACGCGGCTCCTGCAGATAACGCTTTCCAATTAAACAGAACATTAATTAATCACAAAAAGACCTGTTTTAAATTATAACTAGGTTATTTATTCATTATGTGTGAAACACAAGCAGCAACTGTTACTTCTCTTCTGTAAGAACCTTTATTACGTCCTCTTTAGGACTCTTCCACCAGCTGATTGACCCGTCTGATCCTCCAGTGTGACAGGATGAGTTTCTGTTTTGAAATAACATGTATAGGTCTATTATTTACCTGTCTCCAAGCATCTAATTGTTTCCTTTATTTATATATAAAGAACACCGATTATAAAATAAAACGTGTCTCCTTGTTTTATCTGGTTAAGAAGGACGTGTTTCACTTTAAATAATAATAATAAAAAGTTTGACTTCTCTTCATTGTGGACACTGGATGGTCCTTCATGTTCTGTTGGTGAAGATGTTTTCACTGTGTACAGTAACACCAGTCAGAGCAACAGCTCCAATTATCATGGAAACATGTCTGTCCAATGTGGACAGTTCTGTGGTGTTCTGTCCACCTGTAGCAGTTCTGAACCTTCTGTGTTCTGCTACATGTTTTTCATGTGTATTTTTATATCAAACCATTTCTTTTTTATTTCTGAAGGAGATCTCTTCTCTGTTCCAAACACATTAATCGCATCTATAACTCTCTCACAGGCAGTAATTTTTCTTGTATTAGTTTCTACTGAACTGACAGAACCAAACAGCAGTTGTTGGTTCTGTTCCACTTCTGCAACAAGTTCCTGGACCTCGCTGTCACAGAAATGTTTTTTTTTTTTTTTTTTTGATCTCTTGGCCATTATTTTAGGGATTTCCTGTTTGGGCTTTAAAGGAAGTGTTGATACCAAATATGGCTAATTGAGGGCGTTTCTGTATGTAAATGACTGTGAACAAGCACGCGGAGTAACCAATAGTAAGTAAAATTTATTTATAAAAGTGCCTTTCGCAGATAGAAATCACAAAGCGCTGTACAAACATCAGGATACAAAATACAGTAAATACAAATAAAACAAATAAAATGCATCAACAAAAGACTTTCATGAAGAAAAACATCTTCAGTGCCTTTTTAAAGGTGATATACCCGATTTCTAATTGCCTAGCTTAGAATGTCAACAAATGTAAACAAAGTTACAGAACTCTCAGCCCCTCCCATTGGGTAGAATTAATAAGCCACGCCCCCCCCCAGGTTTGGAAACATGCGTAGCCATAGAAGACGACCGAGTGAAAGACACTGGTCTGCAGTTCATTTAAGTACCGTAACATGGCGGAATCACCGGTAAGTGAAAACAATATAACAACAAACAACTGACATTAATTGTTACTTTGTCCTGAACCTGACGTGGAACCAGCCGGCAGCTGTTTCTCCTGCTGTCACACGGTAGAGCGGTGAACACTCCCAGCAGTGGTGTGCTGCGGTAATATGTCTCAGTTTATTAGGAGCACAGAAGCCAAATAAATATGTGGGAGTCCGTATGACTGGAGAGACTGTCCAATCATTCCTTTAGGACCGAACCATTTGATTGGTTGATGTTTTTAGACAAATACGGGAGAAACACTTAGTTTTTTTTTTGTTTTTTTTTTAATCTTCACAACATATTTTTCTCCATGCTGTGTTAAAACGTTTTTAATGGGCATGAAAAAAAATATGTTAAGTTAATTTGTCATGCGAACTAAGTATAGCAGCTTTAAAGGTCACTATGGATTCAGACCCATGGAGTGACAGGGGCAGGGAATTCCACAGTTTGGGGGCCACAGCTTGGAAAGACCGATCTCCTCGCGTCTAGTAACCGGTAGTAATCAATAAAAGAAAAATTACGGCCTTGGAGAGAGTTGCAGATAAATGTGTTCAGAACAGAGGAGAGATCTCCTTCAGAAATAAGAAAGAAATGTTTTGATATAAAACTACACACGAAAAAACATGTAGCAGAACACAGAAGGACCAGAACCGCTACAGGACGTGGACAGAATACCACAGAGCTGATGTCTTGTATGATGTCACAGTCCAGGTCTGGTATGACATCACAGTCCTAACTTGGTATGTCCAAGTCCAGGACTAGCATTCTTCAATCTGTTTTTGTTCATGGGCCTGATGGACTAAACTGATCAGGAGGATTAATGGACTGGTTTGGGCCAACATTCACTCCAGGATGCAGTTATATGACCAGGTTTCACTCCATCCGGTCTTTCCTGCACATTTCCCACAATGAGGAGTATGTTGAGACGGGCAGTCAGGCCACTATAGACTCTTTAAGGGGTGTCCAGTGCTGGATACCATCATCCATCCAACGAGCTGTAGTTGTTTGTGTGTGTGTGTGTGTGTGTGTGTGTGTGTGTGTGTGTGTGTGGGTTTGTATTTCTGACCTCCTGGGGACCCGTTTCCTGACTTTTACTATCTTTCTGGGGTCCGAGGGTTCTTGTGGGGACCGAAGCCTGGTTCCCATGAGGGGGACTCCCCTTTTTAGGGTTAGGGGTTAGGTTTATAGGTATGGTGTGACTAGAGTTTTAGTTAGTCTTAGGGTTAGTTATAGATCAGTAATGGTTAAGGTTAGTAATAGGGTTTGGGTTAGGTATAAATCTAGTTACTAAAATCAATGGAAGTCAATGGACGGTCCCCATAAGGATACCAAAACACACTTGTGTGTGTGTGTGTGTGTGTGTGTGTGTGTGTGTGTGTGGGTTTGTATTTCTGACCTCCTGGGGACCCGTTTCCTGACTTTTACTATCTTTCTGGGGTCCGAGGGTTCTTGTGGGGACCGAAGCCTGGTTCCCATGAGGGGGACTCCCCTTTTTAGGGTTAGGGGTTAGGTTTATAGGTATGGTGTGACTAGAGTTTTAGTTAGTCTTAGGGTTAGTTATAGATCAGTAATGGTTAAGGTTAGTAATAGGGTTTGGGTTAGGTATAAATCTAGTTACTAAAATCAATGGAAGTCAATGGACGGTCCCCATAAGGATACCAAAACACACTTGTGGGTGTGTGTGTGTAGCTTGATGGGAGGAGAAGATACAGCAGACCAGAGAATGAAAACCATCCTATTCCACATCGTTCCAGGAAGTGGATCTACACAGTTCTGATTATTAGTGTGTTCACATCCAGCCAGGTCCAGAACGAGGATCAGATAACACATATCTACTTGTATTTTGTTGATGTTGTGAAAATGAATTTGGAAACTTTTTGTTCTAATTCAGACATTTTAATGAGTTTTTGGCGATTTACTGCATTTTTACTTCTGGTGGAAAAACATAGAAAACACACAACGTGACTTTTTAGATGAAGTCGTTTTGTCCCAGATGTCTTCAGCTGTTTATCAGTGCGTTAGATTTGTTTGGTGAGTTGATGCAGCAGATTCCTGAAGTTCAGCCTCGTTAATCTACCTGAGTTTTACTATCAGGTGTGAATCTACAGTTTATCTCTCCGTTTGTGTGACATATAACTGACAGATCATACTTTAAATAGAACCCGAGTTTCCTGTCTGCTAATGTGATAGCAGCTAGTAGCATTTAGCAAGAATGAAGACGGAACAAAAACAAAGAACCAGACACGTGACCCGGGGTCTCTTACCTGTATAGTGTGTGATATCTTTGTGAGAAATGGCACCAGGAGCATCTGAACGGATTAAATCAGCCAGTTTAGTGATTCCCATCGTGTTTCCAGACGTTTTCTAGCTGTTCCAACTACGGATTTATGAAAGAAAATCCAACAAATAAACAAAACTATCAAAATAAATGTCCAAAATAAAAAATAAAAAATGTCTTCTTGACACGAAGTGATCTTTATTTAAACAGTTTTCTCTTCTAAACAAAACTCCAGATGTAGCTGCAAACACAACATCTTCTTCTTACACATCACCAACAGCAGAGGTCCTCATCCCACATCCCGCATGTCCACAAGATATCAGCAAGAGTGTCTACAGGTTCTAATTCACGGGTTCTAAAGACTATATTCACGGGTTCTAAAAACTATTCACGGGTTCTAAAGACAATTCACGGGTTCTAAAGACTATTCACGGGTTCTAAAGACTATTCACTGGTTCTAAAGACTATTTACGGGTTCTAAAGACTATTCACTGGTTCTAAAGACTATTCACGGGTTCTAAAAACTATTCACGGGTTCTAAAGACTATTCACGGGTTCTAAACACTATTCACGGGTTGTAAACACTATTCACGGGTTCTAAAGACAATTCACTGGTTCTAAACACTATTCATGGGTTCTAAAGACAATTCACTGGTTCTAAACACTATTCATGGGTTCTAAAGACTATTCACAGGTTCTAAAGACAATTCACGGGTTCTAAACACTATTCACGGGTTCTAAAGACAATTCACTGGTTCTAAACACTATTCATGGGTTCTAAAGACAATTCACAGGTTCTAAAGACAATTCACGGGTTCTAAAGACAATTCACGGGTTCTAAACACTATTCATGGGTTCTAAAGACTATTCACGGGTTCTAAACACTATTCACGGGTTCTAAAGACTATTCACGGGTTCTAAAGACAATTCACGGGTTCTAAACACTATTCACGGGTTCTAAAGACTATTCACTGGTTCTAAACACTATTCACGGGTTCTAAAGACTATTCACGGGTTCTAAACACTATTCACGGGTTCTACAGACTATTCACTGGTTCTAAACACTATTCACGGGTTATAAAGACTATTCACATGTTCTAAAGACTATTCACGGGTTCTAAAGACTATTCACTGGTTCTAAAGACTATTCACGGGTTCTAAAGACTATTCACTGGTTCTAAAGATTATTCACGGGTTCTAAAGACTATTCACTGGTTCTAAACACTATTCACGGGTTCTAAAGACTGTTCACGAGTTATAAACACTATTCACGGATTATAAAGACTATTCACATGTTCTAAAGACTATTCACTGGTTCTAAACACTATTCACGGGTTCTAAAGACTGTTCACGAGTTATAAACACTATTCACGGATTATAAAGACTATTCACATGTTCTAAAGACTATTCACGGGTTCTAAAGACTATTCACTGGTTCTAAAGACTATTCACTGGTTCTAAAGACTATTCACGGGTTCTAAACACTATGCACGGGTTATAAAGACTATTCACGGGTTATAAACACTATGCACGGGTTATAAACACTATTCACTGGTTCTAAAGACTATTCACGGGTTCTAAACACTATTCACAGGTTCTAAAGACTATTCACTGGTTCTAAACACTATTCACAGGTTCTAAAGACTATTCACGAGTTATAAACACTATTCACGGGTTATAAAGACTATTCACATGTTCTAAAGACTATTCACGGGTTATAAAGACTATTCACTGGTTCTAAAGACTATTCACGGGTTCTAAAGACTATTCACTGGTTCTAAAGATTATTCATGGGTTCTAAAGACTATTCACGGGTTCTAAACACTATTCACGGGTTCTAAAGACTATTCACGGGTTCTAAAGACTATTCACGGGTTCTAAACACTATTCACGGGTTCTAAAGACTATTCACTGGTTCTAAACACTATTCACGGGTTCTAAAGACTGTTCACGAGTTATAAACACTATTCACGGATTATAAAGACTATTCACATGTTCTAAATACAATTCACGGGTTCTAAAGACTATTCACTGGTTCTAAAGACTATTCATGGTTCTAAAGACTATTCACGGGTTCTAAACACTATTCACAGGTTCTAAAGACTATTCACTGGTTCTAAACACTATTCACGGGTTCTAAAGACTATTCACTGGTTCTAAAGACTATTCACGGGTTCTAAAGACTATTCACGGGTTCTAAAGACTATTCACTGGTTCTAAACACTATTCACGGGTTCTAAAGACTGTTCACGAGTTATAAACACTATTCACGGATTATAAAGACTATTCACATGTTCTAAAGACTATTCACGGGTTCTAAAGACTATTCACTGGTTCTAAAGACTATTCACTGGTTCTAAAGACTATTCACGGGTTCTACAGACTATTCACGGGTTCTAAAGACTATTCACTGGTTCTAAAGACTATTCACTGGTTCTAAAGACTATTCACGGGTTCTAAACACTATGCACGGGTTATAAAGACTATTCACGGGTTATAAACACTATGCACGGGTTATAAACACTATTCACTGGTTCTAAAGACTATTCACGGTTTCTAAAGACTATTCACTGGTTCTAAACACTATTCACGGATTATAAAGACTATTCACATGTTCTAAAGACTATTCACGGGTTCTAAAGACTGTTCACGAGTTATAAACACTATTCACGGATTATAAAGACTATTCACATGTTCTAAAGACTATTCACTGGTTCTAAACACTATTCACGGGTTCTAAAGACTATTCACGAGTTATAAACACTATTCACGGATTATAAAGACTATTCACATGTTCTAAAGACTATTCACGGGTTCTAAAGACTATTCACTGGTTATAAACACTATTCACTGGTTCTAAAGACTATTCACTGGTTCTAAAGACTATTCATGGCTTCTAAAGACTATTCACGGGTTATAAACACTATTCACTGGTTCTAAAGACTATTCATGGGTTCTAAAGACTATTCACGGGTTCTAAACACTCTTCACGGGTTCTAAAGACTATTCACGGGTTCTAAAGACTATTCACGGGTTCTAAACACTATTCACAGGTTCTAAAGACTATTCACTGGTTCTAAACACTATTCACGGGTTCTAAAGACTATTCACGAGTTATAAACACTATTCACTGGTTCTAAAGACTATTCATGGGTTCTAAAGACTATTCACGGGTTCTAAACACTATTCACGGGTTATAAAGACTATTCACGGGTTCTAAAAACTATTCACTGGTTCTAAACACTATTCACGGGTTCTAAAGACTATTCACGAGTTATAAACACTATTCACGGGTTATAAACACTATTCACTGGTTCTAAAGACTATTCATGGGTTCTAAAGACTATTCACGGGTTCTAAACACTATTCACGGGTTATAAATACTATTCACTGGTTCTAAAGACTATTCATGGGTTCTAAAGACTATTCACGGGTTCTAAAGACTATTCACTGGTTCTAAAGACTATTTACAGGTTCTAAACTCTATTCACGGGTTATAAACACTATTCACTGGTTCTAAAGACTATTCATGGGTTCTAAAGACTATTCACGGGTTCTAAAGACTGTTCACGGGTTATAAACACTATTCACGGATTATAAAGACTATTCACATGTTCTAAAGACTATTCACGGGTTCTAAAGACTATTCACTGGTTCTAAAGACTATTCACTGGTTCTAAAGACTATTCACGGGTTCCAAAGACTATTCACGGGTTCTAACGACTATTCACGGGTTCTAAAGACTATTCCCGGGTTCTAAAGACTATTCACTGGTTCTAAAGACTATTCACGGGTTCTAAATACTATTCACGGGTTCTAAACACTATTCACGGGTTATAAAGACTATTCACATGTTCTAAAGACTATTCACGGGTTCTAAAGACTATTCACTGGTTCTAAAGATTATTCATGGGTTCTAAAGACTATTCACGGGTTCTAAACACTATTCACGGGTTCTAAAGATTATTCATGGGTTCTAAAGACTATTCACGGGTTCTAAACACTATTCACGGGTTCTAAAGACTATTCACGGGTTCTAAAGACTATTCACTGGTTCTACAGACTATTCACGGGTTCTAAAGACTATTCACTGGTTCTAAAGACTATTCACGCGTTGTAAAGACTATTCACGGGTTCTAAAGACTATTCACGGGTTCTAAAGACTATTCACTGGTTCTAAAAACTATTCATGGGTGCTAAACACTATTCACGGGTTCTAAAGACTATTCACTGGTTCTAAAAACTATTTACAGGTTCTAAACACTATGCACGGGTTCTAAACACTATTCACGGGTTCTAAAGACTATTCACTGGTTCTAAACACTATTCACGGGTTCTAAAGACTGTTCACGAGTTATAAACACTATTCACGGATTATAAAGACTATTCACATGTTCTAAATACAATTCACGGGTTCTAAAGACTATTCACTGGTTCTAAAGACTATTCACTGGTTCTAAAGACTATTCACGGGTTCTAAACACTATGCACGGGTTATAAAGACTATTCACGGGTTATAAACACTATGCACGGGTTATAAACACTATTCACTGGTTCTAAAGACTATTCACTGGTTCTAAAGACTATTCACGGGTTCTAAAGACTATTCACGGGTTATAAACACTATTCACTGGTTCTAAAGACTATTCATGGGTTCTAAAGACTATTCACGGGTTCTAAACACTATTCACGGGTTCTAAAGACAATTCACGGGTTCTAAACACTATTCACGGTTTCTAAAGACTATTCACTGGTTCTAAACACTATTCACGGATTATAAAGACTATTCACATGTTCTAAAGACTATTCACGGGATCTAAAGACTATTCACGGGTGCTAAAGACTATTCACGGGTTGTAAAGACTATTCACGGGTTCTAACGACTATTCACTGGTTCTATAGACTATTTACGGGTTGTAAAGACTATTCACTGGTTCTAAAGACTATTCACGGGTTCTAAACACTATGCACGGGTTATAAAGACTATTCACTGGTTATAAAGACTATTCACTGGTTCTAAAGACTATTCACGGGTTCTAAACACTATTCACCGGTTCTAAACACTATGCACGGGTTATAAAGACTACTCACAGGTTATAAACACTATGCACGGGTTATAAACACTATTCACTGGTTCTAAAGACTATTCACTGGTTCTAAAGACTATTCATGGGTTCTAAAGACTATTCACGGGTTATAAACACTATTCACTGGTTCTAAAGACTATTCATGGGTTCTAAAGACTATTCACGGGTTCTAAACACTATTCACGGGTTCTAAAGACAATTCACGGGTTCTAAAGACTATTCACGGGTTCTAAAGACTATTCACTGGTTCTAAAGACTATTTACGGGTTCTAAAGACTATTCACTGGTTCTAAAGACTATTCACAGGTTCTAAGGACTATTCACTGGTTCTAAAGACTATTCACGGGTTCTAAACACTATTCACGGGTTATAAACACTATTCACTGGTTCTAAAGACTATTCACTGGTTCTAAAGACTATTCACGGGTTCTAAAGACTATTCACTGGTTCTAAAGACTATTCACGGGTTCTAAAGACTATTCATGGGTTCTAAAGACTATTCACGGGTTCTAAACACTACGCACGGGTTCTAAAGACTATTCACGGGTGCTAAACACTATTTCACGGGTTCTAAACACTATGCACGGGTTATAAAGACTATTCACTGGTTCTAAAGACTATTCACGAGTTGTAAAGACTATTCACGGGTTCTAAAGACTATTCACTGGTTCTAAAGACTATTTACAGGTTCTAAACTCTATGCACGGGTTATAAACACTATTCACTGGTTATAAACACTATTCACGGGTTCTAAAGACTATTCACAAGTTCTAAAGACTATTCACGGGTGCTAAAGACTATTCACGGGTTCTAAAGACTATTCACTGGTTCTAAAGACTATTCACGGGTGCTAAAGACTATTCACGGGTTCTAAAGACTATTCACGGGTTGTAAAGACTATTCACGGGTTCTAAAGACTATTCACTGGTTCTAAAAACTATTTACAGATTCTAAACACTATGCACGGGTTATAAACACTATTCACTGGTTCTAAAGACTATTCACTGGTTCTAAAGACTATTCACGGGTTGTAAAGACTATTCACTGGTTCTAAAGACTATTCACGGGTGCTACTACTACTACTGTCATTTAGCAGACGCTTTTATCCAAAACGACTTACATTGAGAGAACATACAAGCAAGAATTCAAAGAGAAGGAAACAATATAAGGATGCGGACTGTTTGGAGTCCAGTTTAATTCCGACGCTGATACATCAAGTGTATCAAAAATTATTATTATTTTATTTTATTTTTTTTATTTTTAGTGAGAGATAAATTCTCAAATCGCTATCATAAATCATAAATTAATCCTACATTAAGACTGAAAGTGTTCTTTAAAGAGGTGAGTCTTAAGTCTGCTCTTAAAAGTAGCTGCCGACTCTGAGGATCGGACCGAGTTTGGTAGGTCATTCCACCATCGGGGGACAACAGAGGAGAAGAGTTTGGAACATGATCTCATGCCACGTTGTGGTGGAAGCGCTAGGCGTCTTTCAGCGGCTGAGCGTAGCTGACGCGTGGGAATGTAGGTTTGGATGAAGGAGTGAAGGTAAGTAGGAGCTGTGTGTGTTAGAGTCTGGTAAGCCAGAAGCAGAGCTTTGTATTTGATGCGTGCTGCAACTGGAAGCCAGTGCAGAGAAATGAGCAGCGGAGTGACATGAGCCCTCTTGGGCTGGTTGAAGACCAGACGTGCTGCTGCGTTCTGAATCATCTGCAGAGGTTTAACCGAGGACGCCGGAAGACCGGCCAGCAAAGAGTTGCAGTAGTCGATCCGGGACAAGACCAGGGCC
>SSNP01000140.1:1081574-1124074 GCA_006937955.1 Pachypanchax playfairii
AACACTATGCACGGGTTATAAAGACTATTCACAGGTTCTAAAGACTATTCACGAGTTATAAACACTATTCACGGGTTATAAACACTATTCACTGGTTCTAAAGACTATTCATGGGTTGTAAAGACTATTCACGGGTTCTAAAGACTATTCACTGGTTCTAAAGACTATTCACGGGTTCTAAAGACTATTCAATGGTTCTAAAGACTATTCACGGGTTCTAAAGACTATTCACTGGTTCTAAAGACTATTTACGGGTTCTAAACTCTATGCCCGGGTTATAAACACTATTCACTGGTTCTAAGGACTATTCACTGGTTCTAAAGACTATTCATGGGTTCTAAAGACTATTCACGGGTTATAAACACTATTCACTGGTTCTAAAGACTATTCATGGGTTCTAAAGACTATTCACGGGTTCTAAACACTATTCACGGGTTCTAAAGACAATTCACGGGTTCTAAACACTATTCACGGGTTCTAAAGACTATTCACTGGTTCTAAACACTAGTCACGGGTTCTAAAGACTATTCACGAGTTATAAACACTATTCACGGGTTATAAACACTATTCACTGGTTCTAAAGACTATTCATGGGTTCTAAAGACTATTCACGGGTTCTAAACACTATTCACGGGTTCTAAAGACTATTCACGGGTTCTAAAGACTATTCACTGGTTCTAAAGACTATTCACGGGTTCTAAAGACTATTCACTGGTTCTAAAGACTATTCACGAGTTATAAACACTATTCACGGGTTATAAACACTATTCACTGGTTCTAAAGACTATTCATGGGTTCTAAAGACTATTCACGGGTTCTAAAGACTATTTACAGGTTCTAAACACTATTCACAGGTTCTTAAGACTATTCACGTGTTCTAAAGACTATTCACGGGTTCTAAAGACTATTCACTGGTTCTAAAGACTATTCACGGGTTCTAAAGACTATTCACGGGTTCTAAACACTATGCATTGGTTCTAAAGACTATTCACTGGTTCTAAAGACTATTCACTGGTTCTAAGGACTATTCACTGGTTCTAAAGACTATTCACGGGTTCTAACCACTATTCACGGGTTATAAAGACTATTCACTTGTTCTAAACACTATTCACGGGTTCTAAAGACTATTCATGGGTGCTAAAGACTATTCACGAGTTGTAAAGACTATTCACGGGTTATAAAGACTATTCACTGGTTCTAAAGACTATTTACAGGTTCTAAACTCTATGCACGGGTTATAAACACTATTCACTGGTTATAAACACTATTCACGGGTTCTAAAGACTATTCACGGGTTGTAAAGACTATTCACGGGTTCTAAAGACTATTCACTGGTTCTAAAAACTATTTACAGGTTCTAAACACTATGCACGGGTTATAAACACTATTCACTGGTTCTAAAGACTATTCACGGGTTCTAAAGACTATTCACTGGTTCTAAAGACTATTCACGGGTTCTAAAGACTATTCACTGGTTCTAAAGACTATTCACGGGTTATAAAGACTATTCACAGGTTCTAAAGACTATTCACGGGTTCTAAACACTATTCACGGGTTCTAAACACTATGCATGGGTTCTAAAGACTATTCACGGGTGCTAAACACTATTCACGGGTTCTAAACACTATGCACGGGTTATAAAGACTATTCACTGGTTCTAAAGACTATTCACGGGTTCTAAAGACTATTCACGGGTGCTAAAGACTATTCACGGGTTCTAAAGACTATTTACAGGTTCTAAACTCTATGCACGGGTTATAAACACTATTCACTGGTTATAAACACTATTCACGGGTTCTAAAGACTATTCACGGGTTCTAAAGACTATTCACTGGTTCTAAAGACTATTCACGGGTTCTAAACACTATTCACGGGTTCTAAAGACTATTCACGGGTGCTAAAGACTATTCACGGGTTCTAAAGACTATTCACGCGTTGTAAAGACTATTCACGGGTTCTAAAGACTATTCACTGGTTCTAAAGACTATTTACAGGTTCTAAACACTATGCACGGGTTATAAAGACTATTCACTGGTTCTAAAGACTATTCACGGGTTCTAAAGACTATTCACGGGTTATAAACACTATTCACTGGTTATAAACACTATTCACGGGTTCTAAAGACTATTCACGGGTGCTAAAGACTATTCACGGGTTCTAAAGACTATTCACTGGTTCTCAAGACTATTCACGGGTGCTAAACACTATTCACGGGTTCTAAAGACTATTCACGGGTTCTAAAGACTATTCACTGGTTCTAAAGACTATTCACGGGTTCTAAACACTATTCACGGGTTATAAAGACTATTCACTGGTTCTAAAGACTATTCACGGGTTCTAAAGACTATTCACGGGTTCTAAACACTATTCACGGGTTCTAAAGACAATTCACGGGTTCTAAAGACTATTCATGGGTGCTAAACACTATTCACGGGTTCTAAACACTATGCACGGGTTATAAAGACTATTCACAGGTTCTAAAGACTATTCACGGGTTCTAAACACTCTTCACGGGTTCTAAAGACTATTCACTGGTTCTAAACACTATTCACGGGTTCTAAAGACTATTCACGGGTGCTAAAGACTATTCACGGGTTCTAAAGACTATTCATGGGTTCTAAAGACTATTCACGGGTTCGAAAGACTATTCACTGGTTCTAAAGACTATTCACTGGTTCTAAAGACTATTTACAGGTTCTAAACACTATTCACAGGTTCTTAAGACTATTCACGGGTTCTAAAGACTAATCACTTGTTCTAAACACTATTCCCGCGTTCTAAAGACTATTCACGGGTTATAAACACTACTCACGGGTTCTTAAGACTGTTCACGGGTGCTAAACACTATTCACGGGTTCTAAACACTGTTCACGGGTTCTAAACACTATTCACGGGTTATAAAGACTATTCACATGTTCTAAAGACTATTCACGGGTTCTAAAGACTATTCACTGGTTCTAAAGACTATTCACGGGTTCTAAAGACTATTCACGGGTTCTAAAGACTATTCACTGGTTCTAAAGACTATTCACGGGTTCTAAAGACTATTCACGGGTGCTAAAGACTATTCACGGGTTCTAAAGACTATTCACGCGTTGTAAAGACTATTCACGGGTTCTAAAGACTATTCACTGGTTCTAAAGACTATTTACAGGTTCTAAACACTATGCACGGGTTATAAAGACTATTCACTGGTTCTAAAGACTATTCACGGGTTCTAAAGACTATTCACGGGTGCTAAAGACTATTCACGGGTTCTAAAGACTATTCACGGGTTGTAAAGACTATTCACGGGTTCTAAAGACTATTCACGGGTTCTAAAGACTATTCACTGGTTCTAAAAACTATTTACAGGTTCTAAACACTATGCACGGGTTATAAACACTATTCACTGGTTCTAAAGACTATTCATGGGTGCTAAAGACTATTCACGGGTTGTAAAGACTATTCACTGGTTCTAAAGACTATTCACGGGTTGTAAAGACAATTCACGGGTTCTAAAGACTATTCACTGGTTCTAAAGACTATTCACTGGTTCTAAAGACTATTTACAGGTTCTAAACACTATTCACAGGTTCTAAACACTATTCACGGGTTCTAAAGACTATTCACTGGTTCTAAACACTAGTCACGGGTTCTAAAGACTATTCACGAGTTATAAACACTATTCACGGGTTATAAACACTATTCACTGGTTCTATAGACTATTCATGGGTTCTAAAGACTATTCACGGGTTCTAAAGACTATTCACTGGTTCTAAAGACTATTCACGGGTTCTAAAGACTATTCACTGGTTCCAAAGACTATTCACGGGTTCTAAACACTATTCACGGGTTATAAACACTATTCACGGGTTCTAAACACTATGCATGGGTTCTAAAGACTATTCACGGGTGCTAAACACTATTCACGGGTTCTAAACACTATGCACGGGTTATAAAGACTATTCACAGGTTCTAAAGACTATTCACGGGTTCTAAACACTATTCACGGGTTCTAAACACTATTCACGGGTTCTAAAGACTATTCATGGGTGCTAAAGACTATTCACGAGTTGTAAAGACTATTCACGGGTTATAAAGACTATTCACTGGTTCTAAAGACTATTTACAGGTTCTAAACTCTATGCACGGGTTATAAACACTATTCACTGGTTATAAACACTATTCACGGGTTCTAAAGACTATTCACGGGTGCTAAAGACTATTCACGGGTTCTAAAGACTATTCACTGGTTCTCAAGACTATTCACGGGTGCTAAACACTATTCACGGGTTCTAAAGACTATTCACGGGTTCTAAAGACTAATCACTTGTTCTAAACACTATTCCCGCGTTCTAAAGACTATTCACGGGTTATAAACACTACTCACGGGTTCTTAAGACTGTTCACGGGTGCTAAACACTATTCACGGGTTCTAAACACTATTCACGGGTTCTAAACACTATGCACGGGTTCTAAACACTATGCACGGGTTATAAAGACTATTCACTGGTTATAAAGACTATTCACTGGTTCTAAAGACTATTCACGGGTTCTAAACACTATTCACGGGTTCTAAACACTATGCACGGGTTATAAAGACTACTCACAGGTTATAAACACTATGCACGGGTTATAAACACTATTCACTGGTTCTAAAGACTATTCACTGGTTCTAAAGACTATTCATGGGTTCTAAAGACTATTCACGGGTTATAAACACTATTCACTGGTTCTAAAGACTATTCACGGGTTCTAAAGACTATTCACGGGTTGTAAAGACTATTCACGGGTTCTAAAGACTATTCACGGGTTCTAAAGACTATTCACTGGTTCTAAAAACTATTTACAGGTTCTAAACACTATGCACGGGTTATAAACACTATTCACTGGTTCTAAAGACTATTCATGGGTGCTAAAGACTATTCACGGGTTGTAAAGACAATTCACGGGTTCTAAAGACTATTCACTGGTTCTAAAGACTATTTACAGGTTCTAAACACTATTCACAGGTTCTAAACACTATTCACGGGTTCTAAAGACTATTCATGGGTGCTAAAGACTATTCACGAGTTGTAAAGACTATTCACGGGTTCTAAAGACTATTCACTGGTTCTAAAGACTATTTACAGGTTCTAAACTCTATGCACGGGTTATAAACACTATTCACTGGTTATAAACACTATTCACGGGTTCTAAAGACTATTCACGGGTGCTAAAGACTATTCACGGGTTCTAAAGACTATTCACGGGTGCTAAAGACTATTCACGGGTTCTAAAGACTATTCACTGGTTCTCAAGACTATTCACGGGTGCTAAACACTATTCACGGGTTCTAAAGACTATTCACGGGTTCTAAACACTATGCACGGGTTATAAAGACTATTCACTGGTTCCAAAGACTATTCACGGGTTCTAAAGACTATTCACGGGTGCTAAAGACTATTCACGGGTTCTAAAGACTATTCACGGGTTGAAAAGACTATTCACGGGTTCTAAAGACTATTCACGGGTTCTAAAGACTATTCACTGGTTCTAAAAACTATTCATGGGTGCTAAACACTATTCACTGGTTCTAAACACTATGCACGGGTTATAAAGACTATTCACAGGTTCTAAAGACTATTCACGAGTTGTAAAGACTATTCACGGGTTCTAAAGACTATTCACTGGTTCTAAAGACTATTTACAGGTTCTAAACTCTATGCACGGGTTCTAAACACTATTCACTGGTTCTAAAAACTATTTACAGGTTCTAAACACTATGCACGGGTTATAAACACTATTCACTGGTTCTAAAGACTATTCACGGGTTGTAAAGACAATTCACGGGTTCTAAAGACTATTCACTGGTTCTAAAGACTATTCACTGGTTCTAAAGACTATTTACAGGTTCTAAACACTATTCACAGGTTCTTAAGACTATTCACGGGTTCTAAAGACTAATCACTTGTTCTAAACACTATTCCCGCGTTCTAAAGACTATTCACGGGTTATAAACACTACTCACGGGTTCTTAAGACTGTTCAAGGGTGCTAAACACTATTCACGGGTTCTAAACACTATTCACGGGTTCTAAACACTATGCACGGGTTATAAAGACTATTCACAGGTTCTAAAGACTATTCACGGGTTCTAAACACTATTCACGGGTTCTAAACACTATGCACGGGTTCAAAAGACTATTCAAGGGTGCTAAAAACTATTCACGGGTTCTAAACACTATGCACGGGTTATAAAGACTATTCACAGGTTCTAAAGACTATTCACGGGTTCTAAACACTATTCACGGGTTCTAATCACTATTCACGGGTTCTAAAGACTATTCATGGGTGCTAAAGACTATTCACGAGTTGTAAAGACTATTCACGGGTTCTAAAGACTATTCACTGGTTCTAAAGACTATTTACAGGTTCTAAACTCTATGCACGGGTTATAAACACTATTCACTGGTTATAAACACTATTCAAGGGTTCTAAAGACTATTCACGGGTGCTAAAGACTATTCACGGGTTCTAAAGACTATTCACGGGTGCTAAAGACTATTCACGGGTTCTAAAGACTATTCACTGGTTCTCAAGACTATTCACGGGTGCTAAACACTATTCACGGGTTCTAAAGACTATTCACGAGTTATAAACACTATTCACGGGTTATAAACACTATTCACTGGTTCTAAAGACTATTCATGGGTTCTAAAGACTATTCACGGGTTCTAAAGACTATTCACTGGTTCTAAAGACTATTCACGGGTTCTAAAGACTATTCACTGGTTCTAAAGACTATTCACGGGTTCTAAACACTATTCACGGGTTCTAAAGACTATTCACGGGTTCTAAAGACTATTCACTGGTTCTAAAGACTATTCACGGGTTCTAAAGACTATTCACTGGTTCCAAAGACTATTCACGGGTTCTAAACACTATTCACGGGTTATAAACACTATTCACTGGTTCTAAAGACTATTCACGGGTTATAAACACTATTCACATGTTCTAAAGACTATTCACGGGTTCTAAAGACTATTCACTGGTTCTAAAGACTATTCACGGGTTCTAAAGACTATTCACGGGTTCTAAACACTATTCACGGGTTCTAAAGACAATTCACGGGTTCTAAAGACTATTCACTTGTTCTAAAGACTATTCACTGGTTCTAAAGACTATTTACAGGTTCTAAACACTATTCACAGGTTCTTAAGACTATTCACGGGTTCTAAAGACTAATCACTTGTTCTAAACACTATTCCCGCGTTCTAAAGACTATTCACGGGTTATAAACACTACTCACGGGTTCTTAAGACTGTTCACGGGTGCTAAACACTATTCACGGGTTCTAAACACTATTCACGGGTTCTAAACACTATGCACGGGTTATAAAGACTATTTACAGGTTCTAAAGACTATTCACGGGTTCTAAACACTATTCACGGGTTCTAAACACTATGCACGGGTTCTAAAGACTATTCACGGGTGCTAAACACTATTCACGGGTTCTAAACACTATGCACGGGTTATAAAGACTATTCACAGGTTCTAAAGACTATTCACGGGTTCTAAACACTATTCACGGGTTCTAAACACTATTCACGGGTTCTAAAGACTATTCATCGGTGCTAAAGACTATTCACGAGTTGTAAAGACTATTCACGGGTTATAAAGACTATTCACTGGTTCTAAAGACTATTTACAGGTTCTAAACTCTATGCACGGGTTATAAACACTATTCACTGGTTATAAACACTATTCACGGGTTCTAAAGACTATTCACTGGTTCTAAAGATTATTCACGGTTTCTAAAGACTATTCACGGGTGCTAAAGACTATTCACGGGTTCTAAAGACTATTCACGGGTTGTAAAGACTATTCACGGGTTCTAAAGACTATTCACTGGTTCTAAAAACTATTTACAGGTTCTAAACACTATGCACGGGTTATAAACACTATTCACTGGTTCTAAAGACTATTCACGGGTTCTAAAGACTATTCACTGGTTCTAAAGACTATTCACGGGTTCTAAAGACTATTCACTGGTTCTAAAGACTATTCACGGGTTATAAAGACTATTCACAGGTTCTAAAGACTATTCACGGGTTCTAAACACTATTCACGGGTTCTAAACACTATGCATGGGTTCTAAAGACTATTCACGGGTGCTAAACACTATTCACGGGTTCTAAACACTATGCACGGGTTATAAAGACTATTCACAGGTTCTAAAGACTATTCACGGGTTCTAAACACTATTCACGGGTTCTAAACACTATTCACTGGGTATAAAGACTATTCACGGGTTGTAAAGACTATTCACGGGTTGTAAAGACTATTCACTGGTTATAAAGACTATTCACTGGTTCTAAAGACTATTCACGGGTTGTAAAGACTATTCACGGGTTCTAAACACTATGCACGGGTTATAAAGACTATTCACAGGTTCTAAAGACTATTCACGGGTTCTAAACACTATTCACGGGTTGTAAAGACTATTCACGGGTTCTAAAGACTATTCACTGGTTCTAAAGACTATTCACAGGTTCTAAACCTATGCACGGGTTATAAAGACTATTCACGGGTTCTAAACACTATTCACGGGTTCTAAACACTATTCACGGGTTCTAAAGACTATTCACGGGTTGAAAAGACTATTCACGGGTTCTAAAGACTATTCACGGGTTCTAAAGACTATTCACTGGTTCTAAAAACTATTCATGGGTGCTAAACACTATTCACTGGTTCTAAACACTATGCACGGGTTATAAAGACTATTCACAGGTTCTAAAGACTATTCACGAGTTGTAAAGACTATTCACGGGTTCTAAAGACTATTCACTGGTTCTAAAGACTATTTACAGGTTCTAAACTCTATGCACGGGTTATAAACACTATTCACTGGTTCTAAAAACTATTTACAGGTTCTAAACACTATGCACGGGTTATAAACACTATTCACTGGTTCTAAAGACTATTCACGGGTTGTAAAGACAATTCACGGGTTCTAAAGACTATTCACTGGTTCTAAAGACTATTCACTGGTTCTAAAGACTATTTACAGGTTCTAAACACTATTCACAGGTTCTTAAGACTATTCACGGGTTCTAAAGACTATTCACTGGTTCTAAAGACTATTCACGGGTTGTAAAGACTATTCACTGGTTCTAAAGACTATTCACGGGTGCTACTACTACTACTGTCATTTAGCAGACGCTTTTATCCAAAACGACTTACATTGAGAGAACATACAAGCAAGAATTCAAAGAGAAGGAAACAATATAAGGATGCGGACTGTTTGGAGTCCAGTTTAATTCCGACGCTGATACATCAAGTGTATCAAAAATTATTATTATTTTATTTTATTTTTTTTAGTGACCAGGGCCACTGGTCACTGGTTATAAAGACTATTCACTGGTTCTAAAGACTATTCACGGGTTCTAAACACTATTCACTGGGTATAAAGACTATTCACGGGTTGTAAAGACTATTCACGGGTTGTAAAGACTATTCACTGGTTATAAAGACTATTCACTGGTTCTAAAGACTATTCACGGTTGTAAAGACTATTCACGGGTTCTAAACACTATGCACGGGTTATAAAGACTATTCACTGGTTATAAAGACTATTCACTGGTTATAAAGACTATTCACTGGTTGTAAAGACTATTCACGGGTTGTAAAGACTATTCACTGGTTATAAAGACTATTCACTGGTTCTAAAGACTATTCACGGGTTGTAAAGACTATTCACGGGTTCTAAACACTATGCACGGGTTATAAAGACTATTCACTGGTTATAAAGACTATTCACTGGTTATAAAGACTATTCACTGGTTATAAAGACTATTCACGGGTTTTAAACACTATTCACGGGTTATAAAGACTATTCACTGGTTATAAAGACTATTCACTGGTTATAAAGACTATTCACGGGTTGTAAAGACTATTCACTGGTTCTAAAGACTATTCACGGGTTCTAAACACTATTCACGGGTTATAAACACTATGCACGGGTTATAAAGACTATTCCCTGGCTATAAAGACTATTCACTGGTTATAAAGACTATTCACGGGTTGTAAAGACTATTCACTGGTTCTAAAGACTATTCACGGGTTCTAAACACTATTCACGGGTTCTAAACACTATGCACTGGTTATAAAGACTATTCACTGGTTATAAAGACTATTCACTGGTTATAAAGACTATTCACTGGTTATAAAGACTATTCACGGGTTCTAAACACTATGCACGGGTTATAAAGACTATTCACTGGTTATAAAGACTATTCACTGGTTATAAAGACTATTCACTGGTTATAAAGACTATTCACTGGTTATAAAGACTATTCACGGGTTTTAAACACTATGCACGGGTTATAAAGACTATTCACTGGTTATAAAGACTATTCACTGGTTATAAAGACTATTCACGGGTTGTAAAGACTATTCACTGGTTCTAAAGACTATTCACGGGTTCTAAACACTATTCACGGGTTATAAAGACTATTCACTGGTTCTAAAGACTATTCACTGGTTATAAAGACTATTCACTGGTTATAAAGACTATTCACTGGTTATAAAGACTATTCACGGGTTGTAAAGACTATTCACTGGTTCTAAAGACTATTCACGGGTTGTAAAGACTATTCACTGGTTCTAAAGACTATTCACTGGTTATAAAGACTATTCACTGGTTATAAAGACTATTCACGGGTTGTAAAGACTATTCACTGGTTCTAAAGACTATTCACGGGTTCTAAACACTATGCACGGGTTATAAAGACTATTCACAGGTTCTAAAGACTATTCACGGGTTCTAAACCTATTCACGGGTTATAAACACTATTCACGGGTTCTAAAGACTATTCACGGGTTGTAAAGACAATTCACGGGTTCTAAAGACTATTCACTGGTTATAAAGACTATTCACTGGTTCTAAAGACTATTCACGGGTTGTAAAGACTATTCACGGGTTCTAAACACTATGCACGGGTTATAAAGACTATTCACTGGTTATAAAGACTATTCACTGGTTATAAAGACTATTCACTGGTTATAAAGACTATTCACGGGTTTTAAACACTATGCACGGGTTATAAAGACTATTCACTGGTTATAAAGACTATTCACTGGTTATAAAGACTATTCACGGGTTGTAAAGACTATTCACTGGTTCTAAAGACTATTCACGGGTTCTAAACACTATTCACGGGTTATAAACACTATGCACGGGTTATAAAGACTATTCCCTGGCTATAAAGACTATTCACTGGTTATAAAGACTATTCACGGGTTATAAACACTATTCACTTGTTCTAAAGACTATTCACGGGTTGTAAAGACAATTCACGGGTTCTAAAGACTATTCACTGGTTCTAAAGACTATTCACTGGTTCTAAAGACTATTCACGGGTTGTAAAGACAATTCACGGGTTCTAAAGACTATTCACGGGTTCTAAAGACTATTCACTGGTTCTAAAGACTATTTACGGGTTATAAACTCTATGCACGGGTTATAAAGACTATTCACTGGTTATAAAGACTATTCACTGGTTATAAAGACTATTCACGGGTTGTAAAGACTATTCACTGGTTCTAAAGACTATTCACGGGTTGTAAAGACTATTCACGGGTTATAAAGACTATTCACTGGTTCTAAAGACTATTCACTGGTTCTCAAGACTATTCACGGGTGCTAAACACTATTCACGGGTTCTAAAGACTATTCACGGGTTCTAAATACTATTCACGGGTTGTAAAGACTATTCACGGGTTCTAAAGACTATTCACGGGTTCTAAAGACTATTCACTGGTTCTAAACACTATTCACGGGTTATAAAGACTATTCACATGTTCTAAAGACTATTCACGGGTTCTAAAGACTATTCACTGGTTCTAAAGATTATTCATGGGTTCTAAAGACTATTCACGGGTTCTAAACACTATTCACGGGTTGTAAAGACTATTCACGGGTTCTAAACACTATGCACGGGTTATAAAGACTATTCACTGGTTATAAAGACTATTCACTGGTTATAAAGACTATTCACGGGTTGTAAAGACTATTCACTGGTTCTAAAGACTATTCACTGGTTCTAAAGACTATTCACTGGTTCTAAAGACTATTTACAGGTTCTAAACACTATTCACGGGTTATAAACACTATGCACGGGTTATAAAGACTATTCCCTGGTTATAAAGACTATTCACTGGTTATAAAGACTATTCACGGGTTGTAAAGACTATTCACTGGTTCTAAAGACTATTCACGGGTTCTAAACACTATTCACGGGTTATAAAAGCTATTCACTGGTTCTAAAGACTATTCACGGGTTCTAAAGACTATTCACGGGTGCTAAAGACTATTCACGGGTTCTAAAGACTATTCACGGGTGCTAAAGACTATTCACGGGTTCTAAAGACTATTCACTGGTTCTCAAGACTATTCACGGGTGCTAAACACTATTCACGGGTTCTAAAGACTATTCACGGGTTCTAAAGACTATTCACTGGTTCTAAAGACTATTCACGGGTTCTAAACACTATGCATGGGTTATAAAGACTATTCACTGGTTCTAAAGACTATTCACGGGTTCTAAAGACTATTCACTGGTGCTAAAGACTATTCACGGGTTCTAAAGACTATTCACGGGTTGTAAAGACTATTCACGGGTTCTAAAGACTATTCACGGGTTCTAAAGACTATTCACTGGTTCTAAAAACTATTCATGGGTGCTAAACACTATTCACAGGTTCTAAACACTATGCACAGGTTATAAAGACTATTCACAGGTTCTAAAGACTATTCACGGGTTCTAAAGACTATTCACTGGTTCTAAAGACTATTCACGGGTTGTAAAGACTATTCACGGGTTGTAAAGACTATTCACTGGTTCTAAAGACTATTCACGGGTTGTAAAGACTATTCACTGGTTCTAAAGACTATTCACGGGTGCTACTACTACTACTGTCATTTAGCAGACGCTTTTATCCAAAACGACTTACATTGAGAGAACATACAAGCAAGAATTCAAAGAGAAGGAAAAAATATAAGGATGCGGACTGTTTGGAGTCCAGTTTAATTCCGACGCTGATACATCAAGTGTATCAAAAATTATTATTATTTTATTTTATTTTTTTTATTTTTAGTGAGAGATAAATTCTCAAATCTCTATCATAAATCATAAATTAATCCTACATTAAGACTGAAAGTGTTCTTTAAAGAGGTGAGTCTTAAGTCTGCTCTTAAAAGTAGCTGCCGACTCTGAGGATCGGACCGAGTTTGGTAGGTCATTCCACCATCGGGGGACAACAGAGGAGAAGAGTTTGGAACATGGCGTCTTTCAGCGGCTGAGCGTAGCTGACGCGTGGGAATGTAGGTTTGGATGAAGGAGTGAAGGTAAGTAGGAGCTGTGTGTGTTAGAGTCTGGTAAGCCAGAAGCAGAGCTTTGTATTTGATGCGTGCTGCAACTGGAAGCCAGTGCAGAGAAATGAGCAGCGGAGTGACATGAGCCCTCTTGGGCTGGTTGAAGACCAGACGTGCTGCTGCGTTCTGAATCATCTGCAGAGGTTTAACCGAGGACGCCGGAAGACCGGCCAGCAAAGAGTTGCAGTAGTCGATCCGGGACAAGACCAGGGCCACTGGTCACTGGTTATAAAGACTATTCACTGGTTATAAAGACCATTCACTGGTTCTAAAGACTATTCACGGGTTCTAAACACTATGCACAGGTTATAAAGACTATTCACTGGTTATAAAGACTATTCACTGGTTCTAAAGACTATTCACTGGTTATAAAGACTATTCACGGGTTTTAAACACTATGCACGGGTTATAAAGACTATTCACTGGTTATAAAGACTATTCACTGGTTATAAAGACTATTCACGGGTTGTAAAGACTATTCACTGGTTCTAAAGACTATTCACGGGTTCTAAACACTATTTACGGGTTATAAACACTATGCACGGGTTATAAAGACTATTCCCTGGCTATAAAGACTATTCACTGGTTATAAAGACTATTCACGGGTTGTAAAGACTATTCACTGGTTCTAAAGACTATTCACGGGTGCTACTACTACTACTGTCATTTAGCAGACGCTTTTATCCAAAACGACTTACATTGAGAGAACATACAAGCAAGAATTCAAAGAGAAGGAAAAAATATAAGGATGCGGACTGTTTGGAGTCCAGTTTAATTCCGACGCTGATACATCAAGTGNACATTAAGACTGAAAGTGTTCTTTAAAGAGGTGAGTCTTAAGTCTGCTCTTAAAAGTAGCTGCCGACTCTGAGGATCGGACCGAGTTTGGTAGGTCATTCCACCATCGGGGGACAACAGAGGAGAAGAGTTTGGAACATGATCTCATGCCACGTTGTGGTGGAAGCGCTATGTAAAGACTATTCACTGGTTCTAAAGACTATTCACGGGTTCTAAACACTATTCACGGGTTATAAACACTATTCACGGGTTATAAAGACTATTCACTGGTTCTAAAGACTATGCACGGGTTATAAAGACTATTCTCTGGTTATAAAGACTATTCACGGGTTTTAAACACTATGCACGGGTTATAAAGACTATTCACTGGTTATAAAGACTATTCACTGGTTATAAAGACTATTCACGGGTTGTAAAGACTATTCACTGGTTCTAAAGACTATTCACGGGTTCTAAACACTATTCACGGGTTATAAACACTATGCACGGGTTATAAAGACTATTCACAGGTTCTAAAGACTATTCACGGGTTCTAAACACTATTCACGGGATATAAAGACTATTCACGGGTTCTAAAGACTATTCACGGGTTGTAAAGACTATTCACGGGTTCTAAAGACTATTCACGGGTTCTAAAGACTATGCACGGGTTATAAAGACTATTCACTGGTTATAAAGACTATTCACGGGTTGTAAAGACTATTCACTGGTTCTAAAGACTATTCACGGGTTCTAAACACTATTCACGGGTTATAAAGACTATTCACGGGTTTTAAAGACTATTCACTGGTTATAAAGTCTATTCTCTGGTTATAAAGACTATTCACTGGTTATAAAGACTATTCACGGGTTGTAAAGACTATTCACGGGTTCTAAACACTATTCACTGGTTCTAAAGACTATTCACTGGTTCTAAAGACTATTCACTGGTTCTAAAGACTGCACGGGTTATAAAGACTATTCACTGGTTATAAAGACTATTCACGGGTTGTAAAGACTATTCACGGGTTCTAAACACTATTCACTGGTTCTAAAGACTATTCACTGGTTATAAAGACTATTCACTGGTTATAAAGACTATTCACGGGTTTTAAACACTATGCACGGGTTATAAAGACTATTCACTGGTTATAAAGACTATTCACTGGTTATAAAGACTATTCACGGGTTGTAAAGACTATTCACTGGTTCTAAAGACTATTCACGGGTTCTAAACACTATTCACGGGTTATAAACACTATGCACGGGTTATAAAGACTATTCACTGGTTCTAAAGACTATTCACGGGTTCTAAACACTATGCACGGGTTATAAAGACTATTCACTGGTTATAAAGACTATTCACGGGTTGTAAAGACTATTCACTGGTTCTAAAGACTATTCACTGGTTCTAAAGACTATTCACTGGTTCTAAAGACTGCACGGGTTATAAAGACTATTCACTGGTTATAAAGACTATTCACGGGTTGTAAAGACTATTCACGGGTTCTAAACACTATTCACTGGTTCTAAACACTATTCACTGGTTCTAAAGACTATTCACTGGTTCTAAAGACTATTCACGGGTTCTAAACACTATGCACGGGTTATAAAGACTATTCACAGGTTATAAACACTATGCACGGGTTATAAACACTATGCACGGGTTATAAAGACTATTCACTGGTTATAAAGACCATTCACTGGTTCTAAAGACTATTCACGGGTTCTAAACACTATGCACAGGTTATAAAGACTATTCACTGGTTATAAAGACTATTCACTGGTTCTAAACACTATGCACGGGTTATAAAGACTATTCACTGGTTCTAAAGACTATTCACTGGTTCTAAACACTATGCACGGGTTATAAAGACTATTCACTGGTTATAAAGACTATTCACTGGTTATAAAGACTATTCACTGGTTCTAAAGACTATTCACGGGTGCTAAACACTATTCACGGGTTGTAAAGACTATCTACAGGTTCTACTGGAATATTGGGGGACACATGCATATAGGTTGGCATAATGTGGCAGATCCACTAAGATGTATTTTCTGTTGAATATTATAACCTGTTTCCAGACGTGTAAAACTCTCTTCAAATCAATTTATTTTCTAATTTAAACTGTGATGTAATACTGTATCTTCCAACAAAACAAACATTTTTTATTATCAAGTCCTTCTATCAGTGTAATAATACACAGTGATTATGTGTCCATTGCCCAACAAAACAGTGAAGCTGTTCCTTTTCACTGCTTACAGTACAGCAGAGTACAGAGTACTACTAAATTCTACTGAATATTTTTACCACTGTGTCTGTTCTGACTCTCAGTTTCTCTCTCTAAGCATTCCCATTTTATTAAGGTGTATCTATATAAATGACCCCCCCCCCCCCTCTACTCTGCCTGATACTTCCTTTAAGGAATATTTTGTGATTAAGCATTCTGGATGTCTGTTTTCTTTTCATGATCTTTTTCAGATGCAGTTGTTCAGCAACACCCGAGGTGGAAGATTTCACAACTATCGATCGCCATCAACAACAGAATCTGTGAGTTAAGACTCCAGGAAAAGCAGAAGTCCACATAAAACTGAAGGACTGGACAAAAGAAAAACTGTGGTGACATGTCCTTCATGTTGGTTGTGGGTTGAATTCTAATAAACTATATTTAGTTAAACTGCTTTATTCATGTTTTTCATTATATTGTTTAAAATTTGATTCATTGCACTTCAGGTTGTGTTTGTGTATAAAAAATGAACTATCAAAATAATTTTCAATATAATATGTAGTGACACAGTACCACAACACTATACGCTCACTGGCCACTTTATTAGGTACACCATGCTAGTAACGGGTTGGACCCCCTTTTGCCTTCAGAACTGTTTAATCCTTCGTGGCATAGATTCAACAAGGTGCTGGAAGCATTCCTCAGAGAGTTTGGTCCATATTGACATGATGGCATCACACACATGATGCGAATCTCCCGTTCCACCACATCCCAAAGATGCTCTATTGGATTGAGATCTGGTGACTGTGGAGGCCATTTGAGTACAGTGAACTCATTGTCATGTTCAAGAAACCAGTCCGAGATGATTCCAGCTTTATGACATGGCGCATTATCCTGCTGAAAGTAGCCATCAGAAGTTGGGTACATTGTGGTCATAAAGGGATGGACATGGTCAGCAACAATATTCAGGTAGGCTGTGGCGTTGTAACGATGCTCAGTTGGTACCAAGGGGCCCAAAGAGTGCCAAGAAAATATTCCCCACACCATGACACCACCACCACCAGCCTGAACCATTGATACAAGGCAGGATGGATCCATGCTTTCATGTTGTTGACGCCAAATTCTGACCCTACCATCCGAATGTCGCAGCAGAAATCGAGACTCATCAGACCAGGCAACGTTTTAGTGAGTCTGTGTGAATTATAGTCTCAGTTTGACAGGAGTGGCACCCGGCGTGGTCTTCTGCTGCTGTAGACCATCTGCATCAAGGTTCAACATGTTGTGTGTTCAGAGATGTTATTCTACATACCTTGGTTGTAACGAGTGGTTATTAGAGTTACTGTTGTCTTCCTATCAGCTTGAATCAGTCTGGTCATTCTCCTCTGACCTCTGGCATCAACAGAACTGCCGCTCACTGAATATTTTACCTTTTTCAGACCATTCTCTGTAAACACTAGAGGTGGTTGTGGGTGAAAATCCCAGTAGATCAGCAGTTTCTGAAATACTCAGACCAGCCGGTCTGGAACCAACGACCATGTTCAAAGTCATTTAAATCATCTTTCTTCTCCATTCTGATGCTGCAGATCATCTTCATCATGTCTACATGCCTAAATGCATTGAGATGCTGCCGTGTGATAGAAATTTGCGTTAACGAGCAGTTGGCCAGGTGTGCCTAATAAAGTGGCCAGTGAGTGTAGATTTTTTTTGTACATTAAGTTACATTATCTTATTATCTTTAATCTCATGTGATACATTTCAATATATTTAACAATATATGAAATAGTATAACAATATGTATTAGCTCAATATATGAAAATGGCAATGATTTCAAAAATACATCACATTCATATATAATAACACAAGTATATCATTTCATACATTACAGTATAAATTTAACACTATATTTACAAATATTAAATATATTGTTATGCAATATATTGAGAAATATATTTTTGTTGCGTAAGGATAACTGGTTCATTTACAGGTTCTATAACACTTTACACATTCAAAATACAACTCACAAGATCTAAACACAATTCCTGGGTTCTTCACAGGTTCTAAAGACTGTTTACGGGTTCTAAACAGGGTCAGAAATGACAAAAACTACGATATTTAACTTTAGATAATATTAATGCTTCTCAGAAGGACGGTGACCTCAACAGGTGTGTCTGTATTACATGTGAGAACATACATGACAGTAATAGTTTGGGGTTTTTTACATAAGAGGAGACACACTGGTCTGACTCTGAGAAGAACTCCAACAGAACACAGAACAGCTTTACTGGGTTTTTTACTCACAACTTGATCAGAATCACATGAGAATCTCTAAAAGGATCAAGACACAAACACTTCAGGTGTTTCACACAAAGAAAAAGATCCTTCTGAAAGATTTGGAGTCAGTTTGATGCATCTGTACATTTATTCTGAATATTTTGACACTTTATAAAACCAAACGAGTCAACCTGAGGTTTGGTTCTGTAGCTCGGTTCTTTGTTTCCCTGAGGTCAAACAGTTTGACACTTATTTCATGTTCTGCGTACATTAAAATAGTTTGAGCAGCTGCAGCTTGGTTAAGGTTAACGGCTGGTGTCATCAGAGAGAAGTATGACCTGCTGCTGCACTCAGTCACTTGGTTCCACCTGTTCTGCTCTGCATCACTGGGAAGTGGGATTAGAACCTCAGAACCACCTACTACATATTACCCACAAGCACTGTGGTACCTCAGAGGTTAAATTAAACCCATGATGCAGGTCCAGGTCCTACTCATCATGTCTGAACACGACCTGCAGAATGCTTCATCAGGAGTGTTTGGTTCTGCCGTCTGAGGAACGCCATCATGTCGTTTTAACTTTGATCTGTGATCTTGATCACAACCTCCATCTCTAAGGGACTTAGAAAACAAGTTGCTGATGAGTCAATGTGGAAAAACTCCAGTTTCTTTATTGTTGTTCTTCAACATACCAGGTAGATCTCAGACCTCCACCAAACACCTCAGTTCACCACAGAGAGATTTACACCAACAATAAGAGTCTCATCTTCGTTGTATCGACATGATCAGATTCATTGATCATAAAAACAACTTTAGTAACTGGATTAACATTGATTCATTATTAGTTCAGTAGTTATTGATGGTTTTCTCCTGGATGGAGATCCAGATCATTAGAAGGAACATCAGATCTGTTCCACACATCTGATTCCAGAGTCTCGACTATCAGCTGGTGTTTGTTGCAGGTTTAGAACATCGTTTGATCTAGTAGAGATAAAAACATCTGAAGGTTCTTTATTTGTTTCTTTTCTAGATCAAAGTATCAGGAATTTAACAACAACCCAGATCAGTCCTTGATCGATCCCTGATCCAGATCGATCCCTGATCCAGATCAATCCCTGATCCAGATCAATCCCTGATCCAGATCAATCCCTGATCCAGATCGATCCCTGATCCAGATCGATCCCTGATCCAGATCAATCCCTGATCCAGCTCCATCTTGATCCAGATCAGTCCTTGATCGATCCCTGATCCAGATCGATCCCTGATCCAGATCAATCCCTGATCCAGATCGATCCCTGATCCAGATCAATCCCTGATCCAGCTCCATCTTGATCCAGATCAGTCCTTGATCGATCCCTGATCCAGATCGATCCCTGATCCAGATCAATCCCTGATCCAGATCGATCCCTGATCCAGATCGATCCCTGATCCAGCTCCATCTTGATCCAGATCAGTCCTTGATCGATCCCTGATCCAGATCAATCCCTGATCCAGCTCCATCTTGATCCAGATCAGTCCTTGATCGATCCCTGATCCAGATCGATCCCTGATCCAGATCGATCCCTGATCCAGATCAATCCCTGATCCAGCTCCATCTTGATCCAGATCAGTTCTTGATCCAGATCAGTCCTTGATCAAGATCAATCCCTGATCCCGATCAATCCCTGATCCAGATCAATCCTTGATCCAGATCAGTTCTTGGTATCATGTTGAACCTGTTGGGAACTCACCCTGTTTTTACCATCATGGAGTTACATGTATGTACATGTATGTACATGTATGTACATGTACATACATGTACATACATGTACATGTATGTATGTTAAAGACATCTTCTATCTCACAATGATGAAGAATCATTAAAAACATTTCTGGATGCAGATGGTGATCCAGATCCCCTCAAAACAAAGTTTGATCAAGATCCATCCTGAACTTTGTGGGTCATCTTGCTGACAGACAGACAGACAGACAGACAGACAGACCCTGGTGAAAACATTCCCTCCTGATGAAGGTAATAATAAATAAACAGGTTGACCTAGTAAGTAACGATGATCTTCATGTTCATCCAGTCTGATAACAGGACGGTTGATCCGAGTCTTCCATCACTTCTAATACTGAGATTAACTGATCCAGAGTCAGCTGGATGGGTTTAACATATTGAAGCTTGTTTTGAATGCAGCTTCTGACTCAACGCTGTATCTGATGGGACATCAGCAGGATGTTAGCGTTAGCATTAGCTCATCATCTTGAAGCAGCTGCTAGCTGCAGTCCATCAGATGGAACATGTGTTGAATGAGAGACAATCATTCCATCTGATGGATTATCTTTAAATAGGGTCGAGTCAAAAACTCACCAAAACCTTTGTGTGTAAATGTGAACCTGTGGCTGCGGCTCTCGTCAGTAACACATCTGGAATCAGTAAATGAGTCTGTGGGACTGATGAGGTCTTTTTGAGGTTTCCATGTTTTCTCAGGTTAAATTAGAAGTTGTAAAAGACTCGTGCTTAGCAACGATTTGCTTTAGCTTCCAGTGTTTTGGAGACTCGCTCCGTCCCATCTCAGCGACGTAACCAGATCCACGTGTTGATCAGCCAGAACGCCACAGTGGCAGAATACAGGATGACCTCCCGCCTGGAGCGCTCTTTGTTTTCTTCCTCCAGCAGCTGCAGTCGTCTGTTGAGCTTCAAAATCTGGACCAGAACAGATCAGACAGACAGACTGATTCATGTCAGCTCCAGCTGCTGGTTCAGAACACTACACGGTCGTTATGTCAGACATATTACCTGACGACGCAGTGATGACGCATCAACCAGGCCGGACTCATCGGGGTTCACATCCAGGACCAGGTCCATGTGTGTTCTGAGGAGATGAACATCTTTATGTATAATAAAAACTTCCAGAGTAGAAGGAAATAGGATTTTGTTGCAATCTGTTTATATTTAGACGTCTTTGTTCCTTTTATGTTTCCACTTTATGGTTTTAGCACCATTTTTACTAAATATTCATGTTTATAAAATAAATAGAAACCTGGTGTTTTCAGTCCGGTTCATGTCTCCTTGTTTTTATCATCTTCTGTTTGACACTTTATAAATTCTTCCCCTCTATTCATTCTAATCAAGACTCGGTTCTAAAGACTTTCATGTCTGAGTAAACGTCAGAACTTCAGAAATCACCTGCGGTGGCTGTCATCCAGGAGGTCCAGGACCTGCTGGTAAGCACGGCGAGTCGTTGACTGAATGTAAGACAGCAACCCGGCGGCTGTGTACAGGTTGATGTTTGCGTCTTCAGGGGTAGAAAGAGGAGGACACAGGCGGATCGGACCAGAAGGGGAGGGGCTTATGCTGGAGGAGGAGAACCAGAAGGAGAGTTTGGCTTCAGGAGGGAGAAGCAGCATCCGTGTAGCAGGTATGTGGTCATGATCTCACCTTATATCACCTCTGTGCATCTGACTGACGAGACGACCAGATATATTCTCACTGGCGCTGCGTTCCTTTCTGGATCGAGTCTGATAACTGACCTATTATACATGTAAAGAGTCACGTTAATGTCTCTCAATCCAACCATCCACCTGTCTGTCTGTCTGTCTGTCTAACCATCCGCCTGTCTAACCATCCACCTGTCTGTCTGTCTGTCTGTCTGTCTAACCATCTGTCTGTCTGTGTGTCTGTCTAACCATCCACCTGTCTGTCTGTCTGTCTAACCATCCACCTGTCTGTCTGTCTGTCTGTCTAACCATCCACCTGTCTGTCTGTCTAACCATCCGCCTGTCTAACCATCCACCTGTCTGTCTGTCTGTCTGTCTAACCATCTGTCTGTCTGTGTGTCTGTCTATCCATCCACCTGTCTGTCTGTCTGTCTAACCATCCACCTGTCTGTCTGTCTGTCTGTCTGTCTGTCTAACCATCCACCTGTCTGTCTGTCTAACCATCCGCCTGTCTAACCATCCACCTGTCTGTCTGTCTGTCTGTCTGACCATCCGCCTGTCTAACCATCCACCTGTCTGTCTGTCTGTCTAACCATCTGTCTGTCTGTGTGTCTGTCTAACCATCCACCTGTCTGTCTGTCTGTCTGTCTAACCATCTGTCTGTCTGTGTGTCTGTCTAACCATCCACCTGTCTGTCTGTCTAACCATCCGCCTGTCTAACCATCCACCTGTCTGTCTGTCTGTCTGTCTAACCATCCACCTGTCTGTCTGTCTGTCTAACCATCTGTCTGTCTGTGTGTCTGTCTAACCATCCACCTGTCTGTCTGTCTGTCTGTCTATCCATCTGTCTGTCTGTGTGTCTGTCTAACCATCCACCTGTCTGTCTGTCTGTCTGTCTAACCATCCACCTGTCTGTCTGTCTAACCATCCGCCTGTCTAACCATCCACCTGTCTGTCTGTCTGTCTGTCTAACCATCTGTCTGTCTGTGTGTCTGTCTAACCATCCACCTGTCTGTCTGTCTGTCTAACCATCCACCTGTCTGTCTGTCTGTCTGTCTGTCTGTCTAACCATCCACCTGTCTGTCTGTCTAACCATCCGCCTGTCTAACCATCCACCTGTCTGTCTGTCTGTCTAACCATCTGTCTGTCTGTGTGTCTGTCTAACCATCCACCTGTCTGTCTGTCTGTCTGTCTGTCAACCATCTGTCTGTCTGTGTGTCTGTCTAACCATCCACCTGTCTGTCTGTCTGTCTACCCATCCACCTGTCTGTCTGTCTGTCTGTCTGTCTGTCTAACCATCCACCTGTCTGTCTGTCTATCCATCCGCCTGTCTAACCATCCACCTGTCTGTCTGTCTGTCTGTCTAACCATCCACCTGTCTGTCTGTCTAACCATCTGTCTGTCTGTGTGTCTGTCTAACCATCCACCTGTCTGTCTGTCTGTCTGTCTAACCATCCACCTGTCTGTCTGTCTGTCTAACCATCCACCTGTCTGTCTGTCTGACTATCCGCCTGTCTAACCATCCACCTGTCTGTCTGTCTGTCTAACCATCTGTCTGTCTGTGTGTCTGTCTAACCATCCACCTGTCTGTCTGTCTGTCTAACCATCCACCTGTCTGTCTGTCTGTCTGTCTAACCATCCACCTGTCTGTCTGTCTGTCTAACCATCCACCTGTCTGTCTGTCTAACCATCCACCTGTCTGTCTGTCTGTCTGTCTAACCATCCGCCTGTCTAACCATCCACCTGTCTGTCTGTCTGTCTAACCATCTGTCTGTCTGTGTGTCTGTCTAACCATCCACCTGTCTGTCTGTCTGTCTAACCATCCACCTGTCTGTCTGTCTGTCTGTCTGTCTAACCATCCACCTGTCTGTCTGTCTAACCATCCGCCTGTCTAACCATCCACCTGTCTGTCTGTCTGTCTGTCTGTCTATCCATCTGTCTGTCTGTCTGTCTGTCTAACCATCTGTCTGTCTGTCTCTCTATCCAACCATCCGCCTGTCTGTCTGTCTAACCATCCGCCTGTCTAACCATCCACCTGTCTGTCTGTCTGTCTGTCTAACCATCCGCCTGTCTAACCATCCACCTGTCTGTCTGTCTGTCTGTCTGTCTAACCATCTGTCTGTCTGTGTGTCTGTCTAACCATCCACCTGTCTGTCTGTCTGTCTAACCATCCACCTGTCTGTCTGTCTAACCATCCGCCTGTCTAACTATCCACCTGTCTGTCTGTCTGTCTGTCTAACCATCTGTCTGTCTGTCTGTCTAACCATCCGCCTGTCTAACCATCCACCTGTCTGTCTGTCTGTCTGTCTGTCTAACCATCTGTCTGTCTGTGTGTCTGTCTATCCATCCACCTGTCTGTCTGTCTGTCTAACCATCCACCTGTCTGTCTGTCTGTCTGTCTCACCATCCACCTGTCTGTCTGTCTAACCATCCGCCTGTCTAACCATCCACCTGTCTGTCTGTCTGTCTGTCTAACCATCCACCTGTCTGTCTGTCTAACCATCCGCCTGTCTAACCATCCACCTGTCTGTCTGTCTGTCTGTCTGTCTAACCATCTGTCTGTCTGTGTGTCTGTCTAACCATCCACCTGTCTGTCTGTCTGTCTATCCACCTGTCTGTCTGTCTGTCTGTCTGTCTGTCTATCCATCCGCCTGTCTGTCTGTCTAACCATCCGCCTGTCTAACCATCCACCTGTCTGTCTGTCTGTCTAACCATCCACCTGTCTAACCATCCACCTGTCTGTCTGTCTGTCTGTCTAACCATCCACCTGTCTGTCTGTCTGTCTAACCATCCACCTGTCTGTCTGTCTGTCTGTCTAACCATCCACCTGTCTGTCTGTCTAACCATCCGCCTGTCTAACCATCCACCTGTCTGTCTGTCTGTCTGTCTAACCATCTGTCTGTCTGTGTGTCTGTCTAACCATCCACCTGTCTGTCTGTCTGTCTGTCTAACTATCTGTCTGTCTATCTATCTACCTGTCTGTCTGTCTGTCTGTCTTTCTGTCTGTCTGTGTGTCTGTCTAACCATCCACCTGTCTGTCTGTCTGTCTGTCTAACCATCTGTCTGTCTGTGTGTCTGTCTAACCATCCACCTGTCTGTCTGTCTGTCTAACCATCCACCTGTCTGTCTGTCTGTCTGTCTGTCTAACCATCCGCCTGTCTAACCATCCACCTGTCTGTCTGTCTGTCTGTCTAACCATCCACCTGTCTGTCTGTCTGTCTAACCATCCACCTGTCTGTCTGTCTGTCTGTCTAACCATCCACCTGTCTGTCTGTCTATCCATCCGCCTGTCTAACCATCCACCTGTCTGTCTGTCTGTCTGTCTAACCATCCACCTGTCTGTCTGTCTAACCATCCGCCTGTCTAACCATCCACCTGTCTGTCTGTCTGTCTAACCATCTGTCTGTCTGTGTGTCTGTCTAACCATCCACCTGTCTGTCTGTCTGTCTAACCATCCACCTGTCTGTCTGTCTGTCTGTCTGTCTAACCATCTGCCTGTCTGTCTGTCTAACCATCCGCCTGTCTAACCATCCACCTGTCTGTCTGTCTGTCTGTCTAACCATCCACCTGTCTGTCTGTCTAACCATCCGCCTGTCTAACCATCCACCTGTCTGTCTGTCTGTCTGTCTGTCTAACCATCTACCTGTCTGTCTGTCTAACCATCCGCCTGTCTAACCATCCACCTGTCTGTCTGTCTGTCTGTCTGTCTGTCTAACCATCCACCTGTCTGTCTGTCTAACCATCCGCCTGTCTAACCATCCACCTGTCTGTCTGTCTGTCTGTCTAACCATCTGTCTGTCTGTGTGTCTGTCTAACCATCCACCTGTCTGTCTGTCTGTCTAACCATCCACCTGTCTGTCTGTCTGTCTGTCTAACCATCCACCTGTCTGTCTGTCTAACCATCCGCCTGTCTAACCATCTACCTGTCTGTCTGTCTGTCTGTCTAACCATCTGTCTGTCTGTGTGTCTGTCTAACCATCCACCTGTCTGTCTGTCTGTCTAACCATCCACCTGTCTGTCTGTCTGTCTGTCTAACCATCCACCTGTCTGTCTGTCTGTCTGTCTGTCTAACCATCCACCTGTCTGTCTGTCTAACCATCCGCCTGTCTAACCATCCACCTGTCTGTCTGTCTGTCTGTCTAACCATCTGTCTGTCTGTGTGTCTGTCTAACCATCCACCTGTCTGTCTGTCTGTCTAACCATCCACCTGTCTGTCTGTCTGTCTGTCTGTCTAACCATCCACCTGTCTGTCTGTCTAACCATCCGCCTGTCTAACCATCCACCTGTCTGTCTGTCTAACCATCCACCTGTCTGTCTGTCTGTCTGTCTAACCATCCGCCTGTCTAACCATCCACCTGTCTGTCTGTCTGTCTAACCATCCACCTGTCTGTCTGTCTAACCATCCACCTGTCTGTCTGTCTAACCATCCGCCTGTCTAACCATCCACCTGTCTGTCTGTCTGTCTGTCTGTCTAACCATCCACCTGTCTGTCTGTCTAACCATCCGCCTGTCTAACCATCCACCTGTCTGTCTGTCTGTCTGTCTAACCATCTGTCTGTCTGTGTGTCTGTCTAACCATCCACCTGTCTGTCTGTCTGTCTGTCTAACCATCTGTCTGTCTGTGTGTCTGTCTAACCATCCACCTGTCTGTCTGTCTGTCTAACCATCCACCTGTCTGTCTGTCTGTCTGTCTGTCTAACCATCCGCCTGTCTGTCTGTCTAACCATCCGCCTGTCTAACCATCCACCTGTCTGTCTGTCTGTCTGTCTAACCATCTGTCTGTCTGTGTGTCTGTCTAACCATCCACCTGTCTGTCTGTCTGTCTAACCATCCACCTGTCTGTCTGTCTAACCATCCACCTGTCTGTCTGTCTGTCTGTCTAACCATCCGCCTGTCTAACCATCCACCTGTCTGTCTGTCTAACCATCCGCCTGTCTAACCATCCACCTGTCTGTCTGTGTGTCTGTCTAACCATCCACCTGTCTGTCTGTCTGTCTGTCTAACCATCTGTCTGTCTGTGTGTCTGTCTAACCATCCACCTGTCTGTCTGTCTGTCTGTCTGTCTGTCTAACCATCCACCTGTCTGTCTGTCTGTCTGTCTAACCATCCACCTGTCTGTCTGTCTAACCATCCGCCTGTCTAACCATCCACCTGTCTGTCTGTCTGTCTGTCTAACCATCCACCTGTCTGTCTGTCTGTCTAACCATCCACCTGTCTGTCTGTCTAACCATCCACCTGTCTACCTGTCTGTCTGTCTGTCTGTCTAACCATCCACCTGTCTGTCTGTCTAACCATCCGCCTGTCTAACCATCCACCTGTCTGTCTGTCTGTCTGTCTAACCATCTGTCTGTCTGTGTGTCTGTCTAACCATCCACCTGTCTGTCTGTCTGTCTAACCATCCACCTGTCTGTCTGTCTGTCTGTCTAACCATCCACCTGTCTGTCTGTCTGTCTGTCTGTCTGTCTAACCATCCACCTGTCTGTCTGTCTAACCATCCGCCTGTCTAACCATCCACCTGTCTGTCTGTCTGTCTGTCTGTCTAACCATCTGTCTGTCTGTGTGTCTGTCTAACCATCCACCTGTCTGTCTGTCTGTCTAACCATCCACCTGTCTGTCTGTCTGTCTGTCTGTCTAACCATCCACCTGTCTGTCTGTCTGTCTAACCATCTGTCTGTCTGTGTGTCTGTCTAACCATCCACCTGTCTGTCTGTCTGTCTAACCATCCACCTGTCTGTCTGTCTGTCTGTCTATCCATCCACCTGTCTGTCTGTCTAACCATCCACCTGTCTGTCTGTCTGTCTGTCTAACCATCCGCCTGTCTAACCATCCACCTGTCTGTCTGTCTGTCTGTCTGTCTAACCATCTGTCTGTCTGTGTGTCTGTCTAACCATCCACCTGTCTGTCTGTCTGTCTAACCATCCACCTGTCTGTCTGTCTGTCTGTCTGTCTGTCTAACCATCCACCTGTCTGTCTGTCTAACCATCCGCCTGTCTAACCATCCACCTGTCTGTCTGTCTGTCTGTCTAACCATCCACCTGTCTGTCTGTCTAACCATCCGCCTGTCTAACCATCCACCTGTCTGTCTGTCTGTCTGTCTGTCTAACCATCTGTCTGTCTGTCTCTCAATCCAACCATCCGCCTGTCTGTCTGTCTAACCATCTGTCTGTCTGTCTGTCTAACCATCCGCCTGTCTGTCTGTCTGTCTAACTGTCTGTCTGTCTGTCTGTCTAACCATCTGTCTGTCTGTCTCTCAATCCAACCATCCGCCTGTCTGTCTGTCTAACCATCTGTCTGTCTGTCTGTCTGTTTAACCATCCACCTGTCTGCCTGTCTGTCTGTCTAACCATCCACCTGTCTGTCCATCCAACCATTTGCCTGTCTGTATATCCTTGCATCCACCTGTCTGTCTGTCTTTCCAACCATCCATCTGTATGTCAGACAAGTCTATCTGTCTCTGCAAGTCTATCTGTCTCTCCGTGTCTCTGGATGCTTCTTGCAGCTGTCTCCTGGTAGTTTCTGTCCCTCCTTTGATCCTGCTGGTTTAACAAACCCTTCAGAATGTTTTAAAGATTTGAACCTCAGTTATTTTTGCTGGATTTTTGTCGTGAACTTTTACAAGATTTACTACTCAGAACGTCTCACGGAGGTTTTTATGGGTCACTGAATAAAATTAGAAGTGGCCTCGTCCCAGTTTTTGTCTAACAATTATCTCAATAAATTCTTTTTGCATGGTCATACATCTCACTGATGTTTGTTGTTAACAGTGTGAATAAAGACTAAACTGATGAAAGTAGAACTGACCTGAAACTAAAGCATGTGGTGGAACAGGAACCGTATAAAGTGAAAACATTGAGACCTGGACATGAGACAACGTTTGGTTTGACAGGATGCTGAAAACAGCCGAGACAGACAAAATGTCCAGTTGCTATTTGAAATGTCTCTTGGGTTCCTTCGTCGACACATTGGAGGCATATTGTTTTAACATTCATTTAAATCACGGATGATCTTCTGTAAACAGCTGTTTACTAGACTGGACAGACCCACACCGTTACAGAACCTAACTTCAATCATACCAATCCAGGATTTAATCCACAGTATTATAGAGCGGCAGGAAAAAGCTTTGGTCACGTACCGTTTGGTTGGAATTACTCTGTGAGTTGGCAGTTTGGTCTGTTTCAAGAGAGTCCAGAGGCTGTTCTGTGAGGGTGAGGACTCGTGGGGGGGCCTTCATGCTCAGGAGGTCCACAGATGGGACTGACTGGATTAGATCCAAGTCTCTCGGATGAGCAAATCCTGAGTCTCCATCATCACCTGCAGGCAAAATGGAACGTACAGAGTTAAAAGTTAATGAAAGTTTGTTTCTCAGGGTTCTGCACTCTCAGAAATAGAGGTACGAGACAAGAATATTTTTGTACCTATAGGTAAATTGTTCCCTTAAAAGTACAATATTGGTCTTTAAAAGGTCAAAAATGTCCCTCTGAGGGTTCAAATTGATATAAAGTACAAATTTGTACCATTTCAACTGCACCTGCAACCCTGGTCAAGGCTGGTTAATCTCTATTTTATTAAGTTTCATCCATCATTTTCAATATTATGTTTCAGAATGTTGGTTTAAAACTTCAAAATGTGGCATAATTTTACTGTTTTAGTGGAAAAACTTCATAAGGTACAAAAATGGACCTGGACTACAGGGTACACTCCCAGAGACAAGAAGGATACAAATTCTTGTCTCTGGGGGTGTACCCTGTAGTTCAGGTCCATTTTTGTACCTTATGAAGTTGTTCCACTAAAACAGTAAAATTATGCCACGTGTTGAAGTCTTAAACCAACATGTAAATCATAATATTGAAAATGATGGAAGAAACTTAATAAAATGGAGATTAACCAGCCTTGACCAGGGTTGTAGGTGCAGTTGAAATGGTACAAATTTGTACTTTATATCAATTTGAACCCTCAGAGGGACATTTTTGACCTTTTAAAGACCAATATTGTACTTTTAAGGGAACAATTTACCTATAGGTACAAAAATATTCTTGTCTCGTACCTCTATTTCTGAGAGTGTGTGTTAATGACCTCTGAACACAGAACAGGGTTCAGTGATATCTATATCTGATATATCTATAGTGATGCAAACCAAACATCTCACCTGCGACAACAATCCTTTCAGGAACATGCATCAGAGATGTGTGGAGTGGCGGAGCTGGTTGCAATGGAACGGGCCCTGTGTGGTCCTCCGGGGCCACCTTAAGGGTCTCAGGTATTCGCATGCGCTGGCTGATGCCTTCCGTGTACTCCAACTCATAATGGATGCGGTTCATCTCCGCCACATCTGCAGGCAGGGTGAAAGTTGGCCCACTCATCCAGCCAGCTTTCACAACACATGATAAAACACAGCAGTTACACTCAACTAGCATTAAAGACAGGAAACACCAGAACCAGGTTATTTACACCCTGCAGGTGTTCCTTTGGTCACAGTATAATGAAGGAATTCTTCAGCATATAAAAATTAGATGAAATATACCAGATGTGTTTAGATATCCGTTTTCTTTTAAATGTGAAAATCACCGAGTTAAATCAGAATCCCTAGTGCTGATTTAAAATGATCCAATTCAGACCCAGAACGTGTCTGCAGCAGCAGATCCTGTAAACTGTCTCTGACATGTGATATTTATTATTTTACTACTTCCTATAAATCAATATTACTTTTGTTTCCTGTCAGCACTTTTCCACATAAATCAGGATGTTCAAGTTTCCAGTAATAAAGTCTTAAATATGTAGATTTGAATCTTGCTGCACAATTTTGAGGATGCTTAATTTACTGGAAGTGATGAAACACAGGAACATGAGATGTAAACAAAGTGATTTACTATGACAGAACATGTAGAACCAGAACCAGAATCTCTGGTTTCTGAGTGTTTGTCTCTTTCTAAAAGAGGATTCAGGAGAAGAGACGATGTGAACAGAACCAGTTCTGATGTTCACAGCTGAATATGTTTAAGCTGAAATCGGTCCCTTCAGGTTCTGGTGATCAAACACAGTCAGTCTCAGTGTCATGGTGGATGTAAAGGAACAGATAAACAGTCAGATCAGAGCAGCAAAAATGTTGATAGAAATGATATTTGATGTTTAACTCATGTCTCTGCTGAGTGAAAATGACTCGCAGAACATCATCAAGTCTTTCTGGGTCTGATTTAGGGAAAGACATTAATGAAGCAGTGTTGTTACAACCAGCTGATATACAGAGTTTCACCATTTTATCAATGAAAACACAAGATCACTAATACTTTTAATGTCCATGTAAGATGTAAACAAAGAGCTGCTTCCTGTTTCATCACTTCCTGTTTCACACTGAAGCACATAAAAATATTCATATTGTGAAACACACAAATCTTCACCTTGTTTCATTAAATAAAGTTATAATGTTTCTAAATGTTTTACTGAGACCCGAGAGACTCAGAGACACTTTAAAGAGCCATGTCTTGATGGGGTCCACTTCCTGATGGTGTCCACAGTGAGACAGACAGCATTTCACCTCACAGTTCACAGGTCAGTCATTATCTGGACCCGTTTGTTCCTGTTGAGAGTAGCGACCTGCGGGGAGCTGGTGTATCCAGCTGTCACAGGGCGAGGGGCGAGGGGCGGGGTTACACCTGGTCCGTTTCTGTTCCGTTCAATTACATAACAGTGCTAGTTGTTCTTCAAGCTGTTTAGGTGTCAGACACCAAAATAAGTCGTCATGTGTAGCATGTGTATGATCATTTATCCCACGAGTTAATAATCCGTATTTTGTGTATAACAGGCGTTGCGGTACTAGCTGTCAATCATTAGCTAAACCGGCTATACGGTAACCCGTCAACCGTGAACGGCTGAAGAGCGAGAGTTTAACGGCGGTCAGTACTTACCGTTAAGGTTTTAGAACCGGGGTTTAAAACGACATTGGTTCAAACACAATTTGTTGTGATACAGAAGCAAAATCAACCAGGACGAACGAGCACGACGTAACCGCTCCTACCATACAGCAGGTAGCTTCCAATGACAACCTCGCGTGTCACCGCGGGGGCGGGGCTTGCAGATGACACTTCCAGCTCCGTCAGCATCAGAAGAGGGCGGTGCTGAGGTTAAAAACAAACGCACACTATTCTACTGCACTCGGATTATCTCGCAGTTTCCATAAACAGTCTCCTAGTTACAGAGTTCAGTATGAATGAATGAAGTCGGAATTTATCTATAAAGATTATATTTTGTATTTTTGGTTTAAATGATAATATAATATATACCATCAGTTTGTTTCTAAGACTGTGTGGAATAGAATCAAAATATCTTATTTTATATATATATCTTATATTAGTCCATAACCTTATAAAAACGATGAAAAAGCTAAATAAAAACAAGTTAGAAAATGCATTCAAAAATATTTAAAGATAAAAATAAAACACTCATAAACGTGTGGAAAGTTACTGAGCTACTAAACACGTTTTCCTTTCAGATCCGCCTTCATTCAGAGGATTTCTGTCTGTCCACACTGGTCTCAACTTTCTTCACTGTGCACATTGTCAAATCTTTGTTTACATTTTTTGTTTTTTAGTAGGAAAAGCTCGGTTTGACTTGAATAACCACTGTTACCCAATTTTAATGTGTGATTCGTGTAGTTCATTCTTTATTTATTTAATGATTTATTTGATATAAAATCACATGAGGATATTATTTAATCCGGAGTAACAGCGGCTATATCTCATTAAAACATTCTTATAATAGACTTTACTCCTCAAAGCTTCATGTTTTCTGTAAAGGTTCAATAATTTACATAAAACTTGGAGAACCTACTAGATCACACGGTTCATTATAACGTTAAACTCACCAACAGAAAGTGGAATCACGCTGTTCAGGTTTAGAACTACAACTCCCATCATTCCTGTCGCTTCCTCCATGATGCGCATGCGCCGAGGTCTGGGCCATTATTCTGTCCTCAAGCTTCAAATGAACAACAGGCGCTTCGCTCCGTCGGATGAATTAAATATTCCGTGACGGAAAGAGGTTTTGGAACTTGTCGCGTCTCCCCACCGACACTCATGGAGCCTGTCGGTCAGTAGCTCGTCGTCTCACCGGGCTGCTCGGTCCTCTGGTGGACTTGAAGGCCAGAAACGGTGCGCGGGGTGACAGTCCCGTTAAAGCAGCAGATCGGGTGTTTATCTAGTCGACTAGCCTCCTAGCTCTCTGCGAGGGGCTGGAAAACCCTGAAAGAACCACTTACAACTTGTGAGACAGCGCTGAGACTCTGTCCTACCTGGAGAGGAGATGGCACACCTTCGTGGCATCCAGAACCAGGTACATGATCCTTTCTTAGTCTTACTAACGGAACCGCAGGGGCTGTCAGGCTCTTCAGGAACGGGGTGGGGGTCCAGATCTTCCGTGTCAGCGTTTAAAGTGAATCTGTACGCCATGAATGAAAATGTTCCGGTTTTTACTGGAGTTGAGATGAATTCCAAACAGCAGGTGGACAGATGTTTACAGATGTGAGGAATAAGATTCAGTAAATTCGAGCTGACAAACAGCATGAGGACAGTGACCTTTGAACCCTGAGCTGCCTTCCTGCTCTGTAGAATGATTCTGTGGGCTCTGACTGAAAACAGAAAGTTTGTTCGGTTCCTGTAATTAGACCGTGCAGGGAAACATGTTATCTCACACCTGTACACCTGTACACCTGCTCTACAATACTGTTATAGATAGACTCTAACATCATGGCGTGCAATGTACTCAACCTTGGTTTTCCAGAACACCCGGCTGGACCCTGAGGAGTACTTCACTAAGCAGGAGCGGATCGGTAAGGGTTCTTTTGGAGAGGTTTATAAAGGCATCAACAATCGCACCAAGGAGGTGGTGGCCATCAAGATTATAGACCTGGAGGAGGCTGAAGACGAGATCGAGGACATCCAACAGGAGATCACGGTGCTGAGCCAGTGTGACAGTCCCTTCGTTACCAAGTATTATGGATCATACCTGAAGGTGAGATCACGTTTCCAACCTGAACACACGTGGTTCTGCTCTGATAGTAAGAACCCACTCATGTTCTAACACCCCCCCCACCACCACCACAGGGGACCAAGCTGTGGATCATTATGGAGTATTTAGGTGGAGGATCAGCTCTGGATCTGGTGAGAAGATTTTAATCTTCATACATCTCAAACTGTTTTGAACACTGTTCATAAGAAGCCGATTCATGTTAGACTCTCTCTCCATCATGTTTCTTCTTCATCATCATCATCATTGTAGCTCCGCCCAGGACCGTATGAAGAGACGTATATCGCTACTATACTGAGGGAAATACTAAAAGGACTCGAGTATCTGCACTCTGAGAGGAAGATTCACAGAGATATTAAAGGTAAGAATCTGTGGAGTGTGTCTGCTGTAAAGTTAGAAAAAGTATAAAAAGTAATTCTACCTCACATGATTTCCTGATCACACTTAAACAGTCCATTTCATACAAATTTCAGGACTTTGTGGTTATTTCTTAAGTATTAACCTGTAATATGAAACATTTTATATCTAAAAAACGTCAGGAAACACTGATTAACAGACCTTTCAATCTGTCTGCATTAAAATTCGGCTGGTTCCGGTTCCTTCCGTCAGGCCTCGAGCAGCAGCTCGTTCATATTCATTGTTTGAATTTGCTGGACTCTGATTGGCTAACAAACTAGCCTATGAGAGGAAGGTATACTGTTTCCTGCCCCGCTGCGCATGGCACCATCAGATGTTCTCTCTTCCTGTTTGTTACGTCTTATGCTAACAGCTTTTAGCCAGCAGCATGCTAGGCGTGGTTTCAACTGCAGGAGCTGATGAATACTAACGAACAAAGGAGTTGTGATGAAACAGATACAGGCCGTTAGAACTCTGGAGAACTCGGGTTTTATCACCACCTGCGTAGTTTGAGAGATTAAAACTGAAAGAGAAGTTGTTGACCTGTTTTCACCCACTATGAAGGTAAGAACACCTGTGGAGCTAAAATATTCAACAGAAACCTCAGAAAACCTGTTTTTAATGGAAGGAACTCTTTGAATGTTTCAGGTCAACAAACAAACTCACATTTATATCAGACAGTGATTCAATACAAAATGTGGTTTTAGGACGACAGTATCATTTATCATGGAAAACAGTATCTGATACCAGCTGACACAGGGTCAAAAGTAACTGCCTCCTATTTAAGAACAGATGAAGAACATCACTTACTTCTCTCAGGGTCTGTTGTAAACCCTCTAGAGAACCACAGTAAGAACCATGGAACATAGAACAGTGTTGAAGTCTCAGGAGTAGACAGCCAACCAAATTACTCCAAGAGATCATCAACAGGATCATCCAGCAGGTCACAAAGAACCCAGAACAACATCTGAAGACCTTCAGGTCTCACCTGCATCATGATTCAACAATAAGAAGGAAAACAAACGTTCTATGTGGATCAGAAACACCTCAGACCACAAAGACCCGTCTCACATCTAGAGACTCAGACATGGAGGTGGTAGTGTGATGGTCTGGAGCTGCTTCAGGATCTGGATCACTGTAACTGAACCGTGAGTTCAGTTTAAACCCACTCAGCAGGGTTTCAGTCTGAAGCTCAGCAGCAGGTCTGAATGGTTCAGAAAATAAAAACAGTGAAGGTTTAGGAGTTAAAACACGTGTCAGTGTTGTGGCGTGACCATCAGCACGCCGTCCATGTTCCAGAACCTTCTTATATAACTGAGTTACATCAAAGTCCCTCCACAGCCGCAGGAAACGCCCACCACCACCTTACAGGTGCAACCCAAGCTGGTTCAACATTTAGGTGCAAATACTTTCTCACACAGGACCCATGAGTACATGTACTCAGTTAAATACCTGAAACATGTGAGGGGGCAAATACTTTTCCTCTGCATGTTGTGTAGTACATGCAGCTTGTGATAAGCAGGTGCTGCAACACGTGCACACACACACTCTCACACACACACACACACACACTCTCACACACACACACACACACCCACGAGTGTGTTTTGTTATCCTTATGGGGACCGTCCATTGACTTCCATTGATTTTAGTAACTAGATTTATACCTAACCCAAACCCTTTTCCTAACCTTAACCATTACTGATCTATAACTAACCCTAAGACTAACTAAAACTCTATTCACACCATACCTATAAACCTAACCCCTAACCCTAAAAAGGGGAGTCCCCCTCATGGGGACCAGGCTTCGGTCCCCACAAGAACCCTCGGACCCCAGAAAGATAGTAAAAGTCAGGAAACGGGTCCCCAGGAGGTCAGAAATACAAACCCACACACACACACACACACACACACACTCTCTCACACACACACACACACACACGTAACCAGATGCTCGGCTGAATAAACTCCCACTCAGAAACACAAACAGTGAGTTTGGGATCTCACTCCGTTCTGTAGGTGTTACATTTATTCAGCGTCTGCAGCTTGTTAGATCAGCGCTTCCTGTAAACCTGTTGTACACTGTAAACATGGAAGGTTTTACCTGTTGGAACTATTTCCTGATGTCACATGTCTCCTTTCAGCAGGGTCTTTACACCTGTTCATACTCACCACCTTCAAACAAACCAGCCATGACATGATCTGTACACGCCTGAGCAGGAACATACATGTTGTTTAACATCTGATATTTAAAGCTGCGTTCATCACATGGATTGTGTGTAATGAGCTAAATGCTGCTGTTTCTTCTTAAAACTCCCGCCTGCAGCATCATTCGTTTCGTTCTTCTTCTTGTGCTCCTCTAGCTGCCAACGTGCTCTTATCTGAGCAGGGTGACGTCAAACTGGCAGATTTCGGGGTGGCGGGACAGCTGACTGATACCCAGATCAAGAGGAACACGTTTGTTGGCACCCCGTTTTGGATGGCTCCAGAGGTCATCAAGCAGTCATCATATGACTTCAAGGTGAGAGTTTGTAACGGCTTCTCGTCAGGTGTCTTCAGGTCAGTTTACTGGTTTTAGCTTCAGATTCAGGAAGAGACATGGAGTCCACTACCAGGTGAATTTCTATAACTGCAGCATTTTCTCTCCCGTTCAGGCTGATATCTGGTCTCTGGGAATAACGGCCATCGAGTTAGCTAAAGGGGAGCCGCCCAACTCTGAACTACACCCCATGAGGGTCCTGTTCCTCATCCCCAAAAACCCTCCACCCACATTGGAAGGTCCCTACAGTAAACCCTTTAAAGAGTTCGTGGAGGCCTGCCTAAATAAAGACCCTCGTTTTGTGAGTACGACACCTGCATCCACCTGTGTGTTGGTTGTAGAAGTAACATTCAGTCTGCTGCGTGTTCCTGAGCAGCTGCTGGTGTATGAAGACAAACCACCAGACCATTACCCTCCTAAATACTGGATCAGCTGACTGAATGAAGTCTCATTAATCCATTTGGTTCCAGTTGTTTTTACTTCTGTTCCCGTGTCGTTGCTCTGCAGAGGCCAACTGCCAAAGAGCTGCTGAAGCACAAGTTCATCACACGGTACACCAAGAAGACGGCCTACCTGACGGAGCTGATAGATCGATACCGCCGCTGGAAATCAGAGGGACACGGGGAGGAGTCCAGCTCTGATGACTCAGATATGTTAGTCTCAGTTACATTGACATGTTGAGTCCTGATTGGACCAGATCCTCGTGTTTCCAGACAGTTTATTCATGTTGAACGTAGTTTAAATCCTCCAGGATTCAGATTTTAGTATGTTTATATAAAAGAGTTTGTGTCTGTTCTTCAGGGACGCTGATGGTGATGTAGATCAATGTCCCATATGGACCTTCCCCACAGTCAAACCCACCACCTTCAACCAGTTACAGAAGGACTACGAACACACAGAATCCCAGGTGAGACTCGTGCAGGAGGACGGAGGATGGCAGCGATCCATCTGCCGTGATCCTTAAACACTTTTTACTTTGTTGCAGTTGGAAGGTCCTAAAAAGCCGAAGTCACAGAGTTTATTCACCGTGGTGATACCCATCTTCAAAGAGGTCGGACACTCAGTCCTGTTCACTGTCTCATTAAAACATCTACATCACTCAGCCCAAACTTACTGCTTTAGTCTGGTTTACATGGAATAAGTTCAATATTAGACGTTATGCAGCTGCTTTCTGTCAAGGCTCGAAAATCTTTTCTCCTCCATCAGTTGAAGGATAAACGGCGGGCCAGTGGCGGTGGAGTTGGAGCCATTGAGGAACTGGAGAACGCCTTCAACCTGGCGGAGGAGTCGTGCCCGGGCATCGCTGATCATCTCATTGCACACATGATGAAGAACATGTGCAGGTGATACAGAAACCATCAGCTGCAGCGTCTCACCACCAGGAAACCCTCTGTACTAACCCACTTCCTGTCTCTCTTTCAGTTTTACTTTAAATGGTAACACCGCTCCATCTTCTCGATGAAACCCGACGAACGAGCCCTCTCGTCTCGTCTGTCCCAACCGCTCAGATAAGGACCACGGATTAACCCCCATCCACATCCAGTCGACTGTACCACTGCCATTCGTCCCCGTCCCGTCCCTCAGAGATCTTAGTTAGGATTAAATATTTTTACAGTTTTTCTTTAAAGTGGAGAGTATTTAAGACAAAAGAAGCCATGGCATTTACAACATTGTGTATACCTGTTAGAGTGAGAAGATAATTGCTATAATAAAGTTTATGGAAAATGTTTTATTGTCTTGTATCAGTGGACTTCTTGTCTGCATGAGCGGCGCCACACCTTCATGCTGTAGCTGGACTCTTACCATCCTGTAAAACTACGTTTGATTGTTTATCTATAAAATGGGATGTATTTTAACTGGAGTCTTCCTTTTATGGCTGATCTGCATCTTCTTACTGTTATAAACATGAACTCATGTCCTCTGACACGACGCCCAGGGAAGAACTCCACTCTTCCTGGAAACATTTTCAACCAGCGGTCAGGTGGTTTGGATCACAGCAGGTTAAAGTCAGGATTCGATCAGCCTGAACAGGATCAAATCTAAAACCCTCCCAACTCACAGGAAGGTGCGTCTGGAGGCGGGGCTTCAGAGTACAGAACAGCTGGGTGCACGTGAGTCGAAGGGAGAGCCGACCGCCATCAGGACACACCAACCTGAATGTGTTGATCTTCTGTAGACGTCCTCAGCTGGCTGCAAGGCATGATGGGAAAACAGCCTGCTGGTGAGGTCAGGTGACAGGAAATGCTCCTGCAGGTGTCTCACCTGCTGAATGAGAAGCTTTAAAAAAGACTCAGTCACAGAGGACATAGTTCAAAGTTTCATTCATCTTTTATTTAATATAAGCATTAAGGACAATATTTGGTACTTCATTGTTGGTAAAAACAGCATTTAAGAGGAATGTTGAAAACTAACGGCACTCAGGTCAGGTAACCATGGAAACCACAACACAGCAGCTGGGACAATTAACTTTATGATAAACTCACTGAATCAATCGAACCTGGAACATGATCGCTGCTCCGTCACATGACTTCACTTTACACAAGAGGCTACATAAAGTAAATGCACCAATCAGGCGTCACGCTGCTGGACTCCGCCCCCTGCATTTACCGGGTGCACAGGAAGACCGTATGAGGTTAGAGGGTCCCAGTTGGAGTTTTTCACTTTGGAAGGCAGTTTTACAAGATTACACTGACGTGAGACGAGACGAGGGAGAATCAGACTCCAACCATCTCTAGATAATAACTCGTTTATCCTCGCTGCGATCAGCAGCTGCACGAGCAGGAGAACGTCACCTGACAACACTGACTATGTGTGGATGAAGGGAAACACCTCCCAGTTTTTCACAGCACATGTAACATGTAACATGTTTCAGGATCAAAGCATGAATCACTGCAGACACGCAGCAACATAACAGTAAAACATTAAATAAAAGTAACAGCTTCCCAGTAAAGTGTTGCACCATCTTAATAAATGGGTCACATGACTTCATATGTTTATAAAAAGGATATATAAAAAAAGAAATAGAGCCATTATATGTAATTATTTAAATGTAACACTGTCTGAATATATAAAAAATCACTTCAGATCTCGAGTGAAACTAAAAATAAAAAAGTGGCAAACAGTAAAGGTCAGTTTTAGAGACTCTCCTGGTCCAACCGGATCCGTGGCTGAAGCACCTGGAGGAAAGAGGAGCAGGATGTTTGTTCCTGTGCAGGTGATGAACAGCAGCAGCACACGCAAGTGTCACGCTTACCACAAACATCTCACACGTGATGTCCTTCTCCCTCTCCCTGTGTCTGCATCTGGGCCTGCATCTTAGCGATCATCTCCTGCATTCGCCTCAGCTGTGGATCATCATATGTAGAAAACACTCAGAACAAGATGCTGACTACAGGATTCAGGACTAACAGGAAGGAAACGCCCTCACCTCAGCCTCCTTCTCCAGGAGGATCATGTCCTTGTCCATTTCCTCTGGCTCGGGTCCTTTTCTGCACCAGTGACACAGATCTAGTTATTTTTATGATTAATGTTTGTTATCAGAAACTAAATAAAAGACTAAGTGAAAGCTCAGAACGCTGATCAGAGGAGCACATGTTTCTGCATGTTTCAGGCAGAAGGAGGTACATATAACTACAGCCAGACTGAGAGAGTGGGTAAGTAGGTTAGTTTTACAAGCAGGGAAGGAGCTCTGAATACACAGAGTCTACAACATACAGCAACAGAGAAAAGGCAGAGGCAGCAGTTAGTGCATCAGTCAGCCTCCCCCAAATAACAAAAACACACAACAGTACCTCCAACAGGTCACTCATGGGACGCACACAGCCATCGGTGGACAGATGGCGAGACAACGGGAGGACAGTAAAACCACTCCCTTATCCTGGATCCGCTTCAAAGTCTAAAACATTCTTTCTTTATCTAGATTAGGAACCAGATCATGAAGTAACCAGACTGTTTCTAATCTCTACAGACTCTAACTAACAGGTTTTAATCCAACATCAAACAGGAAACAGTGTCTTCTAGAACTAAATGAGGTTCTACACAGTACTACTGTTAGAACTACACTAGTACTACAACATGTGGACAACAGCTAGATTTATTAAAGACTACATCCCATCCAGATGTTCAGCTGCATGTCATGTGTTTATCACATGTAAAGCACATTTCTAACGTGCTCAGCGTTTACAGTACTCGTTTGAACGGTTTGTCTTTCGAGGGGGGAGGAGCCGAAAAGCAAGCTGACAGACAGGTACGTACGCAGGAGACATAGGCAGAATGTAACCATGGGATGACAACCTGCCACCCCGCTTGAGGCGGTCTGAGCGGAAGTTCTCGTAGTGCAGGTCCTGGGTTACTTCCTGTAGATCCTGCATGTGGGTTCTATGGGGGAGTGAAACAAACAGAAACAGTTATTAGAGATGTTTTAAGTTCCGCTGTTCTCACACGGGAGGAGAAGAATGTTCTGTTTGTGTTTTAATCAGCCGAGACGTTACAGTCAACTACAGTCAGAAGTTTCTGTGTAGCACAGAGAAGATGCTGCAGTCGTGTTCCCAGCATCACAGAGTGAAAACGTAAATCTAGTGCAGAACGTCTGAACGTTTTCACGGCTTGTTTAGAACCAGAAACCAGCAGGAAGTTTCCTTCCAGCTGATCACTCACTTCTTCAATGATCTGAACTAACAGAAGACTCACATCAGCATGGTCCTCAGCTTCAGGAAGTCATTGTGTTCTGGGTTCTCCACTTCCACCACGCCCCACGGGTACAGACGACCTCTGACCTTCTTTCCTTTGGCTTCAATCTGCTGGTTGGATCCCACCACTGCAAACGGGATGCTAGCCTGAATACGAGAGGAAGAAGTTTCCATTATTGTTCCAATCACAAAAACACCCAATCAAACACTGTGGAGAACCAGAACCCAGTTAATAAGATGCTTCACAGACAACAGGAAGTGGTTACCTTCAGGATCCTGGTCTGCTCTTTGAAATCTTCATCTTCATCTGACTCAGCATCAGGAAGGTGATAAATCTTGATCCCATGTTCATCGATCTCATCGAGGATCTGACCCACATGATAAAACAACATGACGGATTACCGTGCTGTAACCGGAACCTCGGCTCAGCTGCAGTCCAGCGTGATCCAGCTGTTCTACTCACCCTGCGCTTCAGCCTCTCTCTCTCTTTCAGGGTGAGTGTGTCGGCCTTGGCGATGACGGGGACCACGTTGACCTTGTTGTGGATGGCCTTCATGAACTGGACATCCAGAGGCTTCAGACTGGTGGGACAGACAGAGACAAACAACAGGTTAAAGTTAGATTTGTTGTTTAACATCGAGGACAGTATGTGTGCATGTGAGGAGGACACACCCGTGGCCAAGTGGGGAGATGAAATAGAAGCAGCAGTGGACTCTGTTGTCAACAATGTGTCTGCGATTAAGACCGCTTTCATCGTGAAGGTA
>SSNP01000140.1:1131574-1140303 GCA_006937955.1 Pachypanchax playfairii
TATAGAGAGAAACATCCTGTCACATCAAGCATTTCATATTATTAGATCTTTGGAACGAGGCCAAGTTGAAGCAGCGATTGTAAGACTTGATGCAGAAATGTGTTCATGAGTTTCCAGGAAACTCAAGCTGCATCTTTCACTCGATCTGCCCACAGAAAACTACAACTTACACCAGCAACAGTCTTAAACTGGAAACACAAGCAGAAACTGTTCTGTTAGAATAAACTCCCGGAAGCTAAGACAGAGACCTGGTCTGACAGCATACCCATACTTCAGATTTTATCTTTAAACCATTTCTTCTTTAACAGCTTACCTTCATCTTGTCAGCCTGAGACATTTTCCCTCCTTGATGAATCTGAGAACACAGTGACAGAGTCTGTCAGGATCTTTCAGGCCTGATTTCCTTTATGCAGAACAGAACTGAGAGACTTTGAGACAGGAAGTGCGCTTTGTCCTCACAGCCGCTGTGTCTCACCACAGAAACTGCTTTTCTACATCACCGCCAGGCTTTTATTTTAACTTCTCATGTTAATCCCAGCGTCCTAATCTGGATTTTATTTATACTGAGACCATCTGATGAGGTAGTTCGGTTAATTAAAACATTTTGCTGAACTCAAAGACGCTCACAGTCAGAATCCAACCGGACAGAATCAACATCTTTATTCGTTTTCAGTTCATTTAAAGTTAGAGGTTATTTCAATTTGAACAAATTCAAATGTAGCATTACAAGCTAGCTCATCTTTTAATTAGAGCTGAAATTAGCTGGATGATTAGCTGCAGTTTAAGACTAGAGAACAAACCGTGTTAGGAGGGCGGATTAACGCTGTTTAACAACTTCATAACCTTCACTAACAACTAGATAAAGTGTTCAGCTAAGTGTAACGTTAACTAGCCGTGTAGCTTTGTGCAGGATGTTAACCAGCTAACGTTAGCTTTAGATAGATACCATGGCCCCTCGTTATTAAAAAGGTGATCAAGAGCGTCGTCTTCACTTACGATCTGCCCGCAGAAACGATGGTGAAGATGTAGGAATCGAGAGGAGGACGAGCTGACGACAGAAAGCTTGGCGGACACCTCAAATTCTTCAGATTCCGGTGCAGCAGCTTCCTTTTGCACACAGACCACAGACCGACAGGAGGAGGCGGGGCCGGTCCCGATCTCGGGCGGGGCATAACTGAGGGGGCGGGGCCGGATTGTAACTTTTTTATTGCAAATAAATGTATCTTTCATGTCAAGATGTTTCGGACATTGAAGAGAACAATGAGAATAATGTCTCATAAAGTGATAATATAAATATTGCTAATGTAATAAAATAATTTGAATTATTACATGTTTAAACTTAACACTTGAAAAATAAAATTATTTTATTTGAAATATTTTTGAATTTTTTTATCTTAAAGAGACCATTCCATTTAAAATTGTTTTTCTGAGAATTCTGTTGAACATTTTAGCTCCACAGGTGTTTTTACCTTCATATTGGTTGTGAAAACACTACACTCTCAGTATTATGCATTTAAAGGTGGTATATGGAATATTTTCATAAAAAGCAATATTTTTAACAAAATAATGCCTCCACGGGGTGTTTAGAGGGTTGTAGAATGAAAATACACTATTTCCTTTAAAAATTAAATTCAAAGTAAAATATTATAAAATATTAATTTTGACGGGTACGATGTTGGCATTTTGTTTACATCTACCAGCCAATAGCTGGCAGAGTAGCGGGCACCATTTTGGGTTGCCCAATACTGTAAATAATCCAGCACAGTGAGGCTGGTACTGTGGAGTCTGCAGGTCAAGCAGTTGGAAGCACCGGGGACATGTGGTGATTACATATATATTTTTTATGTTTATGTCTAGGATTGTGTGAGGAGGACAGAGGATCTTAAGAGGAGACTGCAGGAAGTTTTGGTTTCCTCGAGAAGAGCCACGGGACAACTATGAACTCTTTGCCACGGACTGAATCGATGACTGAGCTTCAAACAGGTAGGAGCTGCTTTTATCAGAGTCAGTGTGTGATCAGTAGGACTGGAGAGCATGATTAGTGAACTGAACTCATGATATTTAATTGTCCTGCTCAGATCAGGGATCAGCGTGTGCTTGGTGAGGAATATTTGTCGACCTCAGCGTCGGAGCGCGCACGGGGGGTTAACGAGCCTGGCACCCAGATGGCTGAAGGCTTTGTGCTGTGTTATTCTGTTCCAAGTTCTTTATGTTGTACAACGATATCAACAGCTGTGTGGCTCTTGAACAGGGTACCTGCCCAAGGTTTTGTGTAAAAAGGGGCATAAGACAAGGCTGTAATACATCTCCTTTACTTTTCTTAATGGTGGCAGAACTATTAGCTGTGTTGATTAAAAATGTTGAAATTGAGGGCATAAATATTTATGAAAAACACTTAAAGATAAGTCAATTCGCAGATGATACGGTTTTGTTTTTAAAAAATGAAAATGAAATTTTAAAAGCCCTAGAGTGTATCTCTAATTTTTCCAGGGCTGCAGGATTAGACTTAAATTTGAATAAATGTGAGATTTTTGCCTCACATAATGATCCTCCACACACTATTGGGAATATAAAGGTCAAATCAGAAGTTAAATATCTTGGCTTGACAATTACTAAAAATAAAGAAATAAGTGAAAGAGAGAATGTTTACAGAAACATTGACAAATGCAAACTAATTCTAAATTCATGGCTGCAGAGTGACTTGACTTTACTTGGAAGAGTTTTACTTTCTAAAATGGACAGTCTATCAAGGGTTATTTATCCTGCCTTTTCTCTATGCATTCCCAATAAAGCTATCAAGTTAATTAACTCCATAAACTTCAATTTTATCTGGAAAAACAGGTGTCACTATATCCGGAAGATGGATATTGTGAAAAGCTTAGAAGATGGAGGTCTGAATGCCATTGACTATTACGTTATGAACGGTGTGTTAAAAATTAAATGGCTTCATTCTTATATCACTCACAGGGATTCTTTTTGGTTTGCTATTACCAATGCTATCTTTCAACCACTTGGGGGGATTGATCTATTATTACGATGTGATTTTGATTTAATGAAACTTCCGGTTAAACTATCAGATTTTCACCAGCAGGTTTTGTTGTATTGGAAAATGATGTATAAACATAATTTTACTCCTCATAACAGTCCGTTAGGGAATAACAGATATATTTTATCCAATAGAAAGTCACTGTTTTTGAGATCTTGGATGGAAAAAGGGATTTGGAATGTTGCTCAGTTGTTAGATTTATCAGGACAATTTCTAGAACACAATGTTTTTTGTAGGAAATTTGACATCATATGTTCCACAAAGGAGTTCAACAAAGTTCTGAGGTCTATTCCAATTCCCATACAAACAATGGTTTATCAACATGTGATGTATTCCAATGTAGCAGTGGAGCTGAGGCCACTCTGTATTGCAGGTACAAGTCTACCTAGTAAACAATTTAGCAATAGATTTGTTAGAAGTCACTTAATGGTGCAATACTTCCCAGGTCAACTTAAAAGAAAGTACATTCTGCAAGATTATAAGACAGAAGAAGCTCAAAAGATAAGAAAACGCTTCTTTTCTTACCCAATTCTACCGAAGGCCAAAGAAATGAATTTCAAAATTTTGAATGGAATATACCAATTTTTACACAGTAAATTTAACTTGGAAAACAATTCATGCACCTTTTGCTTAAATTACATAGAAACAACTGAACATATATTTTTTCAGTGTGAGCTGGTCCAGACTTTTTGACTTGCATTTCAGAGATGGCTTCAGCAAAAAAATATTCCATTGCAAACACTGAACTGGTCCTTGGTGAGAGATGGTCTCTTTTTGGAAAATACTAACTTGGAGTTTCTGATTAATAATTTGATTATTTTAGCGAAGCATTACATACACAGATGCAGATACACTAATGTTAAGCCCGTGTTCCTTGGATGGATAAATGATCTATAACAAAGCGATACAATATCTAACTGGTTCCAAAGCCTGTGCTCTATATGATTTATTTGAGCAATATAAATTACCAGCATAAGCCCTCACACTTTTTTTTTTTTGTGTGTATTCAGTTCATAAGCTGTTATTTCTGTATGCTCTTGTTCTGGACATAACCAATTCAAGTTTATACTTCAACTGTATGATGCCTTTACTTGTATCTGAGAAATCTTTGTTATAAATAAATAAATAAATAAATAAATAAATAAATAAATAAATAAATAAATAAATAAAGTTCCATATCCCACCTTTAACACGTTTTACAAATAAAATGCCTCTTGTAATAGGATGACACTAAAATTATGGTTTGAATTTAACGCATGCGCATTTCCACAAATTTCCACAAATTTCTCTGCTACGGTACGGTGTTCTGTTGGGTGTCAGAATCGGTCGACAGCTTCATTTCGGAGGGTTACATGTCGGTAGTTTCCATATCCACTCATATAAGCGTTTTAATTGTGAACAGACTTATTAAACAAAGCGGTTTATTGTTCCGAGCAACAAACTTTTGGTTTTATTTTGGTTTGGATCGTAACATAACCAGATGGACACAGTAGGACCGATGTGTCCAATGTATCAGAAAAATCATCCAGTATCATCTTCCACGGTTAGAAAACATTATTCAAACAAAACGTGTTTCAAGAAGCGGCAGTTACATGTTTCATCAAACGTCCAGGATTATCCAGTAAATCAGCGGTGCGAACACAAGGTGTTACAATAGAACCGGTACTGGAACCTTCCCACACCTGGACGTTTAGAAATATTAGTTTAATACGATAAGTCTCCGTTCAGGTCTACCGTCCTAACAGCTCCAAGAACCCGGGACACACGTCAACTATAAAGGTAAAACAGAGGCAGTTTTCGGCATGTGGCTCGTTGGTCTAGGGGTATGATTCTCGCTTTGGGTGCGAGAGGTCCCGGGTTCAAATCCCGGACGAGCCCACTTTTAGTTATTAATCTGATTGTTTTAGGTTTATATTTGTCATTAAAAACACGAAAGAATTTTTTTCCCTGACTAAGAAAACGATCAACGTGAAACAAGAATATTTCTGATCTGTGATGTTCAGGTCTACTGGTCTCATGTGGACTTCGGTAGAACTGCAGTTAGTTTGTTTTATGGTGCAGGTGTTAGTGCAGCTGTAGTTAATAAAAGGTGTTTAGTTTGTTTTTCTTCTCTTTAGTTTAACAGAAACCGATCGGTGGACGGTCAACATGGGAATCATCCTGAACCACCGACCTGTGGTCATTTTCATCCAAATCTTTCTCCTGTGGCCCAGGAGGAACATCAGACAGATTAAAAACCCCATTTCTATCCTCGACCTGCGGGAGCTTATCTGCACCTGCCACTGTGACAGCATGCGCCTTCATCCCAGCTCCGGACAGCTGAACATATCTGTGTAAAAACACCACATGTTCTCTTTGAACGACAGCAAGCCGAGACTTCTGATGTGAATCCTTCTGTCCTCCTTCTGGTTGGACGACACTTTTATCTTGTTGTTTCTTCAATGAAACAACTTTCATTTTCTTTGGAGCTCGTGTTTCAAAATGTGTCAAATCTTTATATCCATCCATGCATCCATCCATCCATCCATCCATCATCCATCCATCATCCATCCACCCATCCATCCATCCATCCATCCATCCATCCATCCATCCATCCATCCATCCATCCATCCATCCATCCATCCATCCATCCATCCATCCATCCATCCATCCATCCATCATCCATCCACCCATCCATCCATCCATCATCCATCCATCATCCATCCACCCATCCATCCATCCATCCATCCATCCATCCATCCATCCATCCATCCATCCATCCATCATCCATCCATCATCCATCCATCCATCCCTCCCTCCATCCACCCATCCATCCATCCATCATCCATCCATCATCCATCCACCCATCCATCCACCCATCCATCCATCATCCATCCATCATCCATCCACCCATCCATCCATCCATCATCCATCCATCATCCCTCCACCCATCCATCCATCCATCCATCATCCATCCCCCCATCCATCCATCCACCATCCATCCATCACCCACCCACCCACCCACCCACCCACCATCCATCCATCATCCATCCACCCATCCATCCATCCATCCATCCATCCTGCATCCATCCATCCCTCCCTCCCTCCATCCATCCATCCATCCATCCATCCATCCATCCATCCATCCATCCATCCATCCATCCATCCATCCATCCATCCATCCATCCATCCATCCATCATTCCTCCTTCATCCATCCACCCATCCAGTCCATCCATCCATCATCCATCCATCATCCATCCACCCATCCATCCCTCCATCATCCATCCATCATCCATCCACCCATCCATCCACCCATCCATCCATCATCCATCCATCATCCATCCACCCATCCATCCATCCATCATCCATCCATCATCCATCCACCCATCCATCCATCCATCCATCATCCATCCACCCATCCATCCATCCATCATCCATCCATCCATCCCTCCCTCCATCCATCCATCCATCCATCCATCCATCCATCCATCCATCCATCCATCCACCCATCCATCCATCATCCATCCATCATCCATCCACCCATCCATCCATCCATCATCCATCCATCATCCATCCACCCATCCATCCATCCATCCATCCACCCATCCATCCATCCATCCATCCATCCGTCATCCATCCATCCATTCATCCATCCATCCATCCATCCATCATCAAACCATCCATCCATCCACCCACCCATCCATCCATCATCCATCCATCCATCCATCCATCCATCCATCCATCCATCCATCCATCCAGTCTCAGATGTCAGCAGGACTATCTATCGGTACTGATTCTCCTGATGAGGTGAACATGTCAGACATCAAGAACTGTCACCTCACAGCAAAACAACTCTAAAAACAGTTTTACATCAGTTGTGTAGGAAGTTTGTCTGAATACTTGAATTAAACAAAACAAAATGCTGATTATGCAGAAAGAACCAACATCACTTAGATGAATGAGAAAGCTGTAGACACAAGGAATAACATGAGGATGATAGAGGCTGACAAACTGGCTAAGAAAGAGAGAAGTATTTAAAGCAGAGGGAGGGTGATGATTGAGTGGGAACAGTTAGAGGGGCATGACATAAATAACAAGATGGAAAACAGGTGTAAACATTGACCAGGTGGGGCAAACAGAGGAGCAGAGAATAGATACTGAATGAGTAAAACTAACGGACGACAAGGAAAGTAACTTCTGCCTAACGAGGACACTTTAGTCCCATATAGAGAAGATAAATGTGAAGAACCACAGCAACAGGAAGTGTTTATAACAGAGGATCATGTTATAATTTGAAATAAACAATCTTTTGACATTTAAATCCAACTGCAGACTAAAAAGATGTTTATTCATCTCAGATTACGTCTGAACTGTTGATGCACTTTGTAGAATCTGATGGTTTAATAAAAATAATAGATTTCACCTCCTATTTTTAATCCATGTAACAAGCATGTCATGAAATAAGCAGCTGTCTGCTTAGTGAGCATCCTCCACCTTCCAAGCAGCTCTTCTTCTTCTGCGGGATGTTCTACATCTTCTTCTTCTGTGGTGCTGAGTCGCTGACAGATGCCTGGTTGTATTACAGCTTTCTGATGGGGCTGCAGTCACACAGCCCTCAGGTTTATCTCACATGTTGGAGGAAGTGTATTAATTTGGTTTAGATGTGACCTTATGAAAGTGAGCTGAATCCTCCAACCAGCCACAACCTCAGACTGAAGCTGTTTATATGCTGCAAAGCCTCAGCATATTCCTCCATCAACGTGTCAAGCAAAAAGCTATTAAACTGCTTCACTTTTCCTAAGTATCATGACAATAAGCACAAGATTTAGTGAAATCCTCCCTACAGCATTAGATGTCCTGGGGATTTTCCCCCTGAAATGTCTCCTAATGGACCACTCAGAAGTGTCCAAAACTCCAGTTAGACTCGTGCTTGGATTTCTGAGGATTTCTTTGGAGCTGAAGAGACAAAATTTGAACTGTGAGCGCATTTAAACTTTTCCTAAAGAAAATTTTCCATCAGTTTGTTCATAGAAATGTGTTTTCATTGAAGACTCAGTGTAACTTTAAAAGCCAGCAAATTAGAAGGTAAATAAGAACAAGTTAAATAACATCAACCAAAAGCTTTAGCAAACAGTAAAGACTCTGCTGCAAACATAAAAATCACAGAAATACTTTAGCAAAAATACTCAAAGAAAATAAACTCATAAACCAGAACTGTGACAGTTTCATGTGATATAGTCTCACGTTGCTGTTTTTATGTTTAAGAGTTGTAAATTCCACAAATAATTAAAGAGTTCCTTCCATTAAAAACAGGTTTTCTGAGGTTTCTGTTGAATATTTTAGCTCCACAGGTGTTCTTACCTTCATAGTGGGTGAAAACAGGTCAACAACTTCTCTTTCAGTTTTAATCTCTCAAACTACGCAGGTGGTGATAAAACCCGAGTTCTCCAGAGTTCTAACGACCTGTATCTGTTTCGTCACAACTCCTTTGTTCGTTAGTATTCATCAGCTCATGCAGTTGAAACCACGCCTAGCATGCTGCTAGCTAAAAGCTGTTAGCATAACGCCTAGCATGCTGCTGGCTAAAAGCTGTTAGCATAACGTAGCAAACAGGAAGACACGACGTCTGACGTTACCATGCACAGCGGGGCAGAAAACAGTATTCTTTGCTCTCATAGGCTAGTTTGTTAGCTAATCAGAGTC
>SSNP01000140.1:1140309-1192426 GCA_006937955.1 Pachypanchax playfairii
AAAATACTCAAAGAAAATAAACTCATAAACCAGAACTGTGACAGTTTCATGTGATATAGTCTCACGTTGCTGTTTTTATGTTTAAGAGTTGTAAATTCCACAAATAATTAAAGAGTTCCTTCCATTAAAAACAGGTTTTCTGAGGTTTCTGTTGAATATTTTAGCTCCACAGGTGTTCTTACCTTCATAGTGGGTGAAAACAGGTCAACAACTTCTCTTTCAGTTTTAATCTCTCAAACTACGCAGGTGGTGATAAAACCCGAGTTCTCCAGAGTTCTAACGACCTGTATCTGTTTCGTCACAACTCCTTTGTTCGTTAGTATTCATCAGCTCATGCAGTTGAAACCACGCCTAGCATGCTGCTAGCTAAAAGCTGTTAGCATAACGCCTAGCATGCTGCTGGCTAAAAGCTGTTAGCATAACGTAGCAAACAGGAAGACACGACGTCTGACGTTACCATGCACAGCGGGGCAGAAAACAGTATTCTTTGCTCTCATAGGCTAGTTTGTTAGCCAATCAGAGTCCAGCAAATCCGAATAATGAATATGAACGAGTTGCTGCTGAAGCCTGACGGAAGGAGACGGAACCCCCTAAATTTTAACACAGACAGATTGAAAGGTCTGTTAATCAGTGTTTCCTGATGTTTTTTAGATATAAAATGTTTCATATTACTGGTTAATACTTAAGAAATAACCACAAAGTCCTGAAATGTGTATGAAATGGACTCTTTAAGATCAGAGTCAAATATAATCCAGGTTCACGCAATTATAATCACACCAATACAGTTAATTTAGATAAAGGCATTTTGAAAATGAAGGTAAAAACAAAAAACAGCTAAAAGTTACAAGACGATCCTGAGGGTTAGTTTATAAAACAAAAAGTTCCATTTCCATAAAGTCTTATGTTACAAGTTCATATACTTTTGTTTTGTTGAATTAAGAGCTGTAATCTGATGAATATTTAATCCAGTAGGATCTTTACCTGTAGTCTGGACATGATGATATTGTGGTAGAAGGTTGGTAGAACTGTTAGAGATCAGAGAAGGAAGAAACCCTGTGAGATGACAGCTTGTGGGAAACTCAGGAGGAGCGACAGACGTATTCAGATCATTTCTGAAATCTATAGAAACTATTTGCTGTTTCCTTTAACGTGCTTGTTGTTGGACACTGAAGCTCTCCACAGCTGCAGGGTTCAATCTGCCTCTCTGTGTCGTCTTTCATTTTCTTTTCACCTCCAGGTCTTTCAGTACCTGCCGATTTCTTTCTGCACTGTGACCTGTTAATCCACCTGAGTGCATAGAGGACAGTTTTGACATAAGAAGAAACGATAGACTCCTAAGGAGAGCACCAGTATCTTCGAGCCTGAGGGATAACCGGATTACCACAGCCATTTTGAGCTGCTGGCAGTTTTTTCTTATTAGCCGTTTCCTGCTCATCTCTCCAGAGTTAAAACGTTGCCCTTTCTAACAAATCTCTCCAAACACTGACAAGTACACAGACCAGAGACAAGTTTCCAGCTGAAACAATGTGGAAGGAAATAAAGGTCATTTCTCCACTCTGCTCTTCTCTTTGTCGTCCTCTAACTGTTTGGTCTCCAATGTAAAAGACTCTGAAGACATGTGAAGACAAGTGATAAATGTCTCTGTGTGCAGTTCATGTGGCAGCATGTGCCTCCCGTGTGGCGGCGGCCTGAACCCACAGTAAAGTAGATAACAGCAAGGAGACGGATCAGCTGTCTGACCCCTCCCGCCCGTCATTTCATCCCTCCAGCTGGTCGGCTGCATGGAGACCTGGAGAAAAGCCCTCTCTGAGGACATCTTATCGTCTCCACCACTGATGCTCGGTCCCCACCAGGGGGGTTTATTATGTCTGTGAAGAGGCCTGTGGTGTCTTTGATTGTAGGAGGTATAAAACCTTCTGTCCTCGATGGAGATCTGATTTCTAAAGTTTATCTCTGAAAACAATAACTTCAACTAACTACCAGGTTTGTCCTCGAACACGCTGCGGTTCAGTCAGGAAATAATCTGTTCCAGGAGTCAATCTGAGTGAACTGGACTCAACGCATCCTGTAAAATACCAATCACTTCCTGTTTATAAACCCAAAACCATCATATACTCAACATCCATAGCTTCAATGTATCACAGGTCAAAGGGATTCATAGAGTCACTCATTGGTTTCACCATGTAGACATGAGCACACATCTGGATGTTATTTAAAACATCTGGTTCTCATCAGTTTAAAATCAGTCTAAATACAGAAGGTCTGTGTGGGAAACATCTGCAGGTGATGCTGATCCTGATAAACTGATCTTATTGGAGGAAAGACACCAGACATCATGTTTCTGCACATCTGTCAGGTTATAAGGTCTCTTCTTCAGCAGCTGGAGTCAGTCAGACTGGTCCGACACATCTGTTGGATTGTCCCGGTTAGTTCATGGACTCTGACCTGATTCTTGTTTTTGTTCTTGAGTTTGATCGTGTCTTGTCTTCAGTACTTTGATCTTGTCTCTGAATCATCTACACGTGTTCTTCGTCTTTTCAGTTCTTTGTTTGTGACCTTTGCCCAGTCTTGTTCCACACCAGGTCAGTGTTCTGGTTCTGCTTTTAGATTTGGGTTCTGGTATTGTAATAATAATAATAATTGCACACTTACATCTTTATCAGGTTCTGGATTTGGGTCTCACTGACTACAACTGACAACAGTAAAATAACAGTCTCAATAATCTACAAACTGAAACTGGAATTTTGTATTTTTCTACCAGACTTCAGTCAGAACCCTGTCCTCTGTTCCTGCTGGGTGGGAGGTGGGGGTTCTATAGGAAAAGCATTCTGTAACTCAAACCCAGCAGCAGAATCGAATCCTTCTTAAAGATGATATCTATAATAGAATTCAGAGACTTGGTGTCGGAGTGCGTACCGGTCTCAGTAGAACTGGGAAGAGATTAAAACCTGTAGAAGGAGAAAAGAGGTGCGTCCTTTAATTGAATGGGACACACTCCCTTTTCAAAGGGATTACCACTCTCTCTCGCTCTCATTGGCGCGCCCATGTGTCAAGTGGTGAGGTGATGAGTGGATGACATGCTCTGTAATCCAAAACAAGCGTCTGACTCGGTTCCGTTTGACTCCTGCTTTGCACCCTTCCAGGTTTCTGTAGTCTTCAGTTCTACTTTACAAACGCGTCAGACAGTCTGGACTTGGGTTCTCTGGCTTCTTGAGACCACTTCAGTGTTCCGTTACGCACGAGAGGACATGCGCCTTCTGGTGGAGGAAGTTACTCCGGGTTTAAAGTAAATCGTTAGGAAATTCTTAGGAATGGCAAAACCTTTGGATCATATCAAAAGACCCATGAACGCTTTTATGGTTTGGTCCAGAGGCCAAAGGAGGAAAATGGCCCGGGAAAATCCAAAGATGCACAACTCAGAAATCAGTAAGAGACTCGGAGCAGAGTGGAAGATGCTCTCCGAGTCAGAGAAGCGACCTTACATCGATGAGGCCAAGAGGCTGCGGGCTCAGCACTTGAAGGAGCATCCGGACTACAAATACAGACCCCGACGCAAAGCCAAAAGTCCCTTTAAGAGGGAGCGTCTACTTTTCCCGCTGCCGTCGTTGATCGGAGACGCAGCGGAGCACCTGAAGGGGGTTTTCCTGGACTCTTACCTCGTTCCAGGGGACAAAGCCAGACCTCCCCTTCCTCCCACCTCCTCCCCTTCTTCTTCCTCGTCATTCTCGATCCTGGAGCCGGTTGCGCAGTTCAGCACCGGAGCTGTCCAGCGGATGGCGGATACGCCGCACGCGCTGGTCACAGGCGCGCTGCCGTATAGCGCGCACTCCTTTGGATACCAGACAGCAGGGTTCGGCGGACTGGTTTGCCCCGGACACCACGCGTCTCCCTCCGGACCGGGATACGTGGTACCGTGCAGCTGCAGCGCCTGGTCCACTGCCTCCTCACCGCCTCAGCTGGCGTACATCCTTTTCCCTGGAGGGTTGAAGAGCGGCTTGGACTGACGGGACGCTGCACCAGGCTCCGGTGCGTAACGGAAAACTCCAGGACAGAAGTCCCTGCAGAGAGACACCGCTGAAGGACGTGAGAGGAGAAAACTGTCGACTCCAAACTTATTTAAAACGTTGAGGAACTATTTACTTTAATTTAAAAATACGTTTTGTAACGGTTTTACAAGAAAAAAACATTTTGACAGACTGAATCAAATGTGTCATGACACTGTCGACATGATAATAAACTAATGATCAAAAACACACCTGACAGATGTTTTTCACAGAAAAAGGAAAGTTGTTTTGCATTTTTTCTCCTCATGAACGTCTGTTTTATATAAAATAAACTTTTATCTTCTTGTTTCTTCAATGAAACAACTTTCATTTTCTTTAGAGCTCGTGTTTCAAAATGTGTCAAATCTTTATATCCATCCATCCATCCATCCCTCCATCCATCCATCCATCCATCCATCCATCCATCCATCCATCCATCCATCCATCCATCCATCCATCCATCCATCCATCCATCCATCCAACCATCCTACATCCATCCATCCATCCATCCATCATCCATCCATCCATCCATCCCTCCATCCATCCATCCATCCATCCATCCATCCATCCATCCATCCATCCATCCATCCATCCATCCATCCATCCATCCATCCAGTCTCAGATGTCAGCAGGACTATCTATCGGTACTGATTCTCCTGATGAGGTGAACATGTCAGACATCAAGAACTGTCACCTCACAGCAAAACAACTCTAAAAACAGTTTTACATCAGTTGTGTAGGAAGTTTGTCTGAATACTTGAATTAAACAAAACAAAATGCTGATTATGCAGAAAGAACCAACATCACTTAGATGAATGAGAAAGCTGTAGACACAAGGAATAACATGAGGATGATAGAGGCTGACAAACTGGCTAAGAAAGAGAGAAGTATTTAAAGCAGAGGGAGGGTGATGATTGAGTGGGAACAGTTAGAGGGGCATGACATAAATAACAAGATGGAAAACAGGTGTAAACATTGACCAGGTGGGGCAAACAGAGGAGCAGAGAATAGATACTGAATGAGTAAAGATAAAGACTGAAATAACACAGTGAGGAGAATAAACATGAGAGGTGGATCCTAAACAAACACATTAAAGACACAGAAGAGGAGGCTGAGAAACTAATGGAGAAATACAAAGAAACACACAGACAAATACTCAGATTACTAGGTGGAAAATTAATATGACTAACAAATGAACTAGGAACATGTAAAACACAAGAAACTGGAATATAGATCAAAACACAGAAAGAAACAAAGAAAACAGGAAACAAACAAATCCTACAAAATAAAATCACAGGAAGTCCAAAAACAAAAACAGACTGAAACTCATATCCCTGACTGAATTAGACAGAATGTCATATTGTTTCCACTGTAACAGAAATAACACATTCTATTGTCTTTTCTCATAATAATATATGATATGAATTACAATGCATTCTGGGAATTATGTGAGAACAACAAAGTGTAAACAGAATGAAATGTTTCCTCTTGTCATGAAGAATATATACACAACTTTTATTTTGGAGGATGATTATTCTCAGTCTGTCACCTAATGAGCACATCCTGTTGCAGACTGGCAGTTAGGCAGCGTGATCCACTCTGTAGCTGTGAGGAGCAAATAATTTGATATTATGGGCTGTATTTTGTTGAGACAGAGGAGTTAAATTTGCTGTTGATTTCCTTACCATTATTTTGGTGGGGTGGGCTGGAGGGGATGGATTGACTGTCACAGACAGTCGTCACAATAAAAACCTGTAAATATGTTGGTAAAGTTTTTTAGCACTCGAACACTCGTTTGGATGAGAGATTTTAAAAGCTCTTAAATAAATTGTGTATTTCAACATTTTAAGCTGCTCTGGATGGTAAAACTCACATATAGACAGACAACCATTCACATGCACATCTAGGAACAATTTAGAACAGCTAATTAATTATTTTGGTCTGTAGGAAGCGGTGTAACCTGTTTGTACAGCTGCAGATGATGTGAACACCTGTAACAAAAGCAAGGTGCCATTTCACCAAACACCACTAGGTGTCAGCAAATCACCTACAAAACGGTCTTTACTCAGAAACATGGTGTTAGAACAGATGACACACGAGAGTGAGAAATATCAGAGATCTTGTTTATTGTTGCATATTATTTTATCATGTTGAAACAAACACAGTTTCTATTCAGAGCAGGTGATGCAGAGACACACAGATTTACATCAGACTTCACATCCACACGGTTTACTGTGAGGTCTTCACTAACGTGCACCTCTGCAAAGCTTCTGCAGCTGAAGACAAACAATGATTCACTTTTAGAACTTCCATCAGTCACAAAAACAAACTTAAAAAACTAATAATCATACAAGACAGACAAACAGGAGGATGTTTATCTGAACCCTAATGGACCCGCTGCCAGATAAGATTCATCTGTGAAGTTGATGAACGTGACGTTTTACAGAATTTTGTAAAATCTTCACAGGAAAGAATGTTCAGATACAAAAACATTCATATGGAACAGTAAAATCATAAACATCTATAAAGGCCAAGTTGTGTACAAATTGGTAAATTACTAAACGCTCAGTAAACAAACAACTAAAGCAGAAACTGATTCCCTTTCCTGAAGTTTATCTTCTTTTGTAATTTAGGAGAACTTGAAAGTCTTTCTGAAAAAGCATAAATTTGGACTCTGAATGTTTATATTCGCTCTAACTTCTCACTTAGAAACTCCTCAACACTGTCTGTGTTCCACTTGAGGATGCTGAGCTCTTCAGCTATGTTCCCGTTATCGTCCAGAAGCTTTAGAACCGGATCGGAGCCTCTCACGTACTGCAGAGCAGGAAAACACAGGAGAGTTAGGAAGGGTTGGCTTTCTGGAACAATGTAAATTTAATTGTGGTATGAACGTCATCACTACCTTGATCTGAAGACCCTTGAACATCTTCGGCTTCTCGCTCCTGACAAAAGCTGTTGAGAAAAAGCAGCAGAGAAACAGAAGTCATGTAACAAGAGAACGCACCATGAACATGTTCTAACACACAGATGGAGCTCCAGACCACCATGACATTCTAAACATTATAACTCAAAACCAAATATCTGCAAGTCAGTTACTAAAAAAACCTGCTGGTTCAAAACAGTACTTTAATTTTCAAACATCCCAGAATGGAAAACTCACCTTGGACTTGAGGGAACCTCCCCAGTTTTCATCCACACACCTCCAGGATGGCTCCAGCATAGAGCTGCAAGAAGGGGAAAACAATGAGAAGTCGTGCACGAGGTGATACTCTGTTGAAGACCCGGCCAGAGCATCATGTGTTTCACTGAGACATGGCTAAAGGAACATATCCTGGACTCCAGTGTGTCTCTGTCTGGCTTTCAAACAATACGGGCAGACAGAGATTTGAAGAGGAGTTTGTCAGCTGATCACATCTGCAGTCACCTGTTGGGGGCGGAGCATCAGAGCAGGTGACATGAAGAGGCTGAACAGATGGAGAAGGAGGACTGATTCTGTCCTGGAGACTGAACTGGAGTCTCTTGAGTTGATTGTCCAAAGGAGGATGAAGAACATGATGGAGAACCCTCCTCATCCTCTTCAGAACACAGTAACTCAACAACAGAGTGTCTTCAGTCAGAAGATTCTTCATAATCCGCTGCAGCACAGAACGCTACAGGAGATCCTTCCTGTCCACACCTAGAACCCTCTACAGGAGATCCTTCCTGTCCACAGCTAGAACCCTCTATAATGGCTCCCTGAAAAAGAACTGAGCTACAACAACACTTAACTTCCCTTCGGGGATTAATAAAGTATTTTTGATGTGATTTGATTTGATTTGATAGACTGAGCAGATCTACACCCCGCTGCTGGTACAGCATCCAGCCTGGAGGAGCCATGACATGGTGCGTCCTGCTGACGCCTCAGGGATTCATTAAACTGTGAATCTGTTTTATATGGAGCGGCGTTGCTGGATGGTGGTTTGAGTGGGACCAGTCTGGAATCAAGCCTACAATAAGGAAGAAGAAACTGGAATCAAACAGCCGGATTTCAGAGCCTCGTTCTGCCTCGAGGAGAAGAGAGCTGAACTACCTGCAGAGTTTCTGCACCAAATTCTAATCTACTGTAGCAAAACATGATCAGTCCTGCTTCTGATGGTTTTAGTTAAATGAGATATTTAACACTGAATAATGACACATTAAAACACTGTGGGGGGGGGGTTCAGGGTTTACACTGGAACATTTCACATGTCAAACGTGCACGTACACTTTGAAGAACTGAGGTGCATTGGTGTGTTGGAACTCTGCTGTGACAAACACCTCTGAAAACAAAGAACCGCGTACGCTCAGACTCTTACTAACCAGCGCGGCAGTGCTATGAGCCATTTCTCAGAAGGTTTAATGGCTCGCCACTGATGTCTATTGGGAGAATAAAGGGAATTCTTAAGGGAGATAATTGTTGCCATCCGAGGAGTAAATGTGCTAAGTGACATCTTTGTAACTACAGGTACCTTCACAGGGCAGCAGGAGACAGGAAATCATGAGGAGGTGGCGAGGTAATCTCAGCTGAGTGTCTTTCTGAAATCGTTATAATCAAAAGGTGTAATTAGGTCTGCTCTAAGCATCCGAGAAGCTGCTGTTGCTAGGATACCACACACATACACTGGAGGGCACAGCACAGCTAAATATGAATGTTTCCCTGTGATCATAGAAACAGCTGTTCAATTCAGGTGATGTAACATACAGCATGACTCTGGCGTTAGAGGAGCACGACATCAGAGTGAAATAGAGGAGGTGGATCTGATGCACAGCTGGAAAGTGTCAACAAAGCAACTGATGTGGGGGGGGGGTGGTGGTGGTGGTGGTGGGATCAGCTGATTTTAGAAGCAGTCAAAAGGCTGAGGAATGTAACACACCTGTTCCCTCATTAATACATCACAGCTACAAAACAACATGATCCAAATTCACTAAACTTCAATTAGACCTGAAGTCCTCACACACACACACACACAAGTGTGTTTTGTTATCCTTATGGGGACCGTCCATTGACTTCCATTGATTTTAGTAACTAGATTTATACCTAACCGAAACCCTTTTACTAACCTTAACCATTACTAATCTATAACTAACCCTAAGACTAACTAAAACTCTATTCACACCATACCTATAAACCTAACCCCTAACCCTAAAAAGGGGAGTCCCCCTCATGGGGACCAGGCTTCGGTCCCCACAAGAACCCTCGGACCCCAGAAAGATAGTAAATGTCTGGAAACTGGTCCTCAGGAGGTCAGAAAAACAAACCCACACACACACACACACACACACACACACACACACACACACACACACACACACACCTTCCTCAGACACTCCTTTACCTTGCGTGACTCCATCTGGGCCTCCTGTTGGCAGCAGTGTCTGCAGTCTGGCTGGATCTTGGTGAGGCTGAACTCTCCCAGCAGGTCACAGGAGCTGCACAGCAGGTTGCTGGAGAAGCCCACCTCCCTGCAGGCCTCAGACGACAGCTCGGCCCCATACGCTGCCAGCTGGAGGCAGAAGATGAACATTTTACTGAAAACTTACTGCTCTAAGTGTCAGAATAAAGTACATGATCAAAGTACCTCATTCTAACACTTGTGTCCGACATTAGAATTTAGAATAATAAGATAAATATGGGACAGACAATTTAGTTAATTCAAAATAATCTGTCCATTTGTGCTGTACTGGTATTTAGTGTTGAACAGCTTTAGATTTGCTCGGTTAAGGGGTTAAAATTATATCTAACCTGTAACAGAGTGACCCGGTTTTTATGTTTTTTTACGGGTTAATCAATTTCAGGACACCGGAAGTTTCTCTTTCAGTTTATATCCGCGTTCAAATTCTTAATCCGACATTTCAGCCTGTTTTGAATGAACGAATCACAAGAAAAGTTTGATTTGATTAATTAAAAGTTTGATTTAATTTATCCATCGCAGCTCTAAGCGTCGAGCCACGTCACTTATTTAACGGCTCCTGGAACAACAGGATGCAGATTAAACATGAATCCTCTGACAGCCTCACAAACCACTCAGAGTTATTATAAGAACACCTTATTGCAGGTACAATCGGTATTTTTCAGAGTTTAATGAACTTACCGCCTGTAGCATCGACAGAAGCCACAGCAGATAAATGTCTCCCGACATTTTACAGCTCTGTTAGCGAAACCAGCGAAACGCGAAACTACAAAAAGGTTTTTTATTCAGGGGAGCTTCATTTCGCCTGAGAGTTAATGTGTAAAAATAGAATGTATCTGTTTTTAGTTTTTACGTTCCCTCACATAATATCGTTCATACTTGTTTTGCATGTTTTTAATGGGGAAAGAATAGAATATTTATATGCATCCTTTTTTAAAATCCATCTCTATTTTTTATTTTTCATTAGGCATAAACCAGGACTACTAAAAGATTCTTCTTCGCTTTGTTGCCGGTGTGCGACACCATGTGCGACACCTGCTGTTCATTTTACGTCTCTAAATAAAAACGGTCCAATCCGGATTTAACAGACTCTGATAGTGGACGAATAGAAAGTCTCTGCTGCGTGGTGGACTCGGTATCCGTCCAATGGGTCTGGTAGTCTGTCCGTGGTGACCGTGCAGCGCTACAGTGGCGACGGTGACTGGTACCGACGCGTCCGGATCCCGGAGGGACGAACCCGCACAGTTTGGATAAATCTGGGGCTTTGCGACGCTTCCTGTCCGGAACAAATAATTAATCATGAGTAAATCCCGTGTGAGGTAACTGTAGGCCATGTACTCATCCGCTCTGTGATCACTGCCGTGTTTTAGTCTGTCCCCCCCCGGAACATGGACTGACCGAACCCTCTCTGCAGGATTTGATGGGGCTGCTCAGAGTCATGATGCCGCCCAAGTTGCAGCTTCTGGCGCTGCTGGCGTTCGCAGTGGCCATGTTCTTCCTGGAAAACCAGATCCAGAAGCTGGAGGAGTCCCGGGGAAAGCTCGGTAAGTTGAAGCGTTTGTAAATGGACCGGTCCTGGTTCTGTGAGACACCAGCAGCACCTCGCCCATCACACGTGCTTCATGATGCCTCAGAACCAAATATTTACTGACCTGCTGAACTCTGCTTGACTCTGAGATCCGAACGACTCCCAGTCCGGGTCATCCAGGACCACTGTCCCCCCAGCCTGATGCTGTGGGACAAGAGGGAGGGATTCTGTTGGACTCGGTCCATCAGGGCTCCTTTTGTACTGATCAGACACGTCAGTTCAAACAGAAATCCTTTCGAGATCCAGATATGTTCATTTAAAACTGGACTGAAAACCTGGTCCTACCTGTATCTGAGCAGGATTCAGCAGGTTCCTACATGAAGTTTAAAAATGAAAGATTTTAAAACTTTCTTATTTTAACTCAGTCTTTTCAGTAACGGCATGAATTTGTGTGGAAACTGTCCTTCAGTAAATCCTCTCATGTCCTTTTACTAAAATCTCTTCAGAATGAAATGTGGCCTGCGCTGCCCTCCAAAATCTCATTGCTGACTCCCACTGGGGCTCAGTCCCAGTAAAGATCTGGGACATTGCAGGATTATCTCTGTACTGCCTCCACTGTGGGATTTTTCATGGAGCATCTCCACAGACACTCATGAGGACGTGTTCCTCAGGGGTTCCAGGGTTTCAGATGCTTGTATGAGGTTCTGAGGAGAAACCAGCCTGGAGATGTTTGGACATGTAGAAGTAAAAGAACAGGTGTTACTGATGGCAGGTGTGCATTCCATTTAGGTGAATCAGAGTTCTCACCAGATCGAAGGGAAGACAGTTTATTTCTCTTATTGAACCCACAGCTGAATGTGTCAGTGCTCGAATGTTGCACCTTGTATTTGTGGAACATTTTGTCATTTTTATCTAACCAGGACCAGTCATGTTATAATCCAGTTCAGTGGTTCCACTCATCATAAACTGCAGCACCGAGTCCTGTTCATCACCTCAGAGTTAAAGACATGAGATGAAACTGTGTGTTAATGAGTTTGAGCTGCAACGGAAGATTCTGATGTCTGATTAGATTCTCAGAACTTCAGCCCCCCCGACACACACACACACACACACACACACACACACCCACCCACAAGTGTGTTTTGGTATCCTTATGGGGACCGTCCATTGACTTCCATTGATTTTAGTAACTAGATTTATACCTAACCCAAACCCTTTTCCTAACCTTAACCATTACTGATCTATAACTAACCCTAAGACTAACTAAAACTCTATTCACACCATACCTATAAACCTAACCCCTAACCCTAAAAAGGGGGGTCCCCCTCATGGGGACCAGGCTTCGGTCCCCACAAGAACCCTCGGACCCCAGAAAGATAGTAAAAGTCAGGAAACGGGTCCTCAGGAGGTCAGAAATACAAACCCACACACACACACACACACACACACACACACACACACACACACACACCTCTAAGACAAATATGTTCATCTATCAGCTAACAGCTTCATGTGCACTAATCCATTCAGTCTTCAGCCTCATGCTTTTTTATTATTGTCTGATTTGTTCTATCAGGAAATCGCTCTGTGCACGTCTGAATGTTGTGCACGTGGTGAGAAGTTTAGAGAACTCGGGTCTGTTTTGGTCTGTTGTTAATCTAATGAGATTATTTTTAAACACTGTTGATTTCGACTCTATTTAGATTTCAGCGTGTTACCAGACAGAATGAGTTGCTTGTGTTTTATTCATATGATGCTTCAGTGATTTTAGATCACGTCTGACTCGGTGTACGGAGACGCGTGTGACTGATTGCTGTAGCTTTTACAGACTGATGAAACATTAAAGGCTTCAATTAAAGAAAACAATCGTAACATCATCAGTTCTTTTTTTTGTCTTTATGACACACGTGATAACGAGGCGTCTATAAGGTTAAATTTCATGGATTATATGTGAGAACATCAAACTCCATGTTCATAAGACTGATACCAGATGAGCTCAGCTTAGGGAGACGTCAGTCTGCACAGACCAAAGAACATGTCAAATCAGCCTGAATAATTCAGAACACGTGTGTCGGGTTACAAATAATTGATTTATTCAGATTTTTTCTAACCAGCTGTTTAGTTTTATTCAAAAGAAAAGATGGAATGTCCTGAAGACGTGGATGATGCTTAAACACGTGAATGTGTAATTATTAGTTTAAAAACTAACACAAAATGTAAAAATCCTGTTTGTTTTTATTACTAAAGAGACAGAAATGGATTTTAATGATTAAGTAACTTAAACCACAAGCTTCAGATCAACAGTATCTCAGATTTATTTTGTGTGTAACATCAAAAGAAAACAAAACATTTAATCAAGACATTTATGATGGAATATAAAAACCCCAGTGTTTTGTTGGACCTGTCAACACGGAGGGACGTTCAATCACATCAACATTCAGAACAGTATGAAGGTCTTTTAATCCTGGTGGGAACGTTTTGACTAAATCACGCCATGTGACCGCTGACCAGCTGGAGCTCTCCGAGTCCTGAGAGGAGAGACGACTCTGTTGGTCGGTGACGTGGTTTAACTCGACAGGTAGAACCTAAACACTCACTCCTGTTGATGTGAAGCGGCGAGGCCTTTCCCCCGACTGCCCACCGCCACAAGAATCTGTTGACTTGGCAAAAAGCAGACTGATGGACGACCGGAGCGAGCAGACGTCTGTATACGCGAGCTGTGAATTATGTGCTGCATAGCCAAATAGTTGTGACGGGGCCTCTCAGTCATGATGCTGACAGACGGTCGCGGGGCCCCGGTCACATTACCAGGTACACCTGTAACAAAACGCTCGTCTCAAATAAATTACTACAAAGACGGACGGCGTCTGAATCAGAACATCACAGATAACAACAGGAACAGGAAGCAGTTTCTATCTAGAAACTCTGACAGTTTAAACAACTTGTTATATAATAAATATCTGCATTTATTTTATTATTATTCAGCAGCTGTTACTACCAGTCTCTCATAGGGTCATGGACAGGTTCGTGGTTCTGGTTCTGCAGCAGTGTCCTTCATGGTTCTGGGTGGTTCTGGTTCTGCAGCAGTGTTCTTCATGGTTCTGGGTGGTTCTGGTTCTGCAGCAGTGTTCTTCATGGTTCTGGGTGGTTCTGGTTCTGCAGCAGTGTCCTTTGTGGTTCTGCAGCGGTGTCCTTCGTGGTTCTGCAGCGGTGTCCTTCGTGGTTCTGGTTCTGCAGCAGTGTCCCTCGTGGTTCTGGTTCTGCAGCGGTGTCCTTCATGGTTCTGGGTGGTTCTGGTTCTGCAGCAGTGTCCTTTGTGGTTCTGGTTCTGCAGCAGTGTCCTTTGTGGTTCTGGTTCTGCAGCAGTGTTCTTCGTGGTTCTGGTTCTGCAGCAGTGTTCTTCGTGGTTCTGGTTCTGCAGCAGTGTTCTTCGTGGTTCTGGTTCTGCAGCGGTGTCCCTCGTGGTTCTGGTTCTGCAGCGGTGTCCTTCGTGGTTCTGGTTCTGCAGTCAGCTGTTTTCCTGAGAGACAGCTGTTTGTATTAATTGGATTAGAACCTGAATCTGACTGGACCGGACCGGACCGTGTGTGTTTTTATAGAGGGTCTGAGAGACTTTGGGTTGGTTTGTAAAGATCATATGAATGAAACGGATTCTGGACTTTGAGTTCTTGATTCTTTTGTTTTTCAGCGTCTCTGTTGTTGATTAGCTTCAGCTGTTTTTGGACGGTTGTCCTGTTGAGTCAATCTTCAGCTGTCTGACAGATGGTCTCACCTCTGACCCGACAACATTTGGGTTCAAAGAGTTCATGGTTGACATAATGACTGCAAGGTGTTCATGGCAGCAGAACAAGCCCAAACCATCATCCCTCCCCCACCGTGCTGACAGCTGGTGTGTTTGTGCTGACGTGTTTGTTTTTTTGCTGCATTTCTGGTCTGATCTGTTTTCAGCTGATTGCAGCTGAGGTCTTGTGTTTTATCCAAACACTATTTCTCCTGGCAGCCGTCCAAACAAACCGATGGGGGACATTTTTGTCATCAATACAGTGAAAGATAAATCAAATGCAATCAAAGCTTTAGGATACGTTGACATCAGTATCTGCAGATGACCGACTGCTGCTGAAGCTGGTCATGTAATCTGACACATGCAGGATACGTACAGAGTTCCTCTTTATCCAGGTGCAGACTGCTCACCTGTTTGATGAGCTTCTGACCAGGTGGACTTCTTCTTCTCATCCAGACAGACTCTGCACCTACTTTGTCTCCTCAAGTTGACTGAACTCATGTCATCTTGCACTTTAACACTGAAGTTTAAAATCATTGAAGTATTTTACATTTTTCTTTCACACCTGGAAACGATTAGCAGCAGGTTGTTTCCTGTTTGTATAAAATCTTTTATGAGGGACGTGAACTGTGATGCTCAGACGTCAATCACTCACTATCTGAACCGGCTTGTTCCTGTTCAGGGTCGTGGCGAGCTGGTGTCTGTTTCCAGCTGTCACTGGGTGAGAGGCGGGGCCACACCTGGACAGGTTGCTGTTTGACCTCCATCACGCAGCTCATTTCACCCTCAACTAATAGTCCCACATTCATTTGTTAACATCACTGGATTCTCTGAGTGAAAATGTTCCATCAGCGTTAGAATGTCTTTGATATCGTCACCAGTTTAATAAAGTTTTTTGGATCACTCCCAACATCTGATGGATTTGTCCTCGTGTGGTTTCCAACCGATTCCTGTCTTTATTTTGTTACTTCATTGTTCATCTGAGGTTGTATTTGGGTCATTTAAGACCTAATAAAACCAGATATGCAAACAGTTAGTGAGGATGTCTCATGTTCTGATATAGAAAAGACTACTGTCCTCTTACAAATGTCCAACACACAGGCGGAATGATTCTCTGTGTGAGACTCGTGCAGGACAGACAGTCTGGGATTGACTTCTTTCCAAGGTTTGACTGAGAGGCGTCCAGACCCAGATGTGTCTCACGTGGTCCTTCCTACAGTCTCCCTGTCCAACTGCTCGCTGGTTTGGTCTCGTCTCATCATGAAAGGACGGACAGACAAAGAGAAGGAAATCAAATTTCCTGAGTATTAAGCTTTAGATTTAGATTTAGGCTCCTGATTGAGACCCTCCTGCTGAAGACTTCAACCGTCCTCAGTCTGAGTTTTCAGACTGACGTGTTGTTGGAAATATTTTGGATAAATCGAGACCTCAACCAGTAAATGAAACGTTGAGGAAGACTTTATTTTCTCTCTTTTTCTGGTTGAAAGGATGTTTATTACCCAGCTGAGTGCATCATTATTGTTTTAATGTCTGTCCTTACTGTCTCCTGTTATAAACTGAAGACACTCAACTTATTTCCTGGAGGAGTCTCGTCGTAAACACAGTCGTCCTCTTCATGAGCCTTTTAAATACTCAAAAATGGACCAGCATGTCAGACGTGTAGCTATAGGTGACAGATCAGTTTTATGGGGGGGGTGTTGTACAGACAGTAACCTTGGTTGTTAAACTGCCTCCTTGTGGCCCTTGTAACGAGAGAAGAATAGACCTCTTTAACTCTGAGCCCTGCAGGTCTTGTGAGGACTGCATGTCTCCCAGCAGGACAGATTCTCAGACATGTTTTGTTTCCCTCCTCAGCATCAGTGCCTTCTATCTGCTGGCAGTTAGTCCACACGATTAAAGGAATTCAATTTCCATCTGTTGCATGGTGATATGTGCTTCCAGACACAAGTGGCTCTATGATGAGCTCTGAAAGAGCAGAGAGATGCTGCTGAATGCAGAAAGAAGGGATGCATGGACTCTTTGTGTTTGCAGAGCTGACGCAAGACTTCTAAGTATTCATTTCTTGCCGCAGCTCGGTCGCTGTCAGGCCTGAATTTAACTTTGATTGTCATGCTGGGCACTTACAGCCCACCCACGCACACCACTGCTCGGGGACCTGGAGATCTGGTCAGGAATTTGCTCTTGAAAGGACATCAGTCAGGCATTGCTTGTATGTCCTCATGCACACACAGCACTGACACTGATTGGACAACCTTAAACCTCTGAGCTGGCGTGTAGCTGATACCGAGCTGCACTTGTGTTTAAAAGTCAGGTGGTTAGGACTCGTTTATATCTTCAAATTCCAAAGCAGACTTTACCTCCTGGTTTTGTAAGCGTCCACTTGTCCTTGTTTGCTTCTTCTTTTCTTTTGACACAGTGCTCAGGTTCTTTTTTTTAACTCTCTCTAACTCCCACACATCTGTATTTAGCTTTTCTAAGGGACATAAAAGATGCACGACTCATTGGTTTTGGCTCTTCACCCAGGCATTTGCTACCATAAGCAGCTGGTGGTGTCTATTTCCTGGTCCTGCTAACTCTCTGAAACAATCACTTTGAGCAGCTAATGGAGGAGCTCGGTGACAGCAGGGTGTAGGTGTCAGGGATGGACGTGTTAGAGGAAGTTAGAAGGATCAGACTGGGTTTTGTCTGTCCTGGTGGACGCAGGCTTTGATTGGAGCCGTGGATTTATGGCCTCCGACTTGCACTTTGTCTGAATGTGGTAGCTAAGTGTCGTGCACAGCAGCAACTAGAGCTGGTTCTGCCTGTGCTGCTGTATCAGGATGACAGACAGGCTAATCGGGGTGTTATGGACAGTTTCACCCTGTCCATGTAATTGGAGGCTGTCCCAGGCGAGGAAGCCCCTCCACTGCCACCTGTCACCCCCTCAGCTACCCCCCCATCACCCTCCCATGAAAACAAACTCATTCCCTCATGTCTTCTCTATGTCTCTGTCTTCAACAGAGAAGGACAGACTTCAATGATCCGTCCATTTGATTCTGAGTATTGGATCTTCTCTCAGTCCCAAAAAGGGGATTAACTGGACACTTAGAACAAAGACAGCTAGTTGATATGTTGACCTCAGTAATCAGCAGTTCTATGGTTTTCTGATGGTTATGGACTGTCAGAGTTTTTCCACCAAATGGGTTCTGCTGCTGAACCAGCCAGAACTTTCTCAGTACCGTTTTCTAAGGCCCTGAAAAACTGGTTCTATCTTGGTACTAACTCTCTGCTAGACCAGGAGACAGAACCACTGGAGGCAGACTGAAGGAGACCAACAACCTAATTCAGTTCCTTTCATGTCGCAAAAGTCATTTCAAGGGACTATAAAGAAGCAACAAATCCAGTTTGCATCAAAACGTTCTGAACATTTAAAGAGACACAACGACGTGACTCAGAACTCTCTGTTAAGAACCAGGTCTTGCACCAGTTCCTCTGGAGGCAGCTTGTCTCTCAGGCCTGCTGACAGGAACATCAGTGAGCAGGTGATGGATAAGTCCAGTTCATGTTGTAGTTGTTCCATCACATACAGGTTTAATATTCATGCTTTTACAGACAGAAAGTTTGACATGAGTCACTTCATCGTGGGCCGGACTCCCGTCGAGTTCTGAAGTCTGCCACAGCAGACTTAAAGACCCCCTTCCATTAAAAACGTTTTTTCAGAGGTTTCTGTTGAATATTTTAGCTCCACAGGTGTTCTTACCTTCATAGTGGGTGAAAACAGGTCAACAACTTCTCTTTCAGTTTTAATCTCTCAAACTACGCAGGTGGTGATAAAACCCGAGTTCTAACGGCCTGTATCTGTTTCATCACAACTCCTTTGTTCGTTAGTATTCATCAGCTCCTGCAGTTGAAACCACGCCTAGCATGCTGCTAGCTAAAAGCTGTTAGCATAAGACGTAACAAACAGGAAGAGAGAACGTCTGACGTTGCCATGCGCAGCGGGGCAGGAAACAGTATACCTTGCTCTCATAGGCTAGTTTGTTAACCAATCAGAGTCCAGCAAATTACAATAATGAATATGAACGAGCTGCTGCTCGAGGCCTGACGGAAGGAGCCGAATTTTTTAGGTTCTGACGTTTTTAGATATAAAATGTTTCATATTACTGGTTAATACTTCAGAAATAACCACAAAGTCCTGAAATTTGTATGAAATTGACTCTTTAAAAGAACTTTAGAACCACAAGTACCTGTAGTTATTACAGACTGGACTCAGAAACAAGAAGGAACTTCTCATTAGTTGTAAAGTTAAAACAAGTCCCGCTCTAAAGATGCTGAGATCTTTCTGGGTTTCAGGGAAAGTTTAGAGTTGGTAGGAATCAGTTTGTGGATGTATCATAAATGACACAAGCTTAATTTGATTGAGCAGATGATGCAGAGGATGGAGGTAGATGAGTTGCCGTGGCGACCCCTCATGATTAAAGTTAGTTAGTTTCAGCCCTGTTTTGGGAGCTTGTTTAGTTTTACCTCTGGAGACGTCCTCTCTGTGCTGTTCATGGTGCTGCTCAGCTAGTTTCTCATGGGTTTTATTCTTGGTGTGAACCTGCTTCTGTCTGAGGATCCTGTTTAGTTTAAACTGTACAGGAATGTTTCAGACACAAAGTTTTTACACTTCTTCTTTTCCTCTCTGTTCAGATCCACCGAGGGTTCTCCTGTCTGACTTGTTAAATGACCAGTCAGATATATCAGAGTCTGTTTGGTTCAGTTCATCCATGTAGTGAGAATTTGTACCAAAAGTTGTCTCGAGGTACAAAACAGAAAATAAACTGGTTTAAACCAGTTAAATACTCTAATTCAATCGATCTATAATCCAATTCAGTCTCCTTCAATCCAATTCATTCTAATATGTAATTCAATTAAACTTAATCCAGTTAGTTTTGACCTGAATCTAGTGGAAATGTTATAGAAACAGCTGTAAGCAGTTCTTCATGAGGAAAGACTTCAGCTGATCAGGTAACAGAAACATGTTACTACAACTCAGGTAAGTATCACTACAGAACTTTCTACTACTAATACTTCTTTTAAACACATGATGTCATATATGTTTAACGTACCGTGTGGAGCCTAACGAGCTGATGATGGCTGCTTAATTAGGCTGGTTGAGTCAGCAGCAGCCATTAATTTCACGGACACACCTGGTTGTTTTAAAGCAGCGTTACTTTGTGATAAATGTTTATCACCACTGGAAACTAATGTTGCAAACAGCTGATGTCAGTTTTTAGAAGAAAGCAATTTAGAATTCACCTTCTGGCCTTCATACAGCGGTGGCAGGTAGAGGAGGGGGAGGAGCCTCTCAGCGCGACCAGAGAAGAGCCCCACGTCGAAGGGAAGACACGAGGAGATGAGAAACTCAGTTTGATTATTCAGATGTTTCCGTGTTTCTGGTCTCACGGTGTGTGAACGAGCTCTTCCAGATGAGTAAACATGAGTTACAAACATATCTACTGGAGTAAAATGATGATAAACATGAGCAGAAACAGAAGAAATGAAGTTACATGGTTCCTGACATCATGTCTTCATTTATCTGCTGTAAGAACAGATTCAGTGTTTTACTCAGATGGAACCTGGAAGTCATCTGTACCTGCAGACACCTGTCAGGTTCTGTGTCTCTGCATGGAGGGAACATCCATGACATCCCTCAGTTTCCTAACAAACCTCCATCATGATCATAAAGACTGTGTTCTTGTTCTCAGCCAGTTGGAAACGCGTCTCTCATGTGATGTTCAAGCCTTCTTGTGTTTTACTGCTCGGTGGTTGAACACCTGAGAGGATGGTGATACCTGCTGCTGCCTTCTGACACGCTGTTAAAGGACCTGGAGGGAGGACGCAGCAAACCGCATGAAAAACAGCATTTTATTTTCATAAGGACACAGAATGTAAATCCCTCTCCGGTGATGGAGTCTGCAGCCTTTTTACAAGCTGTTTCATCAGCAGGAAGGAGGAAGAAGCTCCAGGTTGCTGGCTGCTGGCTGCTTCCTGCCGTTCTTCATTACTCCTTATAGATGCAAAGCTGGCTTTAAGTGTTCTTTATCTTGTTTATCTGTTACGTGTCCCAAACTCAACGACCTTGACCCTAAACTGTTGATGTGCTGAGACACTCGTCCACCTGGTTTGTTTTCATCAGTTCCTTTTGGGTTTTCCTCCTGGTGCCGGTCTGTTCTCATCGGATCAGAACCAGCAGCGTTGGAGGTTTATTATTAGACAGATAAGCAAACAGCTGTTTGAAGCGTGTCTACATTAGTAATGACGTATGGAGGTTGTTGAATATTCGGCTGTTGCTCTGAAACGTTTCCTGCTGAGTTCAGATGTGTAGATCTCCTTCACATCCTGCCGGGTTTTAATCTGGTTCTTGGTTGTCACCAGATAGAACAGTCAGGTAGTTCTGTCCTTTCTGTTCTCTGTAGAGCAGCGTTTGTCTCTGTAGTCCAACTGCTCCTGATCCAGGTCTGTGGATTATATAATCCTATCTTTGATGAACAGACTGGGTGATACTTGGATTTATTATCAAATCTAAATTCAGTTTATAAACCTGTTTGTTATTTTAAATCCTTGTTTAACAGACTGAAGTAAATGTTTGTGTCTGAACAGCTTCATTGTAGGAAGGAATCTGATGCCAGCAGAGTGAGATGAAACCAAAGACATTAAATGTTATAGAACATACAATAAATCCCACTCTGACTGTATAATAGAGTCATGTGATACAGAATGAGTTGTAGTGTGACGGGTCATGTAGTTTGTAAGGTTGTAAAATAGTAAAATATATTTATACCTTTCACATAAGACACACTTCAAAATGACTGAAATGTTCCTTTAATATATAAAATCTATGGGGGGGGGGTGATATTTATTTATGTCCTTGTTTGACCTCAAACACTGGTAGAATGTTCCAAATCCATTCCAGATAATAACGTATTTAGACTTTTGAACTGAATGAAGGTAAAGGTTGTGCATGTGAGTGCAGCAGGCGTCACTGGAGACATGAAGGTCTCTGATCCTCCTGCACTGGTCTTATTGAATGTTCTGTATAACACTGTTGTCACTATGTGGGACAGATTCTCGGCGGCGCTCTGTTGTCCCTCCCACTCAGCATTAAACCTATGAATAGCTGTCGTCTGCTGTGTCTGACAGGGTGTGAAGCTTTCCCTGGACTCCCTCATGTATTATTCATTGTTTGTTGCAGGGACGGGCAGCAAGCTGGAAGGGGAAGCGCTGAACGTGTGGGTTGTATCTCTGTGATCAAACCTGTTGTCACACTGAGAAACGAATTGCTCGGAGCAGGATTTTAGTTTAAATCTACACTGTGTTCTTTCAGTTGTTTCTGTATCTTCATTCATCTGCAGACTGACTGCAGTAGATCACAAGGTTTACCTAAAGCATCCAGCAGTAACACATGTTCTCTACAGGACGTCTCTTCCTCACCCAGAAACGTCTTCTCATCGTAGTTCCAACTGACTCTAGAATGTTCTGTTATAAGCAGTCCGACCTGTCCGACTCACCTTTACCTGAATGAAACGAGGGCTGGGCAGTATGGCAAACTTTTGGTATCACCATATTTTTCTAAATTATAACGGTTTTACAGTATTTTTTATACGACCGTTACCCACATTATCTTCTAATAAATAAAGAATTTCTGCATTAGATTGACTTTAAATAGTCAATTTTACTGTTATATGTACAGCACCATGTTTTTGTTGCTCAACCTCTTCCAGTTAAGTTGCTAGTATTACCGCCATCGTGGTTCATGTCCGACAGTTTGAAGCTGAAGAAACTCCAGACTACAGATGTTGCTCCTGTTTTTGGAATAAGATGTTCTGGGTCAGTAATCTGTGTGTTGCTGTTCCAGATGTTCCAGATGTTGTCTTAGCTGTTCCCCGTTACAGCAGCATGTGTAAAACTCATAACTAAAATAAACACCAGTTTTCGATACAAACGGGTATAACGGCCCACCCCCAGCTGAAACTGAGCCGTCTGATTGGTTGTTTCTGATGAAGTTGGTTCCAGCAGACGTAACCGACTCGTCTGTCAGACAGCTTTGTTTCTATCGCTGAGGAAACATATTAGAGGACGAAGACAGCTCGTTAAACTAGGATGATTATCATGTCCGTCCATCTTGGATTGCTGTCATTAGTGTAGAGACGAGTCTTCCATTAAGGCATGAAGTTATAAATCGGCCACGCTTGTGGAATTTGTTCTACAGTTTACATCGATCAGCCATAAACCAGCTGCCTAATGAGTTAGTCTGGACCTCTGAATGTCTGCTGTGGTACCCGGCACCACGCTGTCATGTACCAGAACCTTGAAGTTCTGAAGGTTGCTGGGTCTCCATGGATCAGACTTGTTGTCCAGTTTGTCCCTCAGATGGACATTTGGACTGAGATCTTTTCTGGTCAGTGGGATCCAGATGAAGGACGGAGGAGGAAGAGGAGGAATCATTTATCCTAGTTTAGGGTTTGAATGTGAACATGAAGTCCGGTGGGTCATTCTGGTCTCAACCCACACCACGACACAGTCATCCACTTTAAACTCATGTGTCGTGTCTTAGCGCTGACAAAGGTCCACTTGTGTCTTCTCCATCTGGGGATGTTTTGTCTACATTCTCTGACAGAGACACTTTTGTTTTTTGGGGAATTTGAAATGCAGTTTGAGGTTTTACAGAAAATCTCCTCCTTAATTCAATTGTTTGCACAAAATGGACGTCCAGAGTCCAACAGCAACATGTCTCAAGCTGTCTGGGCTGAAAATCTGACCTCTGACCTCATCAGGCTGTCTCTTCCTGTCCACCATGTCCTCATCTGTCCTACCTCTCTGTTGTTAACCAGATCTGAGAGTCTCTGTTAAGTTCAGGAAAACGTCCACTCGTAGATTTGATTATAATAAATGTCTTTATCCTGATTTCTGGTTCAAGTTAGACTTTTTTTTTTTTTTTTTTTTTTTTTGACTGATTGCAGGTTTTGTAAAATGGGTTGCTAGTTTAAAACTGTTTTATTGGACTTAAAGGTGAGATGACATCACTGTTTAAACTGGCGTAAAGCTATTTCATGTAGTAGATATGCCCGCATATGTCAACTCACAAAAGAATTTGATTAAAAAACTAACAGGGCGGGGGTGTACGGGCAGGTCAGAATCCTCTTCTCAGCAACACGGTTCCTTTCATTAATGATATGTGGGTCTCCCTGGCTGACTTCGCTCTGATTGGCTACAACCATTGCCCGCAGCAAGCCTTTCTTCTCGGCTCCGTCAACAGTCCAGTAACACGGCGAGTGGACGTTTACAACCGTATATGTTCGAGCCTGAAACGTCTTCTGAGGAAGACGGAGGGGTGAACACATAAAACTCAACTAATCACATGAGCGAATAAACAGTGCTGTCAGATGTTATCAATGAAAATAGATTCACAATATGGTATGATAAACCTGTTGCTCACGGACATTGTTGCTAGAGCGGCTATCACATGCTAGCATCATGAACTCTTCAGACCGCGAACAAACGTTTATCAGGCAAGGCAGCATTTTATTAAATAAATAAACTTACAGGTATTGACGATGTGGTCGCCTCCTTCAGGGTTGGTAAAGAATTTTTAATTAAAATCAGTTTCTTTGACAATCCCAACTTGAATTCACCCAAGTTATGGAAGCAGTCCTCCGTGAAGTGAGCTGAACATACTTTCTAATTGAGGTTATAACTGCGTGGCACTTCTCCATAAATGAACTTCAGCCACTCTTCTCTTGTTTTTTCATCCTTCGGGAGTGAGTGTAAACTTCCAGCATGGGTTGAGCATCCTTGGACACAACAGGTCCCCGTTTGCGTAGCCGTCTCTTCTCAAGAGCAGCAGACAAGCTAGCGCAACGCAGCTAACGGTGTATGGGCTGGGGGTGGGGGGTTGGACTGTTTACTTCACTGTGCACTTTTATTGGACGCTATGAAATACGTAGGATGAAATGCCACGTAGGAAAAAATGGTGCTTTCCGATTCAACCGTTTTTTTAAATATGAAACAAAGCGGACCGCCCACAAACGGGAACTTTGATACTCGCTTTGGACGTTCACACGGCCTCATCAGTGCACAACACATCATGATATACCCCAAAAACCTAAAAAAAAGTGCATTTTGATGTCATAACCCCTTTAACTAAGTTGTGTCACATGACCTGTATCCTTCATCACTCATCATCAGGCCTCCTTCCTGTCTCCTGTTCCAGCTGTTCCGTAGAGAACGGAGCTGAGAACGAGACCTTTCTTTGCACCTGTGTGTCAGATCCAGCAGGAGAATCATTTACCTGTTAAACACCTTGTTGGAGGCTGTATCATTCAGGAGTTCAGATTATATTAAATGCTTTAAAAGAAATGTCTGAAGACTCCGTCAGATCTCCATCCGTCTTACCCTGATCGCTGGTTTCAGACCTCGTTCACTGTCAGCAGTGTGTTTCATGTCCCCTGTCATCACTTAAAAACAATATATGTTCCTCTCAGTTTACTCAGGTCTGAATCTCCACATCAGCCTCTTTCTGCTAAACTGCTAGATGTGTGTGATGTAACGATCCCTCTGGAAACCCGGCAATGCAAAACAGCAGCTTTCCTCCAGAAGCAGGAAGAAATCAGCAGCAGGTGACTAACAGCGAGCGAGCGAGATCTCCTTCCTGTCATCCTTCATTGATTTTGCAATCTCGCAGCGTCCAAGCAGAACCGTACAAGCCGTATACCTCAGTCTGGTCCTGATGGGCAGTCTCTATTACCCTCCTCGCTCAAGGCCTTGGTGTGATGGGGCTCCCCCTCTCGAGGGAACCAGAGCGCTCCGACTGCTGGATCAGGGTAGTGATGGATTTATGAGCTACTTGGAGGGAGGATCATCTTCTCTCCCCCACTTTTATTATCCCATCAGCTCTGACGTGGGAGCAATAACACATGACGGCCTGTCCCATTTTAGAGATCTAGCTGCAAACATGAGTAATGATTTGAAATTCTTGTGTCTAATCAGCGTGAAATTGCTTCAGTAAATATGTTTCAGCTACCCGCTCTCGGTCTTCCTCCTGCCTTTCTCTTGCATTGGAACGGGGGGGTAATAGGCTTGTAGTTGTCACAGTTTTTAAGACCCGTGTAGACTTCACGGTGCATAATTAGCTTTTAATGCACAGAGGCAGCTTGAAGGGGGGAAACTGAGGGAAATGTGGAATGAAAGGAGCCTTACTGTGTGGCCATAGTAATTCATGCTTTTGTTCTCTAATTAAATGACCTCAGAAGGGAGCCCTAAGCTGTGTGTGTGTGTGTGTGTGTGTGTGTGTGTGTGTGTGTGTGTGTGTGTGTGTGTGTGTGTGTGTGTGTGTGTGTGTGTGTGTGTGTGTGTGTGTGTGTGTGTGTGTGTGTGTGTGTGTTGTCGCGGTGCCCTTTGATATGGCGGTTTGTGCCAAGACTCTCCGGTCTTACAATGAACAGGGCGCTTACTACAAAGCCTAAGAAGCCCTCGCCTTGCCGGCTTCGCCTCCTTGTTCATTGTTGTTGGAACTTTGGCCCAAACCTCCAGGACTAGAACCAGAGCTTTCAAGTCCCTTTTCACACAGTCAGAAAACTGTTGTCCGGGATACGTTTACACTCGTGTTTCTCTCTCACCAAACCTTCTCTAAAAGGAGGGAAACAGAAAGAAACAGACTGATTTCAACAAATCCTAAATCAGTGTATTTTTCCAAAACAACAGAACGTCAAGGTTGTTTGTACAAGTTCTACTTTGGCTTGAAGTGTCAGCTGAGTGAGAACAACCCTGAACCGGTTTCTCAGAAACAGTCTTTTCTCTCACTCCTAATAGAATTAAGCCACATAAGTTCATTTAGCTTGAAATGGAATTTAGTTTACAGTGAACACTTTAATGTCGTGCCTTTAAAAAGTAGCAGCTGAACGTTCCTCCTTACCTCAGATAATAAACTGACATCACCGTTAACATCAACTACTGGGACGGTTTTGTTTCTTGGATTGGAAAACAAGTCCAGATCAAACTGTTGACAGCAGGTCTGTGTGTTTAAGAGAAACAGGAACTCCTGAACGGTTTTAAATGTCTTAATTAATTATAAATAGGATGAAGGACAAACCTTCTCTTCATGTTTGATATGGAACCTGAGCAGAGACGGAGGAAAAGGGAAAGTGTTCTGTTAAAAGGTTTATTTTTTATTGCAGAATTTCACTGTAACATTAATTGCACAACTTTCAACATCTGGAATAGACACATATGATAAAATGTTACCGTTGGTGTTATATAGTCTTCATTTGTCCTGAAATAGAACTTATATTCTGGAGTTATTCTTCAACCAGGAAGTAAAACACTTGGGGTGTTTCTCAATGTTAAGGAACCTCGCCTTGATGCCTTGGTCCTGCCCCGGTTGCCTAGGAGATACGTCATCGTGACCCGCCAAGGCGCGTTCCAATGTTCATGTGCTACCGAGGCATCTGTACTCGGTTTGCCCGCTAACATACCAAGGATACATGGGACGTGCCTTGATGCCTTCCCTCGGTCACAAATTTCCCAGAATACATTGCGGTATTTTCAAAAAATGGCGGTTGAGGAGCCGACAGCAGCTACTTCAAAGGCAAATTTCCTGTTTAAATGTAAGTTAATTGTTGCTATCGGGTTTTTATCTAAAATGTTTTTTAAAATCCAAACCACGGTTTGGTTAGTTGCTTAGTACCTTCTAGCCACCGAAGCTGCAACTACTAACTCGTTTGCATATTTTTTACATTTTTTATTAACATTTCCAGTTTCATGGCTGAAGGAATGCTGCTACGCTACTATGCTACTACGATGGGCGGGACGTAAACAGTGCACATGAGCAGGCGGTCGTGAGTTAAGTTTGTTCCAGTGTCCTCGTAAGCAAGATGCCTTGTCTACTAAGGCAGTGCCTCGGTAGGCAAGGTGTCTTGACATTGAGAAACACCCTTGGTTTACCTAAAATCCCATCTCTCCTCCAGGCCCCTCCCCCTCGGGAGTGCTGCCCCTTGAGTTGCCTGAATAAAATAATGAATAAATTCCTGTAACTCTCACAGCTAAATAAACATTTTCACTGAGACATTTGTGAAAGTAAAATACTACAAACGGTGGTGTTTAGTGTCTTGCTTCAGACTCTGGCAGCTCGGGGTGTGTGTGTTTAATCTGCAGGTCCTGGTGTAACATTGTTACATCACTATGTTACAGTCAGGTGGTTTTCCAGGAGAGAGTGGAGCAGCTGCTCAGAGCGCAGGATTCAGGAGGATTAGGGGCTCGACACACGGGAAGTGACATCACCTCTCCTCCATTTTCAATGAGACATGCGCGACAAAGAGATAATCACAAGTCTCCCTCCTGCTAAGCAAAATGCAAAAATCGTGCAAACGCAGGCCTGCGACGTGATCCCAGAAAGTTGAGAAAATGTCAACTTTTCCTCTCTGTCTCTCAGACGAGGACCAATCAGAGGAGGTTTCATTAATTGACCAATGAGCTGACAGGATGCTGCTCGGTCATCTCCTGGAAAACATGGAGGAAAACTTGAATTGAATTGAACCAGTTTACATCTTTTTCATCTCTTGTATAACAAAGTCAGAAGTAAGATTTTACTTTACTCCAGCAAAATCTTATAACACTTCATATCTAGCGTTTTAACCCCTGAACTGCTTTGATACCTGAAAATTCCCCCCAATCTGTCAGCCAATCAAAACCACGGAACAGAGCACGTCGCTAGCTTGTGTCGCTGCTGCATGACGCCTCCCGTGTGTCGAGCCCCTAACTGAGAAATGTGTGAATTAAGCCAAAAACCAACTGGTCAGAACTGCTTTTAAAAAGTTCTGAACCATTCTCTGTAAAGTCCTTCCAACATCATCAGTTTTTTATGAGGAACTTTAATTTAACACTAAAATATTTGATTTGCTCCTTAAACTCATGAGACGTAACGTTCGTACCTGAACATCTTCAGGGGATAGTTTGAATCTTTTTGTGAACCTACTTAACACAAAGTCCAAATCCTTAGTATTAATACAGAAGACTTTAACATGCTTATCTTTGCCTCTACAGTGAGAATCCCAGACTTTAGAAATCACAGGAAATATAAAGTGGCTGAGACGTATTTCAGGATCTGTCATGTCTGTTCTGACCCTGATCCTGATGGATCTCTCATCCTTCTGTGGAAACACAATCATTTCACACATATTCTGTAGTTCATACTGAAACTATAGGTTTTAAAAGTGATGAGTGTATTCTGGACTCCTGGTACAGCTGCTCCTTCGTATCACTCTAAAAGCAGCTAATATTAATGAGCTGTATTGTCGGGGGGGTTGTGTAGCTCTATTTCTGCTCCTCTGTCTCTTCGTCCTCTCTGTTCTCCATCAAAACACTCGACATCTGAGCCTGAGTGATAAAGTTCCAACATACCAACAGTTGTTGTTGGCTGAGGCGGGTTCTGGATCCCTGGATCTGTTCCAGTTGTTCTGCATGTTGACAGCTCCTGACCCGTTGGAACCATCTGGCACATTTCCACTCCACCTTCACAGCACCAGATGCAAACGTGTGGAAGTGTCACGACTCCGTCCGTAACCGGATCCGGCTTTGATGGATGAAGCAGTAACAGCTGCACAAGAGAGCGTAAAGGAGGGAGCAGCGACGGAACATAAATCAGGAAAAGGTGGAACCACAGATGAAGTCTTCATTTGTTGGAGTCCAGCCGGCCTGTGAAAAGCAGCCAGGCCGGTCCAGGCGGTCCCGGTTTGCAGGTACAGTTTTAATCTGACCTTCAGGAGCCCTCTGGCTCTGCTGAGGACTCCCACTGGTATTAGATGTTCACTATTGTTGCCCCCTCTCTTCACACACATACACATCCTTCCTGCAGACCTCTCACAGTCATCCCAGTCTGAGGCCAGAGGGCATCAGAACCCAATCTATCACTCCCAGTCCCTGAAGTCTACCTTCTACAGAGTCTCACCCAAAGTGTCCCATAAAACACCCTCCCTGCACATATTCAGTTAGCTGGGATGTTTAAACCTTCTAATTCAACCTCAAACAGGACGAGGCTGAAACACGTTCCTCTGGAACCAGGAGTAGATCCATCCAGAGAACAGCTGATCGAGAGGAACACAGCATGGAAGGATGATTAACTCATATTCAGGTAGACGTCAGTCTCCTTCTGAAGCAGGGAGAGACTTTTACATCCCTTCAAACACACAGGAAGGTCTAATTAAAATGAGTTTTAATGAAGTTTCACTCTGTGGAAGGAGAGAGGAGATAGATGGGTGAGAAGATCCCAGTTAAACATCACGTCTGGAAAAGTTTTACATATGGAGACAGAATGAGTCGGAAAAGTTTCTGATGAGACAAAAACCAGCAACATCACGTTCCACACGTCACGTTTATTTATTCTCATCAGGAGAAGAAGTTCTTTCTGTTTCAGGAGTAGAAACTTTTTACCTGAGAAGGTTTTACTTCACCTCTAAATCCTGACGTGTTTGTTATTCATGTAAAAATATGTAGAAATGCTAAAAGCTAGATGAAATGTAGAGACATGATGAACATGGTGATCTCGTCTTCATCATGTTGCTTCATGAACAGAAGAAAACATCTGAACCAGTTAATCAATGCATTTAATCAGCAGATCACATGCTGTGAGTGAGCACTCTGATTGGCTGATACACTACCGGTGCTGATTACAGCACTTTGATTTTTTTTTAGCTTATTTTTTAATGTTACAGCACATGAATCTATTGAAATATAAATTTGTTTGTGTGGGACTGTTATCATTTAAAACAAAAGATCTGACTTGATATGTTAAATCAGCTGATTAATCGTGGTGTTTGTTGTGTTTTACCCGACTGAATGATTAGTGGAGTAAACACTAATAACAGTTTTAAAACTGAGTATCTTTCATCTTTTTATTATATTTATTTATTATCAACATGCTCCACCTTCATCATGTTTACAAAAGGAGCAGGCAGAAGTATAAACTTATATTGGGTTGGTTCTCACATTTTTAATGACGATGCAACATACAAACGAGAAGTACAACAGTTTTTAAATAACATGACTGAATTGTCTGAATGTAAAACACAATGTAAACAGCTGCTTTCGTGATAACAAAAATCAAATCAAATACATTTCAAAGCGCTGAAGGTTTTTTAAATGGCGTTTTTATTTCTACAGACCGTCATCATCATCATCCTCCTCCTCACTATCCTGACTGGCCTCCTCTAGTTCACACACAGCGCTGTTTTTGTCTGCCAGGGTGGGATTTTCAGGACATATTCTGCACCACATCTCTGTGTTCATCGTTTGTTTGAAGCCAGCCGACCTCCTGCAGCCACTTCCCCGTGAATACTCTCTTCTTTTGTGGTTCCGACTCCATCTGACGTGTTTTTGGAGGCTGAGGAACACCAAAATAATTACTTAGTGAAGCTTGCGTCTTGGACGGCTACAGAAATGTCTGTCTTCCGCCACAAAATCTTAGGTGTGCAAATGCGTGCTGCAACTTTTTTTCAGGAGCAGATTATTTATTTTGACAGCACATGCGCACCTGCGGACCACTGATGTGCACACCTGCTTATTAACATCAACCCTGTTTAAAGATACTCAACTCAACGTCTCACATGGAGGAAATATTAGAAAATGTTACAAAAAAATAACAAGTTGTTGTTTATTAAACTCACAACCAGTATAATCCCTTCAGTCACACTATTATCATCATTCTTAGATAAAACTGTTGCTCTTTATATTTATATAGAATTAGTTTCTTACATGTTTTTTAAATTGATTTATTGTTTTAAATCAGCAGACAGACGGTTCCTGTTCCAAACCCTGAACTCAGTCTCTGGTTTCCTGTCTCTCTCTCTCTCTCTCTCCCTCCCCCGGCAGAGCGAGCGATCGCCAGACATGAGGTGCGAGAGATCGAGCAGCGGCACACGCACGACGGCCTGCGGGAGCGAGACTCGGCGGCTGCTCTGTCCGACAGCGAGGACGACGTGGTGATCATCTATAACCGCGTGCCCAAGACGGCCAGCACCTCCTTCACCAACATCGCCTATGACCTGTGTGGGAAGAACCACTACCATGTTCTACACATCAACACCACCAAGAACAACCCGGTGATGTCCATCCAGGACCAGGTCAGCTCACACGGTTCCAGGTCTCAGTCCTGAAGGGACTCGGCCGAGCAGTAATCAGGACTTTGTTTTGTTCAGGTGCGGTTTGTAAAGAATGTGACGGAATGGAGGGAAATGAAACCGGCTTTTTACCACGGACACGTCTCATTCCTGGATTTCACCAAGTAAAAACTTCATTCAGTCAAAATATTTCTGATGGTGTATATTGTTTAACTTCCTGTTATTATTACTTTAAAATCTGAGTTTAAATGCTTTGCTGCTGCTCAGCTGACTGACGGGTGAAACTCTCTGCAGGTTTGGAGTGAAGAGGAAGCCCATCTACATTAACGTGATCAGAGACCCCATTGAGAGGCTGGTGTCCTATTATTACTTCTTACGCTTTGGGGACGACTACAGGCCCGGCTTGAGACGCAGGAAACAAGGAGATAAGAAGGTACCTGGAAGTTTTCTCTTCACCACGAAGGATCTCCTGGTGATGACGGTTAGATGGAAGAGTGTTCAGATGTCATGGTGACGTCAGAAGAAGACAAGTAGATCAGAACGTTGTTTCTTTAATATTGATGTAATACTGAGTGTAGAACCGTTCTTTAGAGCCGAGAGAAGAAAACCGGATCTGATCTGTTTTGTGTTCCAGACGTTTGATGAATGTGTGTCAGCTAGTGGTTCAGACTGCGCTCCGGAGAAGCTTTGGCTCCAGATTCCTTTTTTCTGTGGTCACTACTCTGAATGTTGGTAAGTCTTCAGACATGGACAGATATCAGTCCATTTTCCTGTCAAACTGTCTCCTGTTGACACATTAAACTTACAGTCATCATGTTGTATTGTGTTCTTATTAACTTGGTTCTGAGTGGAAATGATTTGACCCGTTTTCATAGTTCCATGTATTTCTTGTTTTATTGAGCTGGTGGATCATTATCTCCATCTAGTTCATCTGAAACATCTCCAACTAAATGAAACTTTTAACTCCCAAAAACTTGATTTGAAAATGTTTATTCTAACAGAACATCAAGAACATGTCAGAAGTTTTAACAGATAATAATAAGTTAGTTGTGACGGTGGTTTAACGTTGTCTTACTGAAATATGCAAGACCTTCTCTAGAAGACACATCGTACCCAAACCCCGTCCCAATAGACACAAAGATATGGATGTACTTGTTGTGGTACTACAGCTGCTGTCAATGATCATTAGAGAACGTCTCAGTCCAGATCAGAACAGTGAGAACACGAATAGAAACTTTTCTTTTTTTTTCTGTTCTTCATGGTTTGATTTTTGAAAAGGATTCGTACTACAGACTTTTATAATCCTTCTCTTCAGCATAGGACCTGATTTAGCAACATTCCACCGTACGTGGACCGTACACCGTAAAAGTTTTGACCCAAGCGTGTGTTCCTGATTTGCGGGTGATCTGCTGATTGCGCAGACAGCAACATTTAAATGAGGAGTTTGACGGCGCTGTTCTCCTGATGTTGTTGAATGTTGTGCAACACACAGCGATCAGAGTGACCTGGTGAATAAAGACCCCGCCCCCCCAGCGTGGTCCAAACACCTGCTTTTCAGGATGCGGTGCGTTCCAAAATGTTTCTAGTGCGTATGTGGGTCAGATTATATCCATGTTCTCCTTCAGTAGTCGGGTTGAGCAGGTGTTAGTGGGGGGGGGGAATCAGGAGCTGCTATTAGATCCATAAATGTGTGGAATGATATTTACAACACGAATACTGTAACACACACACACACACACACACACAAGCGTCATCCGTCTCCATATTGACCATCTCTCAACCTGGTAAATATAAACACTGTTGATCAGAATGAAAGAATGATGTTCTGAACCTGTCGAACACAACTTTAACATTTAAACAATCTGTCTGTCTGAGGGGGACAAGTTGCACATGGATGGAGTCTACTGCTTCATCCCTCTTCTCTACAGTATGCATCATGTGTCTCTGTCCTCTCACCCAGTCCATCTGTCTGTGTCTTTGTCTCCGTCTCTCTGTAGTTTGTCTCATGGATGTTAACCTAACATCATGGTATCAGGTGAAGTTAACTCTGATGTGTGTGTAGGAACGTGGGGAGCCAGTGGGCTCTGGAACAGGCCAAGTACAACCTGGTGAACGAGTACATGCTGGTCGGCGTGACGGAGGAGCTGGAAGACTTCATCATGATGTTGGAGGCCGCGCTGCCGCGATTCTTTAAAGGAGCCACTGAGCTCTATAAAACAGGTACTATGTTTAGGTACTGATGACACTGTGCAAAAGTTTTCAACCAAGTCATTTCAATGTGCTGTTGGTGTTACAGTAATTTATAAATGACATGGTTAAACACACACACACACACACACACACACACACACACACACACACACACACACACACACACACACTGCTGCTCATCAGCAAACAGGAAATGATTCAGTAGTTACTGTGTTTAAAACTTTAATGTTTCAGTTAGTAGCTTCTCATTCTTTAAACATTAAGATACAGTAAAACACAGTGTTGTACAGAACCTCTACAGAACCTGTACAGAACCTCTACAGAACCTCTACAGAACCTGCAAGTGGACCATCGTGGATCATTATCACAAACTTTCAAATATAATAAATGTTTTTGCCATGTTGTCCTGCTACACTCAGAGGTTCAAATTATTGATTTTTATCTGAAGTGACTGAAAGTGTAAAACTAGGATATAAAAGTAAAATATTGTAATAATTTATCATCTTAAAGAAGAAACGTGTCAGTGAGGATAGTTAAAGTTTAGAAACATAAAGATCAGGCTGAGAGGTAAATAACAGGTTCATTATCTGCTAAAGTTCAGAGTGTTTTATTTAATAAAAGTCTGATTTTTATTTCAGATTGTGCACATGAGACAGAATCCCTGATGATGTTGAGTGACATGTCCATGCAGATTTATTATTATATCTATAGGCGCTGAAAAAACTCTAAAATACAATGAATATATTTAACAAAACTATGATCTCGTAGCACCTGCTGGTTTATAAGACCAGCTGATCAAATAAACACTTAAACATCTGATTTTATTTAGGACTTGATTTAAAATCTTTTAATTTTTCTTACAGGTAAGAAGTCTCACCTACGGAGGACCAGTGAAAAGAAGCCGCCCACCAAGGACTCCATTACCAAGCTGCAGCAGTCAAACATCTGGAAGATGGAGAATGAGTTCTATGAATTTGCACTGGAACAGTTCCAGTTTGTCAGAGCGCACGCCGTCAGAGAAAAGGATGGAGAACTTTACCTGCTGGCTCAAAACTTCTTCTATGAAAAAATCTACCCCAAAAACTGAAGAGACGTTTCTAGAGAACAGATATGGAGGAACGTTTTGTACATGTGTAGTTGTGCAGAGAAACAAGGTGATGTGAGACTTACAGATTCCTGCTGATGACGTGCTGCATTTGTGTGTGATGGGAAACATGATGTGCAGCAGCAAACTAACTGGGCTGTCACATGACCTACTAACAGCTGATCTCTGTGAGGGTGTCGGCCCGCTGGTTGACGGTTTGAGCTTCATCAGCAGGTTGATGTTTAGCTGCTTCTCCTCTGGTGAAGGTCATCAGCGCTGAAGAGTCTGTGTATGAAGAACAGCCAATCAGCTGTTGATCAATCAGCCAATCAGCTGTTGATCAATCAGCCAATCAGCTGTTGATCAATCAGCTGTTGATCAATCAGCCAATCAGCTGTTGATCAATCAGCTGTTGATCAATCATCTGTTGATCAAGCAGCCAATCAGCTGTTGATCAATCAGCCAATCAGCTGTTGATCAATCAGCCAATCAGCTGTTGATCAAGCAGCCAATCAGCTGTTGATCAAACAGCTGTTGATCAAGCAGCCAATCAGCTGTTGATCAAACAGCCAATCAGCTGTTGATCAATCAGCCAATCAGCTGTTGATCAATCAGCCAATCAGCTGTTGATCAATCAGCCAATCAGCTGTTGACCAGGTGTGAAAACGTTTGGCTTCGTACTGTTTGGTTGTTTCTCTTTAATATGATTGTTGCTGATAAATAAATAACCTTTTTATGGTGAGACGTCTTCGTGTCTCACTCCTGCTTCTAACTTTAAGACACTTGAAGATGAAACATCTGGCTGCTGAACATCTGGCTGCTGTGTTTCATACGGACTTGAATACAAACATTTCAGCCTTTTCTCAAACGGATTCTGTGATTATTGTCTTGGGGCAAGTGTGTGTGTTTTATACTGTATTTGATGCGTGACTCTTGTAAATGAACATTTTCAGACATAAGTTAATGAAGTGTAAAAAGTTGAGATGGTGACGCTGCCTCTGTGTACTTTACTGTCCCTTCAGGTCAGTGATCCTGGATCATCAGCTGTTTCAACTCCTTCAGTTTGTTCTCTGCATTTATTTCGTGTTTATTACTGAGTGACATCGTTACATCTACTGATTGTTTTCTTTTCTGACTCTAGATGTGCATCAGGATTTAGAAGGAAATGTTTAACTTGCTGAGAAATAATACACGATTCAAAACATGTTTTTCACTTAGAATTCTGAATATTTAAACATTTCTCGATTGGAAACTTAAAATCGTCAGTCTGTTATTTTCTTTACCTGCTTGTTCCTGTTCAGGTCCACAAGAGGCGGGGCTACACCTGGTCAGGTCACCTGTCCATCATAGTCCAAAAATGTTTCTGGGAACATTTTGATGCTAGCTTTGATGCTAACACGGTTAGCTTTCCTTCCATTTTTGTATCCCAGACTAACCAACGGCAGCGTTTTATTTAACAGGGTGTGTTTTAATTGAGTTTTTGTATCAGCTTGATAAATTGGATAAAACAAACTGTAAATTGATTCATCATTTCATGGCGACATACTGAAAATCTGAATTTTCCATCTTGACTCCATGCTGTAATTGACCTCTTAGTTTTTTGTGCCTTTGTCCATCAGAATAACAACACAGCTGTCACGCCTGTTTTTCAACTTTAAACTGTCGAACAATATACAAAAGATTTTAACACCTTTCAGAGATTGGTCTTTATTTATTGTATTTCTTTACAAAAGCTTGTAAATAATCAAGATGAGACATAAAAAGCTGGTGCTGTGAAACTGAATCTGACATGTGGGCTTGTGTCCTGAAGAGGGCGATAAAGAGCTGGAAGGTGTGTAACAGATCCACATGTTCCTGATGGAACGATTATAAAATCATTACGTTTGTTTTGCTCTCAGATATCTGGAGTTCATCATTTGAATGTAACATGTTTATGTTTTTATTTTTCTGCACTGCTGATCTCCAGCAGATTGTTTAGATGAACATGAAAAGTGGTGAAGACTAAAGCAGACACGTGTTTACATGAGGAGATACAGGACAGGTAACATTCATATGAGCCTGTGTAATCCCTGGACAGCCATCATCAGCTACCGGACTCATCCTCTGTAATCTCAGATCACTCTCAAATTACAGCTTCCTGGTTTTGGCCTTCTGACCCAGATAAACAAGGATAGTGTCCCCCTTCCACATCCTCCCCCTCTCCTCACCCCAAAGCTTCAACTCCAGGTTTCAGCTGACTGAACATCAGCGTGAGGCTGTAACTAAATCTGAAGAAGCTGCCGTGTATAAACACAGGAGAGATGTCTCAACCTCTTCATGCATGTCTTTGTTTATCCTGTTTTATTTCAGGGGGAGTTTGTCTTGTATTGAACAGCTGATTTCCACTGGTTCAGAGTTTTAAAGCATCTTTAATGTCGTGAGATGTTGAAATTTTCATTTTGACTCAGGAATGTGTTTTTAACAACGTGTAGTTGAAATTCTGAATATGTTCAGAGATCACAGGTCAGAGAGGGACTCCAACCCAAATAAAACACTTTCACACGCTAGTGGAAGTCATGTGACACCCAGAAATGTTTCCATAAGAACTTCTTTCTTTAGTTAGTTTGCTTGAAACAAATTCAAACAACAACATTCAGCACAACTTCGGTCCAGACACACCTGTACGACCTGAAGTCATCAGGTAAACATTCACCTGGAGTGGGATGAAGATTGTGAGCAGGATGACTTTTCTCTACAAATACAGTGAAAACACCTGATAAATAAAACCAAGTGTTTACACCATGATTACATGAAGTTATCCATGTTCCACCTGCTCGTTCCTGTGTGAGGCCAGGGGGAGGAGCTAGTGTCCAACTTAAACAATCACATGACAAAAGGTGGAGTATGATTTATATATATCACATGATTTATGTGTATATAATCCAGATAAATGCAGAGGGTTTGCATCCAACATAAAACTTACACCAAATAAACTATGATGCAAGTCACGAGTCTGATTTCCATACTGGATCGGTCGAGACCCGGGTCACCCACCACCATCATAACCTGCAGGGTGCTGATGGAAACTGGACTACTGTGGGTCGAAGAAGGAGGACAGGAGGAAAACGTTTATAGAAAGACAGAAAAGGAAAGATATGGAGGACAGTGTCTGGAGTGATGGTGGACAAGACAGTGGTGAGACCAGCCATGTTGTCTGATTTAAAGACGGTACCACTGAGGAAGGGACAGGGGACACAGCTAGAGGGAGCAGAAATGAACATGTTGAGGTTCTTTGGGAGGGACGAAGATGGACAGGATCAGGTATGAGTCCATCAGAGGGACGAGGATGGACGGGATCAGGAATGAGTCCATCAGAGGGACAAGGATGGACGGGATCAGGAATGAGTCCATCAGAGGGACGAGGATGGACAATGAGTCAATCAGAGGGACGAGGATGGACGGGATCAGCAATGAGTCCATCAGAGGGACGACACATGTTAGATGTTTTAAAGGTAAAGTCAGAGAGATTGAGATAGTTTGGACATGTCCAGAGGAGGGACAGTGGGTTTATTGGTAAAAGGATGCTGAGGTGGGAACTACAAGGCAGGAGGTCTAGAGGAAGACCAAAGAGGAGACATATGGATGTAGTGAAGGAGGACATGAAGAAGAGGACAGATGGAGACGGAGGACTTGCTGTAGAGACTCCTGAAGGAAGCAAGAAGAATATCTACATGGTAGCGTGAAGCTGTTTGTGAGTCATCTGGTTTAAACAAGATCTTTGTTTACTACATTTCTTCTTCCAACTGTAGAGACGATACTAGAACATCTGTTTACTGTTAAAACATCTGCAGTGAGATCACAAGAAGAAGAAGAAGATCAAACGTTTAGGAGTTTCTATAAAACTGGACCATTTACAGCCCCTCAGGTATAAAATAACTCATCATACTAAATATAATTTAGATAAAAAATCCAGAGACAAAATCATCTGACTGATAATAAACCTGTAGGTTAAAGGGACATAAGGCAAGATTTGTGAAAAACTACACATGCATTTCCAGTTTATTCAATGCTAATGGGTCATGAAGCATTAAAAACCCAAAATAACGAGGCCATCCGCATATATGTCTGTTGCCTTGGAAACGCTGTGTGCTACATAATGCGCTGCAGTTCGACGTCCGAATTTCCCGCGCAGTTGTAGGGATGTGACGTAAATTGACGCTGCATGCGCGTTGCCGACAGCTCTTGAACAGGAAGTACATGGCCGCCGTGGACTTGGATTCAAACACTGAAGGTATACTTATGGATGTTTCTGCAGCCAGCAAACGACCTGCATCCACTCTCACCCCCCAAAAAAGTGGCACCACGAAGAAAAAAAAGACTTTATCAGCGGCATCTCGTGAGTCTAAAAAAAAAATATGACCGAAGCCGGGCAGGCACCCGCATAAATATTGGATATGCGTTCGGTTCATGGAGGGAACTTCAGCTGCATTTGGGAGTGAAAACGGATGCTGACATGGTTCATTTCCTTGTGACCAGGTGAGAAAACATTATAGGTCGTGTTTAGAGCCTGATACAGTATGAAAATGATGAGATCAAATCAAATAACAGAGTGGAGAGACCTGACGTGAAGTATGTTAGCCTCCCCGGTGCAGTGCTGTGAAGACGAACAGTCTGTAAAGTGTCTGTGCGCGCTCCCGTGCCGGCTTGGCTGGTGGCTGCAGTTAGCCACAGCGCCTGTCGCGGCAGCACTGAGTCAGATTTTGTAAAGCTGCCTTAAGTTCCTTTAAAGTTATCTACAATGGTTTTATGTTTGTATTTATTATGATAAATAAAGATGAATTATAAAGACTGAGTATCAGATGAAATGTTTCTGAGATGAAGCTCCTCCTGATTTCACCCAAAGTTTACACATTACAGGTAACATGTACACAAACATTATATTTATTAAGTAAGAAGCAGCAACCCTGATGTTATTGTGCTTCTAACGTGTAACAGAAGTCAAACAGAAACTCTTTATGGTGAAACTGACTCTCTGTTTGAAACACGCAGCCAAGTTGTATTAGAATAAATGTGCTTTATATGATCAGAGGAGCACAGATGTTATAAAACTTATTTAAAAGTCCTTAAAAATAAAATGTATTATTATTATGTATTAAAATAATTTTATGATGCTTTAAAAAACACAGCTTACTTTTTATATGAAAGATGTTTGTAAGAAAACCTCTTGAAGAGCAACAAGGTCTAAATTAATCAATCTTGACCAGAAATAGGTAAAACCTACATTTCAGGAGTTTAGACACCGTGTAAAACGCAGCTTCTGTTGTAAACTTTAACTCCTAATTCACCAGTTGAATTGATTTGTAATCACAGCAGTGCATCGTTAGGAAGAAGGAATCCTCCTTTTGTTTTGTTTGTGGTTGTTTTATTACTCATGCCCAGAACAGGGAGTCAGAATCAGAATCTGATTTATTTGGTTCAGTATGTTACACATACAAGGAATCTGGTTCTGGTTCTGGTTCTGGTTCTGGTTCACTTTTCACTTGTACAGACAGACAGACATATACAGTATATGATAATAGACAGTGTTAGAGGAGTCCAGGTCCTGGAGGGAGGAGTCCAGATCCTGAATGGAGGAGTCCAGTCCAGGTGCTGAACTGACCTCTCTGCAGTCCAGTCCAGTCCAGTCCAGGTGCTGAACTGACCTCCCTGCAGTCCAGTCCAGTCCAGTCCAGTCCAGTTCAGGTGCTGACCTGACCTGCCTGCAATCCAGTCCAGGTGCTGAACTGATCTGCCTGCAGTTCAGTCCAGTCCAGTCCAGTCCAGTTCAGGTGCTGACCTGACCTGCCTGCAATCCAGTCCAGGTGCTGAACTGATCTGCCTGCAGTTCAGTTCAGTCCAGTCCAGTCCAGGTGCTGAACTGATCTGCCTGCAGTCCAGTCCAGTCCAGTTCAGGTGCTGACCTGACCTGCCTGCAATCCAGTCCAGGTGCTGAACTGATCTGCCTGCAGTTCAGTTCAGTCCAGTCCAGTCCAGTCCAGTCCAGTCCAGTCCAGTCCAGGTGCTGAACTGACCTGCCTGCAATCCAGTCCAGGTGCTGAACTGATCTGCCTGCAGTTCAGTTCAGTCCAGTCCAGTCCAGTCCAGGTGCTGAACTGACCTGCCTGCAGTTCAGTCCAGATCTTTCACCACCAGAAACCATCTGAAGAATCTTGAAACTACAAAGACTGTGGAGCAGCTAGAACCCTACATCAGACAAGAACAGGAACACATTCCTCTCCTAGACCTTCAGCAGCTGGTCTCCTCACCTCCAGATGTTTACAGACAGATGTTAAAGAAGAGGAGATGTTACATGATGGAAACATCAACATGTTCCAGGTTTTTGAGACGTTTCTTCCATTAAATTCTAAATGAACAAGAATCTCAGTTTCCACCTGATTTGTTGTTTATGTTCTACTGGGAATAAAATTGTGAATTACAGATCCTTGTTTTCTGTTTTATTTACGTTTTACACAGTGACCCAACTTTTTGGACGTTAGGGCTGAACCTGCATATGTTCATGTTCATGTGAGATTCTAAATCATTGGATTATGGAAATTGAAAATGATTTAACACAAATAAATTTGGCATTTCAAGGTCTAAGAAAGGAAATACCTTCAATTGAAGCACTCAGTAATGATGTGCTTTATGGATTACAAAATAAAAGTTCTTATTAAACAACAGTGCTGCTTGAGTTTTTATTATGAGATGTGCAGATTATTATAGGATTTTGTTGTATGGCCAGACAGGAGCATTCCTGGAACCTTTCTGCATGGAGTGCTGCATGTTCTTCCTTCCATGTCAACTCTCACAATTTTCCCGAGAGACTCCTGAATTTCAGTGCCCCTCCCGGAGCCACCTTTCCCCCAATTTCCGACACCTTCTGCAGTGCGTTGTTTCTTTATAGTGATAACACCTGAAGGACCATCCTACAACATCGTTTGTTGTAGCCACTTAAATTATGATAAAGGGTCTATAATTTAATAAAAAACTAGATTTTTTTTAAGGTTATGGACTCATTTACATGTGCCATCCTTTTGGAAATCTGTGCCCCTACCTGCCCCCCCAACAAAGATTTTCTAGACACGCCCCTGCATGTGACCCTGAACAGGAACAAACAGGTAAATAAAATGACTCACTGACCTTCTTGTCTGGTTATTCTTGTAATTGTTTGTTTTTTACTTTGAGATCGGTTACTTTCTTTTAAAATTAATTTCTATAACAATGTACAACCAAAATAATTTAATATTATTTTAACGCCGTTCTTATTAGTCTACTGTTATTTGAGTCAACACAGAGAAAAACATTTTCTCCTTTACTGTGACAGTATTTCTCACAGCTAAACGGACCTGAGAATAATATTTTCCATGTTTATGTTTAGTTTCAGGACGTGCACGTGAGATTCTCCAGTCTTTGTGAAGTTTGTGGTCACGTGTGTAACTGTCCGTGCAGACAGCAGCGGGAGCCTCCGCCGCTCTCCGGTTCCTCTGGGCGGACGCTTCCATTCCAAACCACCGCCTCTTTCTCCCGCTATAGCGGGACACATTTCAACCGCAGCCCCGCTTCATGTGAGCGCCACTCCGGCTTCAGGACTCGGTCAAGAACGGCATGGGAAGTCCCGTGTTTCCGCGATGAGCGATGGTTTGGTCCATATAGTCCCGGTGTTGTGTGCCCGGAGTTGAAGCTTGTTTTTGGAGCCCTCCGCGCTCCCCGTAGGATCTGATTCACAAGCCAAGATGGCCGCCGATTCCGTGCAGGTAGGAAAAGTTGACAACTGTTGCGAAAAGTGCGCAAACTTCCCTCCAGAGGTTCATCAATAAGTTATAAAGCAGGTTTATTGTTAAAGTTGTGTGTGTTTGGGTGTCAGATATGTAGTTTTCGGGTGGAGTCCGGGGAGAGAATCCAGAGAAGTGTCTGGAAGTTTTTCATGGATTTGAGGCCTTTTCCAAACTAACTTCTCCTGAAATACCCACGATCCTAAAAATCTCTGTGTTTCTGTTAGATGATGCTGTTTTCATCACTTTATTAATAAATTTATCTAAACTTACTGGAACTTTAGGTTTTGTTAAGCTGTAACTGTGAAGTATTATCTCGTAGTTTTAAACTTTAACTTACGAACTTATTAAAGTTCGAAGTGCCCGGATATTCTGTTGTTTTTACATATTGAGTGTTTTTTTGTTAAAGCATCACAAACAAAGTTTAATATAAATATATTTGAGTTTGTTTTAAAGAATCAGTGATAAGTCGGTAAATATCGGCCACCCGCCCTTTTTTTAACAGAGACCAGGTCTCTTTATTCCGTCATAATACTCATGACTCTTTTTCATTGAGTTTCACCTGAATGACGTCAAACATGCATAGACTTTGTGTAGTATCTGAAAAGTGAATATAGAGAACCTTCAGACTCACACCTGAGTTTAGGACCTGGCTCAGGTGTCAGAGACGAACCACTGACAGGTGTGACAGGTAGTTTTCAACATTCCAGCATGTTGCTGATCGTGTCACTTTGTTACAACTAAACTTATTTATTTAAATAAAATGAGTTTTCAGGTCCACTTTTCACCTTCACTCAGTACAGGTGGTTACGGGTCACCTGGCCTTCGTACATGATGATCCCATCAGAACTTCAGACTTTGAATAATTAATTTAGAAGATTCCTGACTGAGTTTACACAATAATAACATATAAGAATAAAGTCAGTGATGTAACAGATTTACTTTAAGTTTCTGGTATGTTCGTCTCATTCAGCTGCTGCATGTTAAAGGTTATTATAAAGCACAATGAAAGGAAAGAACAGTGTAAAGAGATAAAAAGTTATGTTCAGGAGATGAAGGGTAACGAGAAACCGAGAAGTGTTTATGTCATGATTTACTGGGTATTATGAAGTCGTGTTAAAGCGCATGATCAAACCTGGTAATTTTTGTTCTAATATCAAGGATTGTTGATTTAACAGAAAACTAACTGGCATGTTACGACTTGACCAGACCGACTGAACTCAGATCTCTTTACTTCTCCTTCTCTGACGTTGTTTCTGAGTTCTGTGAACTCCTGTCCAGCTACCTGATCAGTGACCTTCAGCAACACGAAGAATAAGTTACACTGAGCTGTCGGGAAATATGTGTAAGGTTCATGTCGAGGTAAAGCTTTGCAGAATCTCTATTTATGACCCTGTGATGCTATTTTTGAGCATAGCAGAACACAAGGCCTTGGCCGTTGGTCTGCAGCATACTGCAGGGTGAGATAAGCTCCATGTCGCGCTGTTCGCTCAAACACTTCAGGTTTTGCAGAGAAATGACAGAAAGAACCCAGATAATGGCCTCAGCTGTCTTAACAGAGCTGCTGTGGGATTTAAAAAACAAACTAACCTGTGTACTTCTGATCCCATGTGTTAAATAATGCAGTTTCCTCTCAAGAACTAAACGAGCTCCTTATCAGAGTCTACGTTTGTAGAACCTCACCTGTTAAAACACTGAACTGATTTGTTAAAGAAAAGTTCTGTGTGATTTAGCTTTAGATTTGATTCAGTTAATAAAAGCCTGTTTTTTGAACTGTTAAATGAATCAGGCAGAATTTTTTGTTTAGAATTATTGAGTTAAATGTGTAGCTACAAATGTTTATAAGTTTTTTTATAGGGAAGCTATAACCATCGATACAATGCCACACTGAAGAGTAGGAGTTCAGTCCTTCAGTCATGAAGTGTGTGCTTTGTGGTACGAGAGGAAGCATTTGCTTACAGTTCCTGCTTGTCTCTTCTTTGAAGCTATAAAATCTCACGTTCCTGGTGTGACGCCTTCCCCTCATAAATCAGTGCATTCAGGCTGCAAGAAATGATAAAACTCCACAGGTTAAAGAACGAGGGGTGGGAAAAGAAACCCCCAAAACTAGAGATGAAGCCTGTCCAGCTCGTGATCGCAGGTTCTTTTCTGTTTAAGGAAGTTCTTTTGTTAGAATACAAATACAAACCTTGTGGGTGTCCAAGCTGATTAATATCCAGCTTATCTGATTGGCTTTTTGTGGATTTCCTTTCATTGTTGAACAGTAAAATTGGATAATTTGGGTGTCCACGTGCTCTTTATGTCACATTGGTTAAAAGCAGGTACAACACTGGTGTTTTTTTTTAGGGATCTATCTGGAGAAGAAACTACCTCCTCCCCCAGTCTTACAAGTCACAACCTTCTTTATGTTTGAGTCATCAGGGAGCATCTGGATCCGAGTATGTTCAGACTACACTTTGCTCTGAAGTCAACGCCTTTACAAAAATAACATGGAACGATCTGAAAGACCTGAAGAGTGAAAGAAAAGTCTTCATTCGATAGTCTGTAGTGATTTATTATACAAAATACGTACAATAATACATTGAAGATGTATATTTACTAGTATAGAGTATGGTATATGGTTATTGATTAGGACCCGACCGATATGGATTCTTTGATACCGATACTTTAGAGCAGGCCGATAGCCGATATAATGGCCGATAAATCCATCCACCAGAAAAAAATGTCAAAAATATTACTGTAAGCTAAAACACTGCATTCTAAGCTCATTCTTAAGCTCATGTCTACCTGTTAGACACCATGAACTCTCTGAATTATTCACTGATTCCAAAAAATGTAAATACTAGACAAGTTTATCTATTTTATAACTTTACTGCTCATGTTCCCATTGCTCTTCACCTGTTACTCTTATATTTTCTAGCCTTTTTAGTGTATCTTTTTTATTATTATCTATTTTAGCCTTTTATTGTACTTCCGTGTTCTTTTGTTATTTCTGTAAAGTGTCCTTGAGTGTCCTGAAAGGCGCTATCAAATAAAATGCATTATTCTTATTATTATTATTTTATGAACATTTATTTAGCACACTATAACATCAGAACATGTAAAAAACAGTAGAACAATAGATCACAATAACCTACAAAAAACTTACAATAAAATAAATATTTTCCAATAGTAAAATAGTTGTTTCTTTAATAAGTCCAACAAGGGCAAATCCTAACGCAGAAAGCACTGCAGTAAACAATTATTATTTATTATATTCAACTTTTACAACGGAGCCTGTAAATAACAGTAAAACACCTCACAAATTATCACAATAACTTAAAATAATAAATTATTTATTTTTTTTTTTTTATTACAAAGACTTGATATAAAAACTGGTAAAGAAAATCAATTGCTTGCACTCCTATGACATTTTTAACTGGGCATTCTCATTAACGGAGATGCAGAAACACATATATGACAAAAATAAATCAATAAAAAATATCGGAAAATATCTATATATATATAGAGAGAGAGAGAGAGAGAAATTACTTAAAATCAAACAAATCTAATAGAAATTTGGGTTTAAAAAGGCATAATAAAGTATTTACATGTAGATATTAGCACATAAACACACTCGTTATTAGCATTAGCAATAGTATTATTATCACGAATTAAAAGTAGCACAACTCACGACTTACCCGTGTAAAAACAAGACGACATGATATGACATGACATGATGATACAAAATAGTTGTAGACTTCCAGGCTTTTGAAGGCTTTCATTTGATTTGTTGTGTAAAAAGAGGTATACAGGACGAGAGTTATGTCGATAGCTTCAATACAGGGTAAATCCTCCAGACTGTATTTAAAGTCTGATTTTTTTAAACTATTCGGGTCATAACCTAAATGAAGATATATTTTTTCGAGATATCGTGTCTGTGCTAGTCCATTTAAAGCCTTACTATAGTCGCTTTCCGACATCGTGTTGTTGTGGCCAAGTGAAACACTTCCTGACCCCCATTTGAGTTTCCGAGTCACGTGAGTGAAACCCAGCAATCCCTGATTTTACAGCCTGTCTTTTATTGTTGTATTTTTTTTGCTTTATTTTTTGATTTGCTGTACAACACTTTGGTCAGCTGTCATGCTGTATGATAAAGTGCTCTATAAATAAACTTGACTTAAATATCACCCATGGGTATATACTGTAAAGCTAGTTCAACATTGCTGGGTCTTCTCTGCTTCGTCTGACCCCAGCAGGTTGAAAGAAAGACGCTGTTTGAGATGTTAGCATGTTAACTCAGGTTTCCAGCTTCATGGGGGGGGGGCATGAGAGGTCTTATTTAAACTCTTGTCTAAATCAGAGATTTCATACCTGCTGCTGTTGACGTGAAGACACAAAGACATTAAACTTTATTCCACACACTGATAATGTCACTTCTCTGAACACATCTAATGAATATTGCATTTATAAATTATTTTCAGTTACATAAGCACTGATGGATTCAAGCTAATACAACAGTTTATCATCAACTTGCTTTATATTGTATGTTTTCTACTCTAGTCTAACCTCAGCATCTGATTGGCTCAGCAGGGACCCTAGGCGTGCGTCGACCCTTACCTGATAGGTGAAAGTGTATTTCAAGCTGCCATGTGCACGTTTCCATCTGTTAACAAGGGAGCCAAATGAAAATCATGACCATCTGTAGACGCAATGTAAAACACCGCCCAGATGGTGTAAAGCAAGCCTTGGAGAGAAAGTGGGCGTGGCGTTTCATTGACTTGACGTAAGCGTGGATGAAGGCCAGCGTACCCTCAGTGACAGCTTTACACTGCTAACACCTGGTTAGCATCAAACTTAATTATCATCTGAATGAACAAAACACTTAAAGCTGTACTTTACTTTGCAGCAACTCTAAAAGGCGTTAAATCAGTGTGAGTTCAGAGCTGCTTCTTCATCAGACTGCAGGTCTGCCAGGTCTCATAAGTTTTAACTGGTATAATTTTAAACACGGTCCTCTCCCTGGAGTGAGATTAGGTCCCATTCTGGGAGGCTCTGACCTCACAGAACACAAAGCTAAGAAGGATTTGGCTGTCGCTGCTCAGACGGTTTAGCCTCCCTGTTTATGTTAACAGTCTGTGTGAGAAGATGCAAAGTGAGAGAGCTGGAGAAAAGCAGACAGGTGAATGACTGTGACTGAAGGCAGAGCTTCAACTTTATGACAGAGAATACAACTCCTCCTGCTGGACAACAGAACTTCTGTGAAGACAGTTTATTGGGTCAGAGAAACATGCGTGGACTGGTTTGTTCAAATGATCTGGAGATGGAAGTGGCTGAAACCGATGAATCCGCGGTAAGACCGACCAGGTTGGAACGTTTAGAGGCTGGTCTTACTGCTAACAACAGAAGCTGGTCGCACTTCAGTGAAACTAAGAAACTCTTGTTGGAGTCGTGTTGTGTTGATGTTTTTCTTACATGTAGCTTTTGTTATAACTGGAAAATAATTCTAATCTTTCTGATTATGTGAGTTTGTGTTTACATGTTACAATAGACTGATGACTGTATGGTTAAGTTGTAACCAAGGAAGATAGTATGTAGATTATATTAAATTTAAACAGTATTGTAAAGTGTTGTATAAATGTATTTGGGTTGCAGTGAATTCACATGTTCCTTCTTTTCCTCTTCTCTATGATGGCAATGTTCTCATCGTTCTCCATGTTCCATCATCTAAACAAACCTCCACTGCACAAACAGTTCTTTGTGATCTGGCACACAGGGGTGTTGCCATGAAGATAAATGAGTGATTTATTGTACATCCCTAATCACTGTGTATTCATGTAAAGCTGTAGCATTCAGGAAGTCACTACTAATCCTTCTTAAGTTGAGGTGATGGGTTTTAAGGGTTCAGGTCACTGGTGGCTGACATCAGCAGTGAAAGCAGCATGTATTAAGCTAAGCTTCAGCTCAGCTCCACTATGTTGGACTGATGCCTGAGTTCTCAGGTTGGGCGAGCGTGTTTGATCGGATCCTTTTACAGACTGCGTCAACTAGCTTTTTCTGCTGATTGCCCATCTGATAAGTGAAGATAAGTGTGTGCTGATACCTGTTAAACCTTCCACATATTAAACCTTGAAAACTTCACTAGTCATATTTTTTTTATTATTGCATGTTTATTAAAGGTTCTAAAATGTTGCACACAATTTCTTAGCTCTTAGAACCCTTTAAATCATTTATTATGGATGTAAAATAAATAAATAAATAAATAAAAAAGTTGGCACCAAAATACACTGTAGTGTTGGTGATGATGTCACTGAGTTGTGACCTCATCGTGGTGGAGTTGCTTTAAGACTTGTGCTAGAGATGTGCTTCTAAAGCTGAGCATCAGCTGTTTATATGTGCAGCAGATCATCAGTCATGTGTTGCATCACATCAGAATCTTTTCAAAAATATTTGGAGGTTAAATGTTAAAAAAGCAGCTGCAGAGTCGTCGTCTTGAACTCGTCTCTGGGAGTCTGATGGAATATGAGACAACTCTGGGAGGTGTTTTAAAATTCTCGTTTTGACCTTCAGAGCCGTGCATGGGCAGGCTCCAAAATATATTTGTGATCTCCTTCACTCGTACATATCTGGTCGCTCGCTCCGATCTTCAGATCAGAACCTCCTCATGGTTCCAAAAACTCGCTTTAAAACCAGAGATGGATCCTTTCAGTCCGTGGCTCCAAATCTGTGGAATGCCCTACCTTTGCCCCTTCGTGAGACTGACACTGTTGATTCTTTTAAAAGGCAGCTGAAGACACTTTTATTTGGGCTTTTGGTTGACTGGACTTTTAGTGTGATTATTATTCTTTTTATCTTTTACTGTTTATGCTGTTTATTGAATTAATTGTGAAGCACTTTGTGATTTTTATCTGTGAAAGGTGCTATATAAATAAAGTTTATTATTATTATTATTATTATTATTGGAACCACGTTGTGACTAAAATGAGGATAAATGGTGAACAAATGGATATAAATAAAATGTTTTGTGACTAAACTTCAACAAAGGAATGACTATAGCATTCACATAACTGCTGTAATCAGTTAGCAGGTATGTCATTCGTCCTGCATTATCAGCCATAAATTAAAAACAGTTTGTAGAAGGGTCACATGTGCCAAAGAGTCTGCAACTGAAACTTCTCACAATCATTCTGCAGTTTTGCATCTCCAGCTAACAACAGCCACATCCCAGTGAGATACTAGCTTAAACCGTAATGCCTCTTCACTGAACAAGTGACTGTAGAAGAAATAACAGGAAGTACTTTATATACAGAAATGACACACATGTTCAACTTATCTGTGCACGCCGAAGACAAACTTCCTTGTGAGTTTCAGTCAGAGTATTCAGAGGAGTACAGTTTGGGTTCTTTGGAAATCTTGGTACCAAATTGCTGCCCGTCCCAGAGTTAATAAGTCTTACGTCGCGTCTTACCAGGGACTGCAGTCATCTGGGGTTTAAACTAACATTCTTATAGAGAAGATACCAAGTCACTTTATTCTTGGAGGAGTCTAGTTCTCCTGGTCTGAACCTACCTGGATGACTGAAAACCATCAAATATCCACCAGAACTTCTCAGTCCTTTTCTCTCATGTTCTTGTTATTATAGTTTTACTTTCATAAGACAGAAACTGTGTCAGTATGTTGTCCAACAGTAATACCGTACCGTCACTGAGTAGTAGGTGGTCACGTGTTTAAAAATCAGTTAACTGGATTATTTTGCTTTCAGTATTTTTTGTGATCTGAGTCACTCGTTCCAGCCCCACTGAACACATGTTCTTCAACACGTTTCATATGGAGCTTTATTGTAATGGACAAACATGATCGTGTAGAGTTCTAAAGACTTAAAGTTTTTGTTATTTGTGGTGATATTTTAAGGTTTGAGTTGTTTGAGGTTGGCACAATCAGGAATCATTCTGACTAGACTGCAGCTCAAGTCCTTCAATAGACGTTTGCTCAGATTCTTTTAAATGTGATCACTTAGACTGTTACAGGTAAGATACTGACTGCTCAGAACCCCCTAAACCAGCTGTTCCCAAACTTATTTAGCCACGCACCCCCTTTTATGTCCCGGCCGTGTGGATGCACCCCCAACCCCCCCGCACCTTCAAAAAAATGCCACAACGTTGAATTTTATTTAGGCTATATTAAAGACGGCATGTTTACTCTAATGAACATAAAACATATTTAATGATGATCTAATGATCACAACAATGAGCTCCTGCGTCTGAATTAATCTGAAACACTAACATTTTCATCATATTTTCTTCTTTTTTCTCCCATCTGGTGATCACCCTCTTCACCTCTTTTTCCTCATTGCCGTCTCTTTTCCTCTGCCGTCTCCTCCAGCTCATCATTTTTTAACTTTGATTCGTCTCTCTCTCTCTTGGTTCCTCTCCTTTATCAGTACTTTTGTCTTTCAATTTCTCAACTGACAGTTTCCCTGATTTAAGCCAATTGAGTGTATTTGCAAAAATGAGTGAATTAGAGGCCACAAGCTAGGTGCGCACATAAATTGTGTAGTAGAAGAAGAAGAACTTCTTCTACACTTAATTTCTAGATGAAGTGCATTTTGAATAGTAATTTTAATTGTCATTGTTTAAAATTTTACAGAGGAAATATTTATTTACACATCTTTATTGTGTGGTGAAACAACACTGTATTTTGTAATTATTATCGTTACATTTTTCACCTCGCGCGCCCCCTAGTGGCAGCTCGCGCGCCCCCTAGTGGCAGCTACACACTAGCTACCACACTTAGGGAATCCCTGTCATTCAACCATTCAAACTATCCATATAAGATGCAGTTCAACCATGAAGAAACTGACTCTCTCTGACTTCCACGCACCCTCTCTCACTTCTCATATGCTCGATGACTTCTACGAGCTCTCTCTAACCTCTGCGCGTTCTCAATGACCTTTGCACTTTCTCGCTGAACTCTGCACACACTTGATGACCTCTGCGCACTCCCTGACTTCCACGTACCCTCTCTCACTTATTGTGTACTCGATGACCTCTGCGTGTACTCGATGACCTCTGCGTGTGCTCGATGACCTCTGCGCGTGCTCGATGACCTCTGCGCGTGCTCGATGACCTCTGCGCGTGCTC
>SSNP01000140.1:1192436-1207436 GCA_006937955.1 Pachypanchax playfairii
AAGCTTCAGCTCAGCTCCACTATGTTGGACTGATGCCTGAGTTCTCAGGTTGGGCGAGCGTGTTTGATCGGATCCTTTTACAGACTGCGTCAACTAGCTTTTTCTGCTGATTGCCCATCTGATAAGTGAAGATAAGTGTGTGCTGATACCTGTTAAACCTTCCACATATTAAACCTTGAAAACTTCACTAGTCATATTTTTTTTATTATTGCATGTTTATTAAAGGTTCTAAAATGTTGCACACAATTTCTTAGCTCTTAGAACCCTTTAAATCATTTATTATGGATGTAAAATAAATAAATAAATAAATAAAAAAGTTGGCACCAAAATACACTGTAGTGTTGGTGATGATGTCACTGAGTTGTGACCTCATCGTGGTGGAGTTGCTTTAAGACTTGTGCTAGAGATGTGCTTCTAAAGCTGAGCATCAGCTGTTTATATGTGCAGCAGATCATCAGTCATGTGTTGCATCACATCAGAATCTTTTCAAAAATATTTGGAGGTTAAATGTTAAAAAAGCAGCTGCAGAGTCGTCGTCTTGAACTCGTCTCTGGGAGTCTGATGGAATATGAGACAACTCTGGGAGGTGTTTTAAAATTCTCGTTTTGACCTTCAGAGCCGTGCATGGGCAGGCTCCAAAATATATTTGTGATCTCCTTCACTCGTACATATCTGGTCGCTCGCTCCGATCTTCAGATCAGAACCTCCTCATGGTTCCAAAAACTCGCTTTAAAACCAGAGATGGATCCTTTCAGTCCGTGGCTCCAAATCTGTGGAATGCCCTACCTTTGCCCCTTCGTGAGACTGACACTGTTGATTCTTTTAAAAGGCAGCTGAAGACACTTTTATTTGGGCTTTTGGTTGACTGGACTTTTAGTGTGATTATTATTCTTTTTATCTTTTACTGTTTATGCTGTTTATTGAATTAATTGTGAAGCACTTTGTGATTTTTATCTGTGAAAGGTGCTATATAAATAAAGTTTATTATTATTATTATTATTATTATTGGAACCACGTTGTGACTAAAATGAGGATAAATGGTGAACAAATGGATATAAATAAAATGTTTTGTGACTAAACTTCAACAAAGGAATGACTATAGCATTCACATAACTGCTGTAATCAGTTAGCAGGTATGTCATTCGTCCTGCATTATCAGCCATAAATTAAAAACAGTTTGTAGAAGGGTCACATGTGCCAAAGAGTCTGCAACTGAAACTTCTCACAATCATTCTGCAGTTTTGCATCTCCAGCTAACAACAGCCACATCCCAGTGAGATACTAGCTTAAACCGTAATGCCTCTTCACTGAACAAGTGACTGTAGAAGAAATAACAGGAAGTACTTTATATACAGAAATGACACACATGTTCAACTTATCTGTGCACGCCGAAGACAAACTTCCTTGTGAGTTTCAGTCAGAGTATTCAGAGGAGTACAGTTTGGGTTCTTTGGAAATCTTGGTACCAAATTGCTGCCCGTCCCAGAGTTAATAAGTCTTACGTCGCGTCTTACCAGGGACTGCAGTCATCTGGGGTTTAAACTAACATTCTTATAGAGAAGATACCAAGTCACTTTATTCTTGGAGGAGTCTAGTTCTCCTGGTCTGAACCTACCTGGATGACTGAAAACCATCAAATATCCACCAGAACTTCTCAGTCCTTTTCTCTCATGTTCTTGTTATTATAGTTTTACTTTCATAAGACAGAAACTGTGTCAGTATGTTGTCCAACAGTAATACCGTACCGTCACTGAGTAGTAGGTGGTCACGTGTTTAAAAATCAGTTAACTGGATTATTTTGCTTTCAGTATTTTTTGTGATCTGAGTCACTCGTTCCAGCCCCACTGAACACATGTTCTTCAACACGTTTCATATGGAGCTTTATTGTAATGGACAAACATGATCGTGTAGAGTTCTAAAGACTTAAAGTTTTTGTTATTTGTGGTGATATTTTAAGGTTTGAGTTGTTTGAGGTTGGCACAATCAGGAATCATTCTGACTAGACTGCAGCTCAAGTCCTTCAATAGACGTTTGCTCAGATTCTTTTAAATGTGATCACTTAGACTGTTACAGGTAAGATACTGACTGCTCAGAACCCCCTAAACCAGCTGTTCCCAAACTTATTTAGCCACGCACCCCCTTTTATGTCCCGGCCGTGTGGATGCACCCCCAACCCCCCCGCACCTTCAAAAAAATGCCACAACGTTGAATTTTATTTAGGCTATATTAAAGACGGCATGTTTACTCTAATGAACATAAAACATATTTAATGATGATCTAATGATCACAACAATGAGCTCCTGCGTCTGAATTAATCTGAAACACTAACATTTTCATCATATTTTCTTCTTTTTTCTCCCATCTGGTGATCACCCTCTTCACCTCTTTTTCCTCATTGCCGTCTCTTTTCCTCTGCCGTCTCCTCCAGCTCATCATTTTTTAACTTTGATTCGTCTCTCTCTCTCTTGGTTCCTCTCCTTTATCAGTACTTTTGTCTTTCAATTTCTCAACTGACAGTTTCCCTGATTTAAGCCAATTGAGTGTATTTGCAAAAATGAGTGAATTAGAGGCCACAAGCTAGGTGCGCACATAAATTGTGTAGTAGAAGAAGAAGAACTTCTTCTACACTTAATTTCTAGATGAAGTGCATTTTGAATAGTAATTTTAATTGTCATTGTTTAAAATTTTACAGAGGAAATATTTATTTACACATCTTTATTGTGTGGTGAAACAACACTGTATTTTGTAATTATTATCGTTACATTTTTCACCTCGCGCGCCCCCTAGTGGCAGCTCGCGCGCCCCCTAGTGGCAGCTACACACTAGCTACCACACTTAGGGAATCCCTGTCATTCAACCATTCAAACTATCCATATAAGATGCAGTTCAACCATGAAGAAACTGACTCTCTCTGACTTCCACGCACCCTCTCTCACTTCTCATATGCTCGATGACTTCTACGAGCTCTCTCTAACCTCTGCGCGTTCTCAATGACCTTTGCACTTTCTCGCTGAACTCTGCACACACTTGATGACCTCTGCGCACTCCCTGACTTCCACGTACCCTCTCTCACTTATTGTGTACTCGATGACCTCTGCGTGTACTCGATGACCTCTGCGTGTGCTCGATGACCTCTGCGCGTGCTCGATGACCTCTGCGCGTGCTCGATGACCTCTGCGCGTGCTCGATGACCTCTGCGCGTGCTCGATGACCTCTGCGCGTGCTCGATGACCTCTGCGCGTGCTCGATGACCTCTGCGCGTGCTCGCGCTGACCTCCATGTGCTCTCTGACCTCTGAGAAATACATTTCAGATTTTTGTTTTTGCTGAACTATCTTCTGTCTGTCATGGTTTCCTCCAGGGGGATGCCAGGGGCCAACAGGTGGCAGAGCGACTCGGTCTGGGGCAAAACTTAGACCTGTCGGACACTACCGTGCAGCAGAAACTCGACGAGATCAAGGAGCAGATCCGCCGTGAGATCCGCAAAGAGTTAAAGATCAAAGAAGGTGCAGAGAACCTGCGTAAGGTAATACCAATATGTGATTCACCCAGAACAGTATATAATAGAACAGCTGGTCATGTGGACCCAGGTTCCACATTCCTCCATCCAGCTAATATTCCTAGAACTTAAAACATCTAAATAGACTAAGATCTGCTAAAAGAACCAAATTAACTTTTTGTAAATGTATTTTGTATTTTTCTTTACATATCCATGACAACCCAATTTCCTCTTTGGGGATTAATAAAGCAAACCGTACCTTTGTCTCCTCAGGTTACCACAGACAAAAAAAGCCTGGCGTATGTGGACAACATGCTGAAAAAGTCCAACAAGAAGGTTGAGGAGCTTCACCAGGAGCTACAAGAACTTAATGCCCATATTGTGGTCAAAGACCCAGAAGAACGTTTAGGTGATTCCAGGCACACTGAAGCAGGATGGCTGTTGTATTTCTACTCAGAACCTCGTCTCTGCTTCATCTATCACTCACATACATTTTGTAAAAGAAAATACTCAGTGTTCAGAGTTACTGTCACATCCAAACATTCAGTTTGTTTTTCATGATACTGGTTAGTCATTTTGGTTAAATCAGTGAAACCATTTTGGTTGTGTTGTTCCAGGACACCTACATAAACACACACAGTGCAGATTCAGTGTTTGGAGGTGACTCATTCTCCAGAGGCTGACATTGTTGCATTCCACATTCCAGTGACGGTTACAATGAGCTGTCGATTGTTTCTTTCTTGCTGTTGAAAGCCCGCTCCTGTGCATTTGTCAACAACAGTGGAATGTGTAGAGTTAACCACAGCAGCTGTGTGCATTCCCCTTTGTTACAGCCGTCGCCTTATGGAGTAGCTGCTGGTGGCAGCTGTCTGGATGAGTGCAGGAAGCAAACCAGTGGTATTTGCCTGTTGCCGTCACATTCTCCTGGTCTGGTGGACACGAGGAAGTAGATGAAGGGGGTTTTGTGTGCGTGCATGTGTATGCACATGCGTGCATGTGCTGGCGGAGGGAAGGGAGGTTGTCTTTTGCTAAACAGTTATCTTAAGTGGAAACAAATTTAGCGTGACCCTGCGACCTTCTATCTCGTGACCGGGGCCTTTCTATTTAGGTGACGCCACACCAGAGGAATGTTACTGGCATCATGAAATGATGGAGAGAATGTTTCTTCTCCAACATGAAATAAGTTCTCTTCAATCCGTTACAGGCGGCACTTATTTTGTTTTTGGTGAAGGTTGAAGGGGTTCTGGTTCTTCTTCACCTTTCAGCTGAGACCAGAAATAGAGTTACTGGAAACCCGACTCACTGGTCAGGTTCCTTCTCCACAGCTGATCTAATTTTGGAAAAGGTTTACGTAAGATCAGATGTTGTCTGCTCAGAAGTGGTTTTACCTGAAGTTATATGACATGTCAAGTAGGATAAACTCATGACAGTTTAGTCCTGAATCATGTTGGTCTTATCAGATGAAGACTGGGTTCATGTGAGAGAGGGTTCCCCAGTCTGTTTCCAGTCATGACATCATCCTCGTTCAGTAGCTCCTGCAGCTTTCTGCGGGTGAGGGTGGGGGCCTGCAGTTGTTGGCCTGATGTTACCTTATACAAACCACCCCCACCCCCCCCCACACCCACACAGACAGAGGAAAGCCCCTAATGTAAACCGGGACATGTTTCACTTGTTTTCCAGTTTGACGTCACAATGTTTCTCTACAATCTGTTATACAACCAACTCGTTTTCTGAAAGTCTGCGTCGCTCCAAGCGTCTGTAACATTTTCACTTTGTGCCTCAAGTTTCTTTTATTTTTACTTTTCTGGTCTTATCTTTGTCACCATGGTACCTGCCTCCTCCTCTGCTGCATCTCATTAACACAACTCAGCATCAGTGCTCTTCCAGCATGTCATGAGATGACTCATTTACAGTTTCAGCTGAAAGAGTCACGGCTTCCCTCACGCTGATGTTCAACACAAGCTTTAAATGTTGAACATTTGAATGAATGAATTCAATGTCTGTCTGTATTTGTAACTTTTAAAAGTAACTAAATTTAGTTTATTAATGTGTCATCAAAGATCTCATATTCTGATCCCTTAAAATGAAAGAAAATATTAACATCCAGGGAAACTGAGACACCCAATATTTGTTAAAGTATTTGCCTCCTACAGATTTCTTCTGTTTGTTTTTTTTTTAATCAGGGTTTCAGATTAGAAAAGATAACATCCACCTGAGTAAATACAAAATGAAGTTTTTAAAAGATGATTTCATTTATTAAGAGATAAAACAATCCAAACCAACCTGCGTCTGTGTGAAAAAGTAAATGCACCCTCTACAAATGGATGGAGAACCATTTCTAAAGCTTCGGTTTGCAGTGAAAAACAATTCTGTTGAACGTCAGATTTTCTTCAGTTTCAGTCATTTATTTATGACTTTGCAGATCTGTTGTTCATCTTCAGCTGGTGTTTATTTAAATCTAATCCTGTAAGGATCAGACTTTCACACTTTCTACATGAATGTATTTTTTTTCTCTAGAATGCCCTTTAACCCCCGACACTCCAAACAGTGAAGCAAAGATGTGCACCAGCAGCAGTCGACTCGCAGCCCTAAAACGTCAGAATGACATCGAGTTGAAGGTGAAACAAGGTGCCGAGAACATGATTCAGATGTACTCCAACGGGTCCTCCAAGGTAAGCACGGGGTATAGATCCAGATTCACCTCGTCAGAGCACACGCTCTACGTGATGACTCACGTCTTTTAACAGTTTCAGTTGAGTGGAATCTGATTACAGTTCAAACAAACAGGCTGTAGCAGCTTGACTCACAGGGTTAAAAAACAGCATGAAACAGAGTTAAATGTGTAAAACGGCTTCACAGACATGCACGTGGTAATAAGATGATATTCAATCATTAAAGATTAAAACATGTTGATGATTATCGTATTTCTTTGTATTATTGTGGAATCAGATCAGATTAAGTTCAGTGATGAGTGAAAACACGTGCGTACGTTCTGCAACGCTCAATTTAAGCACAATATATCCTCCTTCTGTGATCCAGATTCTATAAGAAATAGTTAGATTTGAAACTGATCAGTCAAGAGACTTTTTAAAATGAGCAACTGAAACAACATCATGTTTAACTAGATGAAACTAAAACTGTTTGTCTCCTTGTTTGTTATATAATTCACTTTATTTTCTTTATTTGTTGTAATAATTCATGCCTGGTGTCTAGTTGGTGTCATTGTGTTGTTAACTGAGCTGTAATATGAAAATACTACAGAGACAGAAGATCCTGCAGCCGCGTGCAGAGTAGAAAACATGCAAATTAAAGATTCAAATGGATAAACTAGTAAATAATAAGATTTATTACCTGTTTAAATCACTGTATGTTTTACATAGAACTATTATTATTATTATTATGTTGATTCATTTATTGAATATTTAAATTATTTAGATTTAAATTATTTTTCTCCCAAAAATCGGAATCAGCTGTTTCATTTAAAATCATGTTATTTCTGCTGTGTATATATCTAGTGTAAATGTTTGTTATAGTAATGTGTTTGAACAGATATAAATGTAAAAGAGTGAAACTAGAAGCGCCGAGCTCTTTAACACAGTGTTAATCCACCAAACATCAAGTTTCCTCAGATATTTATCTCTGTAGCAGAAGATCTCACTTTATAAAATGTCTTTTGCAGCTTGAAAAGCTTTGAGTGACTTTGTCTTCATCAGATCAGCTGATGCTCGCTCGTCCTGCTGTTATTAGCTAAAAAAAAGCCTTTTATTGTGTGTTAGCTTGAAGTTCTCCTAAACTTTAAACGTCTTCTATCTGAAAGCTTTCAGGACTCCTCGGGCTGTAGACATGTGGCTCAGCTTTATCTGCTCTGATAGCTTTCATACTGTAGCTTGAATGGGCGGAGCCAAACTCATGAATGTGGACACACAGAAGTGGAAGGGAAACAGTTTCAATTAAAATGTTTAAGAAATTAAAATGATAAATTATTATTTAAACTATAAATATTGACTGATAATCACAGTGAATATGACTGACTGTTCACCGTAAAGTGTTTTAAAGCTCTTAAAGAGACGTTGTGAGTGTGAAATGAAGGTATGAACAAACAGGCAGCTGCAGCCTGTAACACGGCAGGTTTGAGGCACATAACTTCTCTGTAGGGGCAGAAACATGAGAAGGTGCTGACAACATACCACGTGTTACATGTACAACTGTTTGTTCTGTCTGCTCTGATCCACACAGAAACTATCATTAAGTTGTGTGTAGTAACAGCTGGAGCAGAGAGCCTCATGTTACTGTTGTTGATGTTCCCTCAGTATTACATGTTGACTTTTATCTGTTGTTGTACTTTACATGTGGTCATTAAAAGTTTTAGAAGATGTTTGCATCTCTACAGGAGAGGCCTCGTGCAGGGCCTTTCTCCTTGTGTTATCTGACTCCCAGGGTCTGTCTGGCCTTGGGGGGTCACAGCTTTTAGTAAGTGACCTCCCCGGTCCGTCAGACAGACAGAGGCACCTTTCAGTTGGAAATAGTCGTGTCCTGATGTCAGAGAGGAAATGCCTGCTGGACAGAGGTCTTTCCTGCTTGCACAGCCCTCAACAAATAGTACTTGAACTTCAGAGGAATTTGGGGCGGAGCTTGCTTACTCCATCGTGTGTTTGCATGTATGAAAGGTTCAGCAAACACAATAAGAAGTTCCATGTGACTACTCAACCTTCAGTCCTAATAAAGGATGTAAACAGGGATCATGATTGTTAAATATTGAGAACAACAAACCCCAGTGAGGGACGAAGTACGGCAAGCAGTTAGGCTCATGTTTAAACATGGTTAAAACCCCTTCGTTCAGCCAGAGGCAGAGATCAAGCCTCTTGATGTACCGTGACGGACCGACTTGTTTACTTTTCACCTACAGGATCGTAAGTTACTAGCAGCTGCTCAGCAGATGCTTCAAGACAGCAAGACGAAGATCGAGTTCATCCGGATGCAGATCCTCAAGGCCAGTCAGACCAATGAGCTAAGCTTTGAGAGCAACGATATGATGGGTGAGCTCTTACTTTCACAATAATACTAATATTATTCAGTCAAGTTACACATCCACACAGTCGATACAACTGAGAATCCTTCTCTCACTTCCAGACAAGTCCATCATCAGCCCTTTGGACCTGCGAGTGGAGGAGCTGTGTCACCACGCCAAGATAGAGTCCGCCGTGGCCGAGGGAGCGAAGAACGTCATGAAACTCCTGGGCTCTGGAAAAGTCACAGAAAAGAGAGCTCATTCTGAGGTAGACCTGAGTCCAGGATTCTGTAGCTGTATGAAACATCCATCATTCATCTTTAACTCATAAGAACCCACAGGTGGTACCGTCCCTTTAAACTCTGAGGAAAGTTATTTTTAAAGTCTGAAATTTTACTTTTAACTCATCAAGTCCCCGGGTGACATATACTCAACTTCCTGATGCAGTCATGTGACAAGTGAGCGCCTCTGGTTACCTGTAACATCATTTCCAAAATCATAGCACACTTGAGCAGCTAATGCTAAAGTAGGTTTAAAAACCTTGTTTTCTTGTACTGAAGGTACGTTTTTTCTGTTATTTTGTTGTAGCCAAGGTACTTTACCTGCTGAGTAAATTAATGAACATGTTAGCTATTATCAGTTAGTTCTTATTCAACTGTTGTTTCTGAACAGAAATAAACGTTGAGTGTTGAAGGTTCGTTACAGCTCATAACTGGAGAAGAGTTTAAAGATGTAGCTCAGATGAAGCTCCTGATGACATGCAGAGTCATGAATCAGGTGGGACTTTGTAGAACCACAATAGAACATGAACCCTGAGCAGCAAAATACACTGAAGGAAATAAGGACCAAGTATTTGAGGAAATAAACAGGCCTTTTATTGTGAAGGAGCACAAGACATTCATGGGAGGGATCGACCTCCTTGATCACACAGGTGTGATCTCTACCTGTTCTGACAGACCATAATACTTTGTGTTGTTAACACATGATTTACCACCATGACTATAAACTACTTGGTGTCTAAAAGCAGTTGAAAGTTTCTACTAGTCTGAACTGGTGTCTCTGGACATCCCGTCTCCACCCTCCATGTTAGAGTTCTAGATGATGTTCACAAAGCTGCACACAAGCAGGGTCGTTCCAAATTTTAGAAAGTCAATACATCCGCTATCATCTGAGAGAAATATGATGATCATCTTTTCTTCACAGAGTAAAAAATGATTCATATTGTACCTTTTGTTTTAGGCTGGATTTTTCAAACGACCTTTAGAACTGACAGTATTTCAAACAAGGTTTTTATATATAATTTATATCACAGTTCTCTTTTTCACAATTTTTTGGCAAAATGTTCTGGTTTATTACAGAAATCTGCAGCTGTGATGGTTTTTGAATGGACCACCAATAAAAAGCAAGATTTTCATGCAGATTTCATTGTTATGAAAATACAAAATAAAAGTAAAATAAAAAATAAATAAATAAAGTAAAATCAGTGTTATAGGCAAAGAACTGTCAAGCAAATGAATTTCTAAATAAATAATAAATGTCACATATATGATCCATGTTGTATGATTTAATCCTTCATAATTTTCCTCAGAGTAGAACTGGGTCTGGGTTCTTATGGGTTACATCCTTACAGGTGTTGGTTCTTTTCAAGCCGTTGTGTTTTTCCTTCATCAGGCCCAGGCCCGCTTCACCGAGTCCAGTCAGAAACTCGACCTCTTGCGATATTCCCTGGAACAACGTCTCAACGAGTTGCCAAAAAACCACCCGCGCAGCAGTGCCATCATAGAGGAGCTGTCTCTGCTGTCCTCTCCAGCCCTCAGCCCCAGATCCAGTATCATATCAACACAGAACCAGTACAGCACCGTAACCAAGCCTGCAGCTCTCACAGGTAATCAGCACTCTGAGATCTTCACCTGACAGGTGTGAGACAGACATGTAACCTGGGTTGGGTTGGGCAGTAATTATATTAATAGTTCTAATTGATCTGAGTTCTAAATGAAACTTATATCAACACAGCAGGATGTTACAGTAACTTGTTTATCCTGTAGAGCCCGGCCCGTATCGCTCCTCTCACTCAGGTGAGCAGACACGCCTCCATCATCAGAACACGCTGCCGACTCGCCCACAGCTGCTTCTTTACATGTCGGGACAAAGTGACCGAGTCACTTTGTCCCGACATGTAAAGAGAAAGAACAGAAGCAGCTGTTGGTGACGACTGTTTGGAGAAACTGTGGCTAGTTTCCAAAAGAAGAATAACTCGACTGAATTTCTCACAAGCTGATGTTTTATAACTTTAAGCTTTTTAGTTCCATCAATGTCGTTAAGTGTTAATTAATTATTCTGCTTTCATCTTCAGAACTGGAGTCTGTCTCCACTCGCTCTGGGACAAAGTATAACCGTCAACATGAGTGATAACTAGATGTAGCATCTCCTCCTGCTTCCATTGTTTAACAGTGAAGCCCAAACATTCTGTTTACAGGATCTGCCATGCTGAACTGTCAAACTGAGTCTGTTCACTGAAGATCTAAACCTTCCAGCTACTCGCTCGCTGCAGTGTCTGTATGAGAAACATACTGAAACTAAACCTGTAAGAAATGAACATAAAGTTACAACAACACGAGTCAACAGCTGGGAAAAAGATCTGTCACACAGTTTTAGTTTTTAATCAATTATTTACATGAAAGGGGCGGGGCTTAAAACATATACTGCAGTCAGCGACACTGTATGTTTCTAAAAATTAGAGAAGTAGTCCACCTTTCCCTCCATCTGTATTCAGTTACTCATTAAATTCAACATGTCATTTCTGTATGAGCTGCTAGGGCTCAGACTGACCTCAGTTTTAACAGGAGGGTGTTCCTCAGGTGTTCCTCAGGTGTTCCTCAGGTGATCCTCAGGTGTTCCTCAGGTGATCCTCAGGTGTTCCTCAGGTGATCCTCAGGTGATCCTCAGGTGTTCCTCAGGTGATCCTCAGGTGTTCCTCAGGTGTCCCTCGGGTGTTCCTCAGGTGTTCCTCAGGTGATCCTCAGGTAATCCTCAGGTGTTCCTCAGGTGATCCTCAGGTGTTCCTCAGGTGATCCTCAGGTGATTCTCAGGTGTTCCTCAGGTGATCCTCAGGTGTTCCTCAGGTGATCCTCAGGTGTTCCTCAGGTGATCCTCAGGTGTTCCTCAGGTGTTCCTCAGGTGTTCCTCAGGTGTTCCTCAGGTGATCCTCAGGTGTTCCTCAGGTGATCCTCAGGTGATTCTCAGGTGTTCCTCATTTGATCCTCAGGTGATCCTCAGGTGATCCTCAGGTGATCCTCAGGTGTTCCTCAGGTGTTCCTCAGGTGTTCCTCAGGTGATCCTCAGGTGATGCTCAGGTGATCCTCAGGTGTTCCTCAGGTGATCCTCAGGTGTTCCTCAGGTGTTCTTCAGGTGATCCTCAGGTGTTCCTCAGGTGATCCTCAGGTGTTCCTCAGGTGTTCCTCAGGTGTTCCTCAGGTGATCCTCAGGTGTTCCTCAGGTGTTCCTCAGGTGTTCCTCAGGTGATCCTCAGGTGTTCCTCAGGTGATCCTCAGGTAATCCTCAGGTGATCCTCAGGTGTTCCTCAGGTGATCCTCAGGTGTTCCTCAGGTGATCCTCAGGTGATCCTCAGGTGTTCCTCAGGTGATCCTCAGGTGATCCTCAGGTGTTCCTCAGGTGATACTCAGGTGATCCTCAGGTGATCCTCATGTGTTCCTCAGGTGATCCTCAGGTGATCCTCAGGTGTTCCTCAGGTGATCCTCAGGGGTTCCTCAGGTGATCCTCAGGTGTTCCTAGGGTGTCCCTCGGGTGTTCCTCAGGTGTTCCTCAGGTGATCCTCAGGTGATTCTCAGGTGTTCCTCAGGTGATCCTCAGGTGTTCCTCAGGTGATCCTCAGGTGTTCCTCATGTGATCCTCAGGTAATCCTCAGGTGTTCCTCAGGTGATCCTCAGTTGTTCCTCAGGTGATCCTCAGGTGATCCTCAGGTGTTCCTCAGGTGTTCCTCAGGTGATCCTCATGTGTTCCTCAGGTGATCCTCAGGTGTTCCTCATTTGATCCTCAGGTGTTCCTCAGGTGTTCCTCAGGTGATCCTCAGGTGATCCTCAGGTGATCCTCAGGTGATCCTCAGGTGTTCCTCAGGTGATCCTCAGGTGTTCCTCGGGTGTCCCTCGGGTGTTCCTCAGGTGTTCCTCAGGTGATCCTCAGGTAATCCTCAGGTGTTCCTCAGGTAATCCTCAGGTGATCCTCAGGTGTTCCTCAGGTGATCCTCAGGTGATCCTCAGGTGTTCCTCAGGTGATCCTCAGGTGATCCTCAGGTGTTCCTCAGGTGATCCTCAGGTGTTCCTCATTTGATCCTCAGGTGTTCCTCAGGTGTTCCTCAGGTGTTCCTCAGGTGATCCTCAGGTGATCCTCAGGTGATCCTCAGGTGATCCTCAGGTGATCCTCAGGTGATCCTCAGGTGTTCCTCGGGTGTCCCTCAGGTGTTCCTCAGGTGTTCCTCAGTTTTTCCTCAGGTGTTCCTCATTTGATCCTCAGGTGATCCTCAGGTGTTCCTCAGGTGATCCTCAGGTGTTCCTCAGGTGTTCCTCAGGTGATCCTCAGGTGATCCTCAGGTGTTCCTCAGGTGATCCTCAGGTGTTCCTCAGGTGATCCTCAGGTGTTCCTCAGGTGTTCCTCATTTGATCCTCAGGTGATCCTCAGGTGTTCCTCAGGTGTTCCTCAGGTGTTCCTCAGGTGCTCCTCAGGTGTTCCTCAGGTGATCCTCAGGTGTTCCTCAGGTGTTCCTCGGGTGTCCCTCGGGTGTTCCTCAGGTGTTCCTCAGGTGTTCCTCAGGTGTCCCTCGGGTGTTCCTCAGGTGTTCCTCAGGTGATCCTCAGGTGATCCTCAGGTGTTCCTCAGGTGATCCTCAGGTGATCCTCAGGTGATTCTCAGGTGTTCCTCAGGTGATCCTCAGGTGTTCCTCAGGTGTTCCTCAGGTGTTCCTCAGGTGTTCCTCAGGTGTTCCTCAGGTGTTCCTCAGGTGATCCTCAGGTGTTCCTCAGGTGTTCCTCAGGTGATCCTCAGGTGATCCTCAGGTGTTCCTCAGGTGATCCTCAGGTGTTCCTCAGGTGATCCTCAGGTGTTCCTCAGGTGATCCTCAGGTGATCCTCAGGTGTTCCTCGGGTGTCCCTCGGGTGTTCCTCAGGTGTTCCTCAGGTGTTCCTCAGGTGTTCCTCAGGTGTTCCTCAGGTGTTCCTCAGGTGATCCTCAGGTGTTCCTCAGGTGTTCCTCAGGTGATCCTCAGGTGATCCTCAGGTGATCCTCAGGTGATCCTCAGGTGTTCCTCAGGTGTTCCTCAGGTGTTCCTCAGGTGTTCCTCAGGTGATTCTCAGGTGATTCTCAGGTGTTCCTCAGGTGATCCTCAGGTGTTCCTCAGGTGATTCTCAGGTGTTCCTCAGGTGATCCTCAGGTGATTCTCAGGTGATTCTCCGGTGTTCCTCAGGTGATCCTCAGGTGATCCTCAGGTGATTCTCAGGTGTTCCTCAGGTGATCCTCAGGTGATTCCCAGGTGATCCTCAGGTGTTCCTCAGGTGATTCTCAGGTGATTCTCAGGTGTTCCTCAGGTGATCCTCAGGTGTTCCTCAGGTGATTCTCAGGTGTTCCTCAGGTGATCCTCAGGTGATTCTCAGGTGATTCTCCGGTGTTCCTCAGGTGATCCTCAGGTGATCCTCAGGTGATTCTCAGGTGTTCCTCGGGTGATCCTCAAGTGTTCCTCAGGTGTTCCTCAGATGAAGACTTGTTAGGTTTGTCTTTAAAGATGAACTGCTGAGGACTTCTACTCAGCTGTTGGGTTTTTCTGCTGACCCTCATGGTTGTCTGGGTTTAAATGATGAATGTTGTCCCTCCTGTCGTTTCTTTTGTCCAACCTGAATGAGTAAAGTCTAACAAGTCTTGACTAGTCCACCTCAATGAACCAATCTATGAAGTCAACTGACTTGTGTTAAAATGTTCAACAATGGCCCATCTGGGTTTAAAGAAACAGATTGTTGACCAGTAGACATGTGCCGTCCTCTCTGTCCTCAGGGACATTAGATGTCAGGCTGATGGGCTGTCAGGACCTTTTGGAAAATGTCCCAGGTCGTTCCAAAGCTGCTCCCGTCCCTCTTCCTGGCTGGAGCCCCAGTGAGACACGTTCATCCTTCATTAGCCGAGCAAACAGAAACCGTGGCGTGAGCTCAAGGAACCTAGCAAAGAGCGAGGAACTCTCCAGTAAGTAGCCTGACCCGCTGCGCTGATCCAATTTTAGATCTCTTGTGCATTCAGACAAACCAGATCAAACTGGTCTTCAGATAAAGGACTGCAGCAGCTGGTCTAAACAAACATCTGTGTTTTATGAGAGACTCAGTAACTGTCAGGTTGGACTTCCATGACAGCTCAGTGTGTTTTCTTCAGATGAGATCAGTGCAGTGTTGAAGTTGGACAACACAGGTGTGGGACAGACGAGCTGGAGACCCGTCAGC
>SSNP01000140.1:1209188-1286548 GCA_006937955.1 Pachypanchax playfairii
CCATCCATCCATCCATCCATCCATCCATCCATCCATCCGTCCATCCACACATCCATCCATCCACCCACCCATCCATCCATCCATCCATCCATCCATCCATCCATCCATCCATCCATCCATCCATCCATCCATCCATCCATCCATCCGTCCATCCACACATCCATCCATCCATCCACCCATCCATCCATCCATCCATCCATCCATCCATCCATCCACACATCCATCCACACATCCATCCATCCATCCATCCATCCATCCATCCATCCATGCTCTTTAACCTTCACAGTCTAAGATATGAAACACACAGATCATCTCTGGTTCTTTAACTGTTATCAGGTAAGACTTTTCTACGAGCTCCTCAGATGAACATCAACATCGCCACCTGGGGCCGGCTGGTGAGACGAGCCATACCGACCGTGAGCTCCAACTCCTTTAGTCCACAAGCACCTGAGACAGGACATAGCAGTGTGCCAGGTTCCCCCACACCCAGCAGGTGAGCTCATCCACACGTGTGCTGCATATATTGAAGATCTTAAAGTGGTTCTATAAGAGGACTGGTGGGCTAAGCTATGTGCTTCTGTGTAGTGATGCTCTGGTGACCAAGCTGGACTTTGACAAAGAACCAACACCAGGACCCAAACGTTACCCACCTCCAGATGATGTCGTAGAACCTCCTGCGCAGCACAAGTTACCCAACAAAGATGAAGTTCAGGTGTGATTGTGTTGCAGATATTACACACGCTGTTCACAAGAACCCTAATGTTCAGACAGCATCCACTCACTGAGCATCTTATACTGGTCTTATACTGTTACCGTGGTAACGGGAAGTGTTTTCTTTCATGTACAACTAATGCAGCTGTATTTTACTGAGAAAACTAGTTACTTTTTGTAATTAATAGTAACTCAGAAGTGTTTCGTTTACTCTCTCTCCCCATCTCCCCTCCGCAGGATGCTCTCAGTGCCTATGACTTCCTAAAGAGGAACAGCACAGTGATGGAGCCAGACATGGATGGAGTCTTGGAGCCCGAATTCCCGCTCACAGGTCCAGGATTCAGCTCCATCCCCAAAAACCCCGAGTTAAGGTAAAAATCAGACACTCATTTAGTTTAAGAACAGTTCTGGAGTTTCTCCTTCACGTGGAGAGGAATCCTCTGAGTGTGTTAAACTCTTAGAGAATGAAGGATCAGTGACGTGCTGCTGATGTTACGTAACAACAACAATCTGCTCCCTTCATGTTGATTCTCATGCTGTGACACGCGGGTTAAACAAGGTCAGTGTAAGTGCTGCCCCCTGGAGGAATTATACTGAACTGCACATTCTGATCTCTTTCCAGGGAAGAAGAGCAGTTCCACTTCAGTCTACAAGACTTTAAATGTGTTGCCGTACTCGGACGAGGTCACTTTGGAAAGGTTTGTTGTTTGATCTGTTGCATTCTGGGATGAAGCGGGTCGCAGTTTTAATGGTTAAAGTTTTCCTGCAGTTTGTGTCTGTATTGAAGGGATTTACCTCAGACGTAGGGAGACGCTGTTAGAGTATCGGGGGTTTTCTGGTCTAAGTGTTTACACACACAGAGAACGTTGTGATGAGGAGAACGTGGATCTCATGAGTCGTTTATATCCTCTTCCTACGTTTAGCTCGCTGTGATCCAACAAACGATGTGAACACACTGCTGTTTAACCCGTCTCGCCATCTCTATCACAAAAGCATCAACTTCAGCCACATTCACTTCCTTTTAAAAAAACCTTTCATAATAAAAGTTTCAGCTAATAAAACTATGTGCTCAAAAAAGAAAAAAAAGAATCCGTATATGAATGAGTTCTTATTGAATGAAGGAGCTGCTCATGAACTCTGTGTTTCCTGCAGGGATTTAATAACAACAAACAAGTTAAATTATTTGTGTGTGCTGCATGTTAACTGTTTTCATGCCGTTTCATCCTGTGTTGCTGAGATGTCGTCAAACGGCTCCTTTTATTTTCCTGTTGTTCAGTTTGTCTGTGGGTTAGTTAAAGGTTGTTTCTGACATGTAGCTGGATGAACTCAGTCTGCCTCCCTCCCTCAGGTGCTGTTAGCAGAGTACAAAAGCACGGGGGAGATGTTCGCCATCAAAGCGCTGAAGAAAGGAGACATCGTAGCTCGGGATGAGGTTGACAGGTACGCTCTGTTCTGATTGGTTCCTCTCACTGAAACATGCTGCTGGTGTTAGTCAGTCCCATTCCGCCAGCTGTGGACAGCTGCTGCTGCAGTCCTGGAGTTGTTCTGATCCAGCTGTGTGTCCTGGTTGATGCTATTAGCTCCAAAGTTTAGGAGGTTTCACCTGGACTGTCTTACAGAAACAGGGACAATCGTCTCCAGTCGCGTCCGTACGGCTGATCTTTATAGGAGACGTCTTCATCGTGTCCTCTTGTCTTTCAGTCTGATGTGTGAGAAGAGGATCTTTGAAACGGTCAACAGCGTTCGTCATCCCTTCCTGGTCAACCTGTTTGCGTGTTTCCAGACGGCGGAACACGTTTGCTTTGTGATGGAGTACGCAGCGGGAGGCGACCTGATGATGCACATCCACGCCGACGTGTTCTCTGAGCCGCGAGCAGTGTGAGTTTCCTCATCATGAGAATCAGAGCGACTGTTTCTTCTTCTGTCACGACGTTTCATGTCGCCTCATCTATGTTGCAGATTTTACGCGGCGTGTGTCGTGTTGGGGTTACAGTTTTTACACGACCACAAGATCGTGTACAGGTACGTGTGTTTAAGAAACTCCATGTTTGTCGTGGTTATGATGTCAGAACGTGACGTGATGCTGTGTACGACTTTCAGAGATCTGAAGCTGGACAACCTGCTCCTGGACACGGAGGGTTACGTCAAGATCGCAGACTTTGGTCTTTGCAAAGAAGGTGAAACTGAATCTGATGTCAGACTAAAAGCAGTAGAACGTTCCACCAGAACGTTCTGCTGCAGTTCCACCAGAACATTCTGCTGCAGTTCTACCAGAACATTCTGCTGCAGTTCCACCAGAACGTTCTGCTGCAGTTCTACCAGAACATTCTGCTGCAGTTCCACCAGAACGTTCTGCTGCAGTTCTACCAGAACATTCTGCTGCAGTTCCACCAGAACGTTCTGCTGCAGTTCCACCAGAACGTTCTGCTGCAGTTCCACCAGAACATTCTGCTGCAGTTCCACCAGAACATTCTGCCGGGGTTCCACCAGAACGTTCTGCTGGAGTTCCACCAGAACGTTCTGCCAGGGTTCCATCAGAACGTTCATATGGAGTTCCACCAGAACGTTCTGCCGGAGTTCCACCAGAACGTTCTGCTGGAGTTCCACCAGAACGTTCTGCCAGGGTTCCATCAGAACGTTCATATGGGGTTCCACCAGAACGTTCTGCTGGAGTTCCACCAGAACGTTCTGCCAGGGTTCCATCAGAACGTTCATATGGAGTTCCACCAGAACGTTCTGCCGGAGTTCCACCAGAACGTCCTGCCGGGGTTCCACCAGAACGTTCTGCCGGGGTTCCACCAGAACGTTCTGCCGGGGTTCCACCAGAACGTTCTGCTGTAATGTTGTGTTTAATGTTTACTTTGTTGCTGTTGTTTAAAACTTTGCTGTCAGCTGATCAGCTGATCCTCTGATCAGCTGATCAGCTGACAGCGGAGATGAAGGTTTGTTTTCTGACTGAGCGTCCATGTTTTTCCAGGAATGGGCTACAGGGACCGGACCAGCACGTTCTGTGGGACGCCAGAGTTTTTGGCTCCGGAGGTTTTAACAGAAACTTCGTACACGCGAGCCGTGGACTGGTGGGGTCTGGGCGTCCTGATCTTTGAGATGCTGGTGGGAGAGGTGAGTCCTGTTACAGTAACGGATCTCTGCTGCTTGTCTCTGTTAGAGACGATCAGATGAGTGACTCGTGTTTTCATCCCTGTCAGTCGCCGTTTCCCGGTGATGATGAGGAGGAAGTGTTTGACAGCATCGTTAACGACGAAGTGCGTTACCCACGATTCCTTTCAACAGAAGCCATCTCCATTATGAGGAGGGTGTGTACACACATCAGTCTCACACACACATCTTCATTCAAGGACTAAAACAAATCATCTCATGTTTCAATGTTTACCAGGAAGTCCCTTCAAAATAAAACGAGTTGCAGTGTGAACGTTCTCACACAGACGCTCTGATGGAGGTTCCTCGGTTCTCTGTCTGGTTCTCTCCTACAGAAAGTCTCTGTCTCTGAATCTGAGTCTCAGTCTGTCTCAGACCAGCTGGGGTCAGGCGTCTGAACAGGAGACAGTAGAACCGGGTCGGCGTGTTTGGAGACAGTAGAACCGGGTTGTCGGTCCTTTTATTTGGGAGGATTTTATTTGTGCGGGTGTTGATGATGTCACAGTGTGACGAGACTAACGAACCTGTTTAAAACGTCTGGCTGTTTTTAACCTTTTGATTTTAGTTTTTATAAAAGTTCTTTTGTTGTTTTTTAAAGTTTCTGTTTGTGTGGACAGACATTCGATAAACAGACTGACACTTTCTCATCGTATCAGCGGTAGATAAAGTTCTTTCTGCTTCGGCGGGACACACAGATCCAAACCTTGACTCTGGTATCAGGACCGGCTCAGATTTAATTATTTAGTTATTCTTTAACCTCCGACTCCAGTTCCTTAATCAGTAATTAAACCCCAAAACAGCTGTTTTCTGTTTATAAACTGTATTAGTGGGTCTTTAATGTAATCTTTAAGTTTCTGGACATTTTTGGACATTTTCTTGTAAACTTGTTAAATTCTACATGTTTTAGTCTAAAAACATCTCAGTGCTGCCCTCTCATGGTTGAACTGTGGCTACTGCAGATGTAATTTCAATCTTCATGTCACAGACATCATCTCTAAGACACGCCCCCTGGGTTTGGAAATAAAACCATCTCTCAGACACACTCGTCCTCGTTGTCTCCTGCATCTCACCAAAAAGCTGCACAAAGCTGGTATAAACTACCTGCAGCACATTTAGAACAACTGACTGAAAACCAGGTGATCTGTTATGCAGGTAGTTACCTGCTGACTTGTGTGTATTACCTACGACAAAGAGAATAACTAATATCAGAATAATGATATAAAATAATGACTTCAGTTTTACTGCAGTGGTTGTGATTGTGTGGATGTGTTTGTTATATTCTCATCATGATCGGGTATTTTTATTTATAACTCAGGCAAGGTACAGCGGCTGCACCTGTTGGCACCTGCTAATCTAAACGTAGCTTTAGCTCTCTGGCTAACAACACTGTACCAGTAAGAGAAGAGCCTCGTTTTATGCTGCTAAGCTGCTTCAGGGTGAAACCACACGGTTCAGTTTAGCTCCATAGAAGCAGCTTCCTTTATATTCATCTGTCCCTCTCTGGCAGCTGGTTGTATGTGTCGAGTAGTGCAACCTGTCAATCACAGCCCAGCCCGCCCCCCCTCATGTTCATCCTCCAGGCACTGCCTAGTTTTGAGGCATTCTTTTACAACGGGCAGGGTTTATAATCTGGAGGGGGTTGGTTACTCTTTAAGATTCTGAGTGACATCAGAAGGATTCAGTGTTTCTGGTGCTGCGCAGCAATAAAAGCTCAGATGTTGTTTAACTAGTTTGTTTTTCAGCTTCTGAGGAGAAGTCCTGAACGACGTCTCGGCGCGGGAGAAAAAGATGCAGAGGAAGTCAAGAAACATCTATTCTTCAGGGTAAGACTCTCAAAGTAAATCAGCTTTTATTTTGAAATCATGTAAAACCCTGAAATCAAACGTTATCCTTTCTGACAGAACGTGGACTGGGATGGATTGTTGGCCAAGAAAGTGAAGCCGCCGTTCGTGCCGACCATCCAGGGAGCCAACGACGTCAGCAACTTTGATGATGAATTTACCTCGGAGGCTCCCATTTTGACCCCGCCCAGGGAACCCCGAGCGCTGAGCTCAGTGGAGCAGAACCAGTTCTTTGACTTTGATTACATCGCTGACTGGTGTTAGTTTCACCTGAACTCAGACAAACACAGACACACTGTGAACTGAAAGAACAGCAAAGACTGTAGCTGACGTTAAAGTCGCACCTCGTCTCCGACCAGAATGTTGAGACGCGGCGCCGCGAGCCCTCGAGCAGAAGCTCTGTGCCATTGAGAAAAACACCCAGATGATGCCTCGTTGTTTTTAATCCACATGAAGTTTTAAAGGAGTTGGATAGAAGGTAGACGGATGATGGTTTTGTCTGACTGACCACTGAGAATGTTTTATTACCGTTTGAACTCTGAGGAGACGGCAGCATCACCATGATAATCACTTTCACTGTCCTCTTTTTTACCTGTACAGATTATATTCATTTGCATATTGTGTGTTTTGTTGTAAATCGCTTGCCGTAGCCGTGCAGAGATCGTAAGTGCTTCACACGTTGTCACGGAACCGTCAGCTACACCAGACATCTTGACTACTACTGCTGCTCTGTTTCCACGCCGAGCCGCTTCATCCACTCAGTTAGAAAACACTCAGTCCAGTGTCACGCCCCCTCGTGGTTCTCCGGCCCAAACGGATTTACTTGAGCTCAGTTCTGAAGTGCTGTGAGATTTTACACTACGGTTTCTTAATCCTTGATAAACAGCTGGTTGTGTTGGACCCGACTTTTTATACCTCAGTGAAATAAACATATAAGTGAAAGACAAAGTCACAGCTATGAAAACCAAAATGCCCGAGTCGTTCTGAAGCAGCAGATGGAACCTGGTCTTCGCCCCGCCGACCGATCGGACCACATGAAACCACCTTCAGACTGTTTACAGACTACAATCAGGTTTCAATGTTAAAATGCCATTAAAGTGCTTTCAGTGATGTGATGTCATGTTCCAGCTGACTTCCTGTCAGTTTGCATGTTCCATATGACTGACTACATGTTTCAGACAGGGGGGGGGGGGGGGGGGGGGGAGTGCAGGTATATTCTATACATACTGTATGTACACGATAAACTGAAAGCACTAATTTTATCAGTAGTTTTAAGTATCTACATTTCTACACGATGGAACTAGATTGTACAAAGTTTTTTATCTTTGTGTTCAGATGTCAGACGTGTGGATGGTACATGAGTTACTCCAGTCACGACTCTTCAGTCCCGTGTAGAAAGATGCTTTTCACTCGTTGTTGCCTATCATGAATGCACAAATTAAACATTTGTAATAGTGACCTCTCTCTTCCCTTTCCACACATCAGCTGGTTTAATGAAAATCTTTATTTTTAAATTACCTGGAAGAATTCAAACAAAATAGAAACTGTTTTTTTTTCCTACAAAACAAATGCTGCATGTTTACAGTATGAAAACAGCCTAAAACTGCAAGCGTCAATGACGTTTTTCCACTTGGACATATATACATGGTACAGTATATACACTCAAATGAAATACTAAGTTCAGTCTGCAAGCTATTTAAGCACTGGAATGTGTCCGCTGGATCCCGTCAGAGCGTCTCCATGACAACTTGTTTAGGGCAGGACAAGAAAAATCGTTCAAATCCAAAATAAAGAGAATTTTAATAGAGAAGCATCGAGACGACTCCTCACAGCTGGGGCAGCTTGTCGACAGGCGTGTCAAATTTGAAGTCCGGAGGGAAAAGTTCGGCAGCGCGTGGATAGATGAGTCGGTACGACTGTCTGATTGTGACGTCTGCAACTCCTGCAATGTCTCCGATTTCTGTGGAAAACAGAAGGTTGGAGGAACAGCTGAAAGAAGCTCGTAGAGCAGCAGAGCTGCATGTGGACGACGTTCAGATAATTTTATTTGAATTCTAAAAAAAAGTGACAAAAATATTTTATTGCAGTTAAACAGTCGATATAACAAATGTTTTGTCCTCAAATCAGTAAATAATAATATGGTTCTAAATCCTACTGGACTAAAACATGCTAATGAGTCACTGATACACAAACTGTAACGTGTCACATGAAAACTTCACTGATGAAGTACTACTATCACACTCATGTACTGAGACGCAGCCGTCTCTGAGGCTGAACGTCAGCATGTTGCAGCTTCAAGGTTTATGGGATGTTTCAGCACGTCTGCACAGTGATGATGTCTCCTTTAACTCATCTCAAATGGGCGGAGCCTAACCCCTAAAAAACACCCCCCCCACCAAACTTTCCACAGTGTCAGGTGAGTTCTGTCTCCTAGCAACAAACTCAGACTGGTCCATCATCCATCACAGGTGTGAGTCACTTGTCTCCACGTCTCTGGAGTTCAGCAGCTGCGAGCGTTACGCCACTGTGTCTGTATTAAACCTGCTGATATGAGACCTGGATCCAGCTGATATCAGACCTGGATCCAGCTGATGTAAGACCTGGATCCAGCTGATATCAGACCTGGATCCAGCTGATGTAAGACCTGGATCCAGCTGATATCAGACCTGGATCCAGCTGATATCAGACCTGGATCCAGCTGATATCAGACCTGGATCCAGCTGATGTAAGACCTGGATCCAGCTGATTAGACCTGGATCCAGCTGATATGAGACCTGGATCCAGCTGATATCAGACCTGGATCCAGCTGATATGAGACCTGGATCCAGCTGATATCAGACCTGGATCCAGCTGATATCAGACCTGGACCCAGCTGATATCAGACCTGGATCCAGCTGATATCAGACCTGGATCCAGCTGATATGAGACCTGGATCCAGCTGATATCAGACCTGGACCCAGCTGATATCAGACCTGGATCCAGCTGATATCAGACCTGGATCCAGCTGATATGAGACCTGGATCCAGCTGATATCAGACCTAGATCCAGCTGATATGAGACCTGGACCCAGCTGATATCAGACCTGGATCCAGCTGATATGAGACCTGGACCCAGCTGATATCAGACCTGGATCCAGCTGATATCAGACCTGGATCCAGCTGATATGAGACCTGGACCCAGCTGATATCAGACCTGGATCCAGCTGATATGAGACCTGGATCCAGCTGATATGAGACCTGGATCCAGCTGATATCAGACCTGGACCCAGCTGATATCAGACCTGGATCCAGCTGATATGAGACCTGGATCCAGCTGATATCAGACCTGGATCCAGCTGATATGAAACCTGGATCCAGCTGATATGAGACCTGGATCCAGCTGATTAGACCTGCTGATATAAGACCTGGATCCAGCTTATATGAGACCTGGATCCAGCTGATTAGACCTGCTGATATAAGACCTGGATCCAGCTTATATGAGACCTGGATCCAGCTTATATCAGACCTGGATCCAGCTGCTCTGTTCTCTGGTCTTCAGCTGAAGATCAGAACTTTGGAGGTCTGTATCTGCTGACTGAGTTTTAGAGCTCTACATGCTGCGAGAGGTCATGTGACCCAACGCTCCCAGGATCAGGTTCTGCTGGTACTGGTTGGTTCCACCTGGTTATAATCCCATATTAACAAGGAGATTTCCTGATGGACTTCTTGCATGGCGTCACGGTCCCACACTGGAACTCATTCTCCATGAAGCGGGCCACATGACCAGGTGCTGGGTTTTACACACCTGGTTGAACTCCACCTGTGAAGATGAGCTGTGTGGATCTATCACTCACCTTTCTGGGTCTTCTTCTCTGCAGAAGCCTGGGAGGCCATGTAGATGGCTGCTGCGGCCACTGAGATGGGGCTCCGGCCCGGCACCAGGTCCAGCTCCACGGCTTTCCTGGCGATGAAGGTTGCAGCCATTTGCACCTGTTTGGGGAGACCGAGGTTGGAGCAGAAACGAGACATGAAGTCTCCGGTGGTGATGAGGTCCACGCTGGTCTCCAGCGCCTTCAGGATTAGCTTGAAGCATCTTCCGATCTCTTTCTTTGAGATCCTGGAGACGGCACAGATCTCTGCAGGAGAGAAACAGAACCGTCTTTAAACATCCTGGTTTTTCTGTCAGACGTTCAACATCAACCTGGAGATGAAATAAAGAATCAGCTGTTCTCCTGATCAAACCTTTGATTTAGGAAATCAGCCTCCCAGACTCAACGCTAGTTATTAACCTCAGAAACAACGTGGCGAGTACATCAACAGCAGAAACAGAACCATGTATCGGACCTTTAAAGGTTCTGGGGACGCCCTCTTGTCTGCAGGCGATGTAGAGACATGCTGATGCGATGGCGTCGTTGGCTCGTCCCTTCAGACTCTTCTGTTCATAAACCTGCTTGAATAAGTTGTTTGTTCTGTCCTGGAGACAAACAGCAGCGTGTGAATCCATCAGCATCCAAACCAGAAGAAACAAGGTCTCAACTCAAAGAGATTCAAGTTGTTTGAAGCTGGAAGCTGACAGCGTCTTCTACTACTCTAATAAAGATGTGATGTGTGTCTCGTGTTCTGAATGTTTCCTGGTGAAAAACATGCAAAGATCATTTAAAAACACAGAACTTCCCACAGTAATTATATGAAGTGAACGCATCATGGAACTACACAGGTAAGACCTGTTACACAGGACAGGTAGGCAGATCCACACAGAGTTAATCCATTAGTGTAATCCTGCAGATTGTGTAATTCAGTAAATAAGGTGGCGACAGTAATCTGTCACCATGATGTCTGACTGTTTTTAGCTCCTCGGATCAGCTGGATCACTTCCTGTTTCAACTTACTACAATGTTCCGTGGCAGGTTGATCCGATCGGCCATGGTGCTGATCTCTTTGAAGGCATTCAGCATGGCCCGGTCAGAGCTGCTCATGGTCCGCCGGTTCTGATACTTGGAGTTCCCAAATTCATCAAAACTGGCGGCGCCTGTTCCCTGGAGCAGAAACACGGAAGTTCTTCAGAACACGGATTAAAAACATTCCAACAAATCGCTCCAAACAAGAAGCTGAAAGTTTATCAGACTGATTTTACATTCAGCAGCTCGTTAACACAAACAGTCAATCGGCCAATCACAGTGAAGCTCTCATTGAGATTCAGAACAGAGAAGAAGGGCTGAGGCAGAAGCTATGTGGACTGTACTGGAGGGTGTGCACGTGGAAAAACTGTCCAAAAAGTCTGAACATCCATCTGTAACTTCTAACCACCCCCCCCCCCCCCCACCTCCCCCCCCCACCCCCGCGATGTTTCTGCTTCAGACTCTGATGTGTAGAACTGGATAATCACTTGATTCTGATCTAGACACTTTAGTTTTTATTCTCCAGGATTATTTCTGTTTCCTCTGAATCATATTTAAAAACAGATGAAGCAGCGTTAGTTTCATGTATGTGGATCACATCATGTGATTGTGCATGCAGACGCTGCTGGATGGTCTCTGCAGTGATGTCATCAGTCTGAGTGACGTGCAGACGGTTTGTTGTAGAAACAGAAGCAGAATCTGATGAAATACAACAAAATCCCTCCAGACCAAATGGTGTGTGTGTGTGTGTGTGTGTGTGTGTGTCTATATGAATGTGTGTGTGTGTGTGTGTGTGTTATCGTTCTCATGTAACAGATTAAATACATGATGTTCAATCTGTTTAATGTTAAACATCCTGAGCAGAAGGTTACTGCAGGTCAAATTATTCTACAGAAACCTCCCAGATGTCATAATGTACCTCTACTTTAAACACATTCAGGGAGACCCCGCCCCCAAAGCCCCAACCTGATCTCAGGTTATGTTACACACAGTTGAACCTAAACTGATAGAATTGTTCTCCATCGTTTCTAAATGAAGCTAAAACATTGTAGGTCTGAGTCTCGTCCTTCCTGTCGTCTGAACAGATCTCATGTTTAACACGTGATAATAAAAAACTCTCTCACCTTGCTGATCATGGTGGTTAAGTCCCCGCCGTTGAGCAGTGGGTTCTGAGCGTCTCCCACTCTGGAGGGATCTTTGAGAGCTTTCTCATTAGAAAACGTTCTCCACTCTGAGCCCACGTCGATCACTCGATCACCTGAGGAGAGACAGCAGAGTGAATCCAACCCGAGTGAAGAAGAAGAGAAGCTACGTGACGTTTCTATAAGCCTGAACCAGCAGGTCGATCTCATCAGTTACTGCTCACGTTAGGTTTTTACTTTCAGCTGAGAGAAAATGATCCAACAGCCACAGTATCAAGTTCCATCTGTGTGGAGCAGATATCAGAGGACAGATCCAGAACCTTCAGAGTTCTGGGGTCTCATTTATAAAACATTGTGTAGAATCCCTACTAATAGTGTACGTACGACCAAAAAGATTTCTGATTTATAAAACCATGCGTAAGCACAGTTGTAAGCAACTTCCCCTTTATAAATCACACTCTACCTGGAAGTTTGCTTACGTGAATTTGGCTCATGTCCCGCCCTGAACACGCCCAAACCGGGCCATATAAGGTCAACGCAAAGCAGGACATGAATATTGATACGTATGAGGAAGACGGGAAATATCACAACTAAACAAGAAGATAAACTTCACAGAGACTGAAGCTGAAGTGTTAGTGTGTGAAGTGGAGGCTAGGAGAGACATTTTATTTGGTGGAAACAGCAGCGGTGTCACAAATAAAAGTAAAAACTCTGAGTTGCAGCGTCTGCAGTGCAGACTGTCAGTGCAGCTGACAGGACGGTGTACGGTCTTGTGTCAGAGAAGGAGGGCGACACCGACCTGACAGAAACAACTAATAAACCCGGTAAAACACCTTTTGTAATACGTGGCTACGTTAACAAATGTTAGCATGTTTTAAGGAGACAGACTAATATGTCGTGTCTTGTACATAGGCGAGGATGAGGACATCAGACTGTCCCCAGCACCAGTGCTGCCGGTGACCGCGGTGCATCCAGCAGTGGTCGGGTTCTGACTGAAGCTGTGATACAGACACAGAGACACTCCATCAGCGCTATTAATTCCGTGACCAATGAAGTAAAAGAAATAAAGAGTGTGTTTTACGACATGATGACATCCGTTGGGGCCTTAAATGATACATTAAAAACATTAAATGAACCTTGTTGTTGTCATCTCAAACGCCGCATTACACCCTCAGACCCAATTGTTCTCCGAGTAAAGACTTCCTGTCAAGGAGGTGATTAATTTGATGTATTTCTCTTAGTATTAAAAATGTTTTTAGTAGAGCTACAGCTCACTACAAGCTGTAATATAGATATTATTGTTGTTCTGAATGTTTATAATAACATGAATCTATAATTAATATTTGGTATGAGGTGAAATGACGTGTGTGAGAGGAGTAACATGCAGTCTGACTGCAGTTCACCACTTCACCAACTGCGTCGTTGATTCCCCTCGTCTCCAAAATGTCCGTACGCACGGGTCAGAGTTGGCGTACAGGTGCGCACGTTTTCAAGTCAAGTTCATTTTTTATAAATCACAACTTTAGCTTTGAAAGTGGCGTTCGCTACTTTCAGGTCCCATTTTGTGCGTACGCAACGTTTATAGATGAGACCCCTGATCTGGACTTTTCCTACAGATCCACTAAATGTCTCAAAGACACAAAGTCATCCGGAGTAGTGCTACAACTGGTGGCAGCTTGTTGGAGTAGCTCTGTGACTTAGCTAGCATGTTTTGTTCTTTTTGAGTATTTCTTGCTACATTTTTCTTCTGGAAATATTTTCTTAATACTTTTCTTCTGATTTGGGTGCTGTGCTGATTGAGTCTTTTGCTTGATTTGTCATTTTTTTGCCACTTGTTATGATGCGTAACCATGGCAACAAGAGACTTTCTTTACAAGAAATCAGTCATATTGACAAATGTGAGATCTCTTTGTTAACAAAATGGATGAACTAGAAACTCTGTTGAAGACCCAGTCAGAGTATCAGGAATGCAGCATCATGTGTTTTACTGAGACACGACTAAAGGAACATATCCTGGACTCCAGTGTGTCTCTACCTGGCTTTCAAACAATACGGGCAGACAGAGATTTGAAGAGGAGTTTGTCAGCTGATCACATCTGCAGTTTGGGGTTGGGGGGCGGAGCATCAGAGCAGGTGACATGAAGAGGCTGAACAGATTGATAAGGAGGACTGATTCTGTCCTGGAGACTGAACTGGAGTCTCTTGAGTTGATTGTCCAAAGGAGGATGAAGAACATGATGGAGAACCCTCATCATCCTCTTCAGAACACAGTAACTCAACAACAGAGTGTCTCAGTCAGAAGATTCTTCATAATCCGCTGCAGCACAGATCGTTACAGGAGATCCTTCCTGTCCACAACTAGAACCCTCTACAGGAGATCCTTCCTGTCCACAACTAGAACCCTCTACAGGAGATCCTACCTGTCCACAGCTAGAACCCTCTACAGGAGATCCTTCCTGTCCACAGCTAGAACCCTCTACAGGAGATCCTTCCTGTCCACAGCTAGAACCCTCTACAGGAGATCCTTCCTGTCCACACCTAGAACCCTCTACAGGAGATCCTTCCTGCTACAGCTAGACCCCTCTACAGGAGATCCTTCCTGTCCACAGCTAGAACCCTCTACAGGAGATCCTTCCTGTCTACAGCTAGAACCCTCTACAGGAGATCCTTCCTGTCCACACCTAGATACCTCTACAGGAGATCCTTCCTGTCCACACCTAGAACCCTCTACAGGAGATCCTACCTGTCCACAGCTAGAACTCTCTACAGGAGATCCTTCCTGTCTACAGCTAGAACCCTCTACAGGAGATCCTTCCTGTCCACACCTAGAACCCTCTACAGGAGATCCTTCCTGTCCACACCTAGAACCCTCTACAGGAGATCCTTCCCGTCCACAGCTAGAACCCTCTACAGGCGATCCTTCCCGTCCACAGCTAGAACCCTCTACAGGCGATCCTTCCCGTCCACAGCTAGAACCCTCTACAGGAGATCCTTCCTGTCCACACCTAGAACCCTCTACAGGAGATCCTTCCTGTCCACACCTAGAACCCTCTACAGGAGATCCTTCCTGTCTACAACTAGAACCCTCTACAGGAGATCCTACCCGTCCACAGCTATAACCCTCTACAGGCGATCCTTCCCGTCCACAGCTAGAACCCTCTACAGGAGATCCTTCCTGTCCACAGCTAGAACCCTCTACAGGAGATCCTTCCTGTCCACAGCTAGAACCCTCTACAGGAGATCCTTCCTGTCCACAGCTAGAACCCTCTACAGGAGATCCTTCCTGTCCACAGCTAGAACCCTCTACAGGCGATCCTTCCCATCCACAGCTAGAACCCTCTACAGGAGATCCTTCCCGTCCACATCTAGAACCCTCTACAGGCTATCCTTCCCGCCCACAGCTAGAACCCTCTACAGGCGATCCTTCCTGTCCACACCTAGAACCCTCTACAGGAGATCCTTCCTGTCCACACCTAGAACCCTCTACAGGAGATCCTTCCTGTCCACAGCTAGAACCCTCTACAGGGGATCATTCCTGCCCACAGCTAGAACCCTCTACAGGCGATCCTTCCCATCCACAGCTAGAACCCTCTACAGGAGATCCTTCCCGTCCACATCTAGAACCCTCTACAGGAGATCCTTCCTGTCCACAGCTAGAACTCTCTACAGGAGATCCTTCCTGCCCACAGCTAGAACCCTCTACAGGAGATCCTTCCTGTCCACACCTAGAACCCTCTACAGGAGATCCTACCTGTCCACAGCTAGAACCCTCTACAGGAGATCCTTCCTGTCTACAGCTAGAACCCTCTACAGGAGATCCTTCCTGTCCACAGCTAGAACCCTCTACAGGCGATCCTTCCCATCCACAGCTAGAACTCTCTACAGGAGATCCTTCCTGCCCACAGCTAGAACCGTTACAGGAGATCCTTCCTGTCCACAACTAGAACCCTCTACAGGAGATCCTTCCTGTCCACAACTAGAACCCTCTACAGGAGATCCTCCCTGTCCACAGCTAGAACCCTCTACAGGAGATCCTTCCTGTCCACGCCTAGAACCCTCTACAGGAGATCCTTCCTGTCCACAACTAGAACCCTCTACAGGAGATCCTTCCTGTCCACAGCTAGAACCCTCTACAGGAGATCCTTCCTGTCTACAGCTAGAACCCTCTACAGGAGATCCTTCCTGTCCACAACTAGAACCCTCTACAGGAGATCCTTCCTGTCCACAACTAGAACCCTCTACAGGAGATCCTTCCTGTCCACAGCTAGAACCCTCTACAGGAGATCCTTCCTGTCCACAGCTAGAACCCTCTACAGGAGATCCTTCCTGTCCACAGCTAGAACCCTCTACAGGAGATCCTTCCTGTCTACAGCTAGAACCCTCTACAGGAGATCCTTCCTGTCTACAGCTAGAACCCTCTATAATGACTCCCTGAAAAAGAACTGAGCTACAACAACACTTAATTTCCCTTCGGGGATTAATAAAGTATTTTTGATTTTGATTTGATTTGATGCAGCAGAAACAGATCATGTGAAGCAGCTCAGACACCAACACAATCAGGTTTGTAAAGGCCACCTGACTTAACTCTGCAGTGGCTGAGTGATCAGGAAAGACTCGGAGGACCTCTTAGAGGACGTCACCGTGGACCCCTCTCATCCTCTCAGCTCCTGCAGATGAAAACACTAGCAGTCTGTTTCCTTCAGTCACTCCAGTTAAAACTCCCCCTGTACGTGTGTTTTGGGGAATTTCAGTTTTTATCTCTTATACTACGCAGGTGGTGATAAAACCCGAGTTCTAACGGTCTGTATCTGTTTCATCACAACTCCTTTGTTTGTTAGTATTCATCAGCTCCTGCAGTTGAAACCACGCCTAGCATGCTGCTAGCTAAAAGCTGTTAGCATAAGACGTAGCAAACAGGAAGAGAGAACGTCTGATGTTACCATGCACAGCGGGGTCCAGCAAATTAGAATAATGAATATTAATGAGTTGTTGCCCGAAGCCTGACGGAACCAGCCGAATTTAGATGCAGACAGATTGAAAGGTCTGTTAATCAGTGTTTCCTGATGTTTTTTAGATAAAAAATGTTAATACTTTAAACTCTGGATGTACAGGTGAAATAAAAGGGTGTGACAGCAGCAGAAAAGAGACTTATTTCCAGTTCGGACTAAATTCCCTGGATTCACATTTAACGGATTAGTGTTAATATTTTAATCCTGTTTTCTTCCACTTGTTGAAGTTGAGTCCAGCATGAAGAAGTGAAGTGACAGTCGTCTCCTTCCAGTCCTGCTGAAGCTCTGGGAGCTGGAGCTGGTGCGTCCCATCTGACCCGGTCTCATTAGACCTGGGGGGCTCATTAGAGAGACTCTGTTCCCTGCAGCCATTATATCATGTTAACAATGGTTTTTGTTACATGCTGTAAATTATACATGTATCTTTAAATATTCTAAAACATTCTCACTTTAAATTAAAAATGCTCACAGTTAAACTTCTACATGAGCAGCATCACGTCTGAGTGAGAAACACTGTGATTATAATGAGGGAGTTACTATGGCGTTTCCTCACATCTGTTATGATGAGTAACTATGGCAACAGGAGAGCTGTTTATGATGAGGAGCAGCTGATTGAGATGTTGCAGACGAAGAGTCAAAGAGACAAACCTTTTACCATCATCTTTTTACTCTGTAATATGATGTAATATCAGTTTTAGAATGTTTAAATCCAATCAGTCTCCTCAAAGTTCTCCTGCTCTCCTTCATGCACATCAAGGAGACAGCTGCTTATAAGACGTTATTAGATATTCATTTATAAGTAATTATCATTTGATGTTTCATTATAACATGTACAGCAGCGTATTGACAGGTGTTAAAAATCATATATTTATTCAATCAATAAAACTTGAAAGTCGGGCGTGTTTCATTGTGTTTTTCAAAAATGGCATTGAAAGCCTCACCTGGTTCTGCCAGATGGTTGTGTGTAGCCCCGTGTCGAGTCTACACACAACCATCTGGAACTGCTCCATCTGAAAGTGTCTGAAAAAGGGAGGGACATCTGGTAGAATATTTTAAGCTGATTGGAGGACGGCTGAACGATAATTAAACATTTATGGCATATTTTCAGTTTTTTCATTATTACGTTTGTCAGTGTCAAGTTGTTTTTATTGATCCATGTAGTTTTTCTTTCATCAACAGAAGGCTACAAACAATTATGTTAATGTTTATATAATTGAGCTGAAATGACATTTCTTGCAAATTGGTGATATAAAATATAAATAAGTTAAACTGAAAACTCACCAACAACAAGGCCACAGTCAGGACAAATCATGTCCCCCGCTCTGTAGTCCTCCACCAGGATGGCCTCAGGGTGGTTGGGACACTGAACCTTAGGCAAGGTCAGAGCTTCTCCGCTGCAAACGCAAACACAAACAATAAGAGTCAAAACCTGAAAGAATAAAAGAAGTAAAACACGGTGAAACATGAGTAAACCTTCCTTCCATTCCAGTAGTCTACACATACATGATCTGATTCTTTTCAGGTGTTTGATGAACACAAACACTCAACAGCTTGTGAAGCCGTAACTAAACCAGAACGCTCCTGCAGTAGATCTGAAGGTACCTGCCACTTGTTTTCATCTGAAAAACTCCTTTATAGACCCGATAAGATCGGATGATTCTCTGAGTTACACTGTCATACAACCACAAAAACGTTCAGACGCCATGTAAAATGTCAATAACAACAGAATGCAGTGATCATAAACACAAACAACGTGCTAGATGTTGAAAGTCTGAAATAGAATCATCAATCATCTATCAAAACACACGACAGCTGAACAAAATGTGCAACAAGTAGGTTTGTCAAAATAATCAGTACCTAGATATTAAAACTGGTATGTAAATTAGATATTACGTTACCATGCTATCGATATTTTGGAGTCTCACATATACAGTGGGGCAAAAAAGTATTTAGTCAGCCACCAATTGTGTAAGTTCTCCCACTTAAAAAGATCAGAGAGGCCTGTAATTTTCATCATAGGTATACCTCAACTATGAGAGACAAAATGAGGAAAAAAAATCCAGAAAATCACATTGTCTGATTTTTAAAGAATTTATTTGCAAATTATGGTGGAAAATAAGTATTTGGTCACCTACAAACAAGTAAGATTTCTGGCTTTCACAGACCTGTAACTTCTTTAAGAGGCTCCTCGGTCCTCCACTCGTTACCTGTATTAATGGCACCTGTGTGAACTCGTTATCAGTATAAAAGACACCTGTCCACAACCTCAAACAGTCACGCTCCAAACTCCACTATGGCCAAGACCAAAGAGCTGTCAAAGGACACCAGAAACAAAATTGTAGACCTTCACCAGGCTGGGAAGACTGAATCTGCAATAGGTAAGCAGCTTGGTGTGAAGAAATCAACTGTGGGAGCAATTATTAGAAAATGGAAGACATACAAGACCACTGATAATCTCCCTCGATCTGGGGCTCCACGCAAGATCTCACCCCGTGGGGTCAAAATGATCACAAGAACGGTGAGCAAAAATCCCAGAACCACACGGAGGGACCTAGTGAATGACCTGCAGAGAGCTGGGACCAAAGTAACAAAGGCTACCATCAGTAACACACTACGCCACCAGGGACTCAAATCCTGCAGTGCCAGACGTGTCCCCCTGCTGAAGCCAGGACACGTCCAGGCCCGTCTGCGGTTTGCTAGAGAGCATTTGGATGATCCAGAAGAGGATTGGGAGAACATCATATGGTCAGATGAAACCAAAATAGAACTTTTTGGTAGAAACTCAACTTGTCGTGTTTGGAGGGGAAAGAATGCTGAGTTGGATCCAAAGAACACCATACCTACTGTAAAGCATGGGGGTGGAAACATCATGCTTTGGGGCTGTTTTTCTGCAAGGGGACCAGGACGACTGATCCGTGTAAAGGAAAGAATGAATGGGGCCATGTATCGTAAGATTTTGAGTGAAAACCTCCTTCCATCAGCAAGGGCATTGAAAATGAGACGTGGCTGGGTCTTTCAGCATGACAATGATCCCAAACACACCGCCCGGGCAACGAAGGAGTGGCTTCGTAAGAAGCATTTCAAGGTCCTGGAGTGGCCTAGCCAGTCTCCAGATCTCAACCCCATAGAAAATCTCTGGAGGGAGTTGAAAGTCCGTGTTGCCCAGCGTCAGCCCCAAAACATCACTGCTCTAGAGGAGATCTGCATGGAGGAATGGGCCAAAATACCAGCAACAGTGTGTGAAAACCTTGTGAAGACTTACAGAAAACGTTTGACCTCTGTCATTGCCAACAAAGGCTATATAACAAAGTATTGAGATTAACTTTTGTTATTGACCAAATACTTATTTTCCACCATAATTTGCAAATAAATTCTTTAAAAATCAGACAATGTGATTTTCTGGATTTTTTTCCCTCATTTTGTCTCTCATAGTTGAGGTATACCTATGATGAAAATTACAGGCCTCTCTGATCTTTTTAAGTGGGAGAACTTACACAATTGGTGGCTGACTAAATACTTTTTTGCCCCACTGTACGCAGCCTTCTTCAGAGTAAACTGACACGCTGTTCCCAGACAGCCAGGTGCCGTCAAGCAGCCGGGTGCCGTCAAGCAGCCGGGTGCCGTCAAGCAGCCGGGTGCCGTAAAGCAGCCGGGTGCCGTAAAGCAGCCGGGTGCCGTCAAGCAGCCGGGTGCCGTAAAGCAGCCGGGTGCCGTAAAGCAGCCGGGTGCCGTCAAGCAGCCGGGTGCCGTCAAGCAGCCGGGTGCCGTAAAGCAGCCGGGTGCCATAAAGCAGCCTGGCGCAAATCCACAGAAGGAGAAGCTGCTGTACGGCCGTGTTTACATTACATTCACATTATCCTGCGAGTTGGCTTATTTACCTTTCTTTCAGTTGCGCTGTGAACTGTTGTCATATTTTCACTGCGTCATTTCTCGACTCACTTTATTCCAACTCTTTTTCTTTTAATGCAAATTGCGACGGATTAATATCAGACAAATCAGCTGTTTGTTTGTTTACAGCTGGAAAATGTTCGCTGCTGTTTTTTTGTTGATGATGAATCCTGGCAGTTATCTGTAAATGTAGCGACTCTGCTTTGAGAGAGGGTGGGCAGGTAAAGGCAGGTAAAGGAAGCAGACGCTTGATGGGACGAGTGTGTGTGAGAGAGAAAAGAGAGTGACAGGACAGGAGATGATGCTAGTGAGTGTGATTAAAAGCTGTAGTGTAGTTCTGTTATCTTTTACCAGTTTAAAACTTTTAAAAACACTGCTGTAACTTGAAAAGTTTAAGCAAAATTGTTTATACTTGAACTGTTTACATTTTTGCACTATTAGTTAAGGTAGCTAGATAAAAAGAATGTTATTCATTGTAGTACTTGTTCAATAAATTGGTGTTTTTAAATCACCTTAGTATCAAAATCGAGTAGAGTCTTTTATCAGTATCGAATTTAATTTGAAATGTTAGTATCTTGACAACACTATCCACAGGTGATCAAAACGTGCCACAGGTGATCAAAACGTGCCACAGGTGATCAAAACATGTGACAGGTGATCAAAACGTGCCACAGGTGATAAAAACACGCAACAGGGGATGAAAACACACAACAGGTGATCAAAACATGTGACAGGTGATCAAAACACACCACGGGTGATCAAAACATGTGACAGGTGATCAAAACGTGCCACAGGTGATAAAAACACGCAACAGGGGATGAAAACACACAACAGGTGATCAAAACATGTGACAGGTGATTAAAACACACCACAGGGGATCAAAACACACAACAGGTGATCAAAACATGTGACAGGTGACATTTGAAGATTCAAACATTGATGCTTTTTTCAAGTGGTTGTTCACTGATGTGAGTAAAATCTGAATGTTTGTTGTAAAGAAGACTAGCGCCCCCCAGTGAAAGGCTGCAGCAAAGGGTTTTAAGCTCCGCCCCTCTATGTCATGGAAGGTTGTCAGGTTATTTTTCCAGGTGTTTACATAGTGGAGACCTGTAATCATACATAGCGACCCCAAGAGCTTTTACACCACAAGTTACACTCACACACAGTTTAATGTCTGGCCCATGGACACGTCAACATGCTGGGATTGAACCACCAACCCTCTGAGAAGAGAACTGCTCATGTCAGCACCTGAAACCTACACTTTATTGTTCTTTTCTCAGCACAGTGGGCGGAGCCTGTATTCCAGGTGTTACTGTCTGTAGTTTGGGTGTTTCTGAATGACCGTATCAGCCAAACAACAAATTGGATCTCTGGTTCTGGACACAATTTGGGTCCAGGTTTTAAAGACTGAACTTTCAGATACGGGTTCGAACCAGCTGATCTACAGTGGTTGCCATGATTTCACCAGCTGTCACTGTTCACCTGTACATCACTAAAACAAAGCGAGACTCCGTGTAGCATCTAACGTTACAAGCTAACTGTCACTAGACGGAACCGGTCCAGACGAGATTCTTTACCGTAACGGACCGTCGCGTTAGATTCAGCAAACCCAGCGGAATATATATTGACCTTCTTGATATTTTCAAAGATGTTAACAACGATTTTTTTTAGGTTTTACAGTTAGTTAAAGTGGTTACGCACCGGCTGGTCGACGCCATGTTCTTCTTCCCTCTTTAGTCAAAAGAAACAAATGATTCTCTCACCTCTATTTATAGCCTACTGGGTCACGTGTTAGTATAACTACGGGAACCCAAAGAGACCAAACAACTTCAAATTCTTCTGCGTTGTTGTTGTTTTTTTAAATGTTTTTCTTTTAAATTAATTTTATTAAATAAGCAGTCAAATCTTACAAGCAAACATAATTCACTTGAAAGACTGACAGTCTGAAGCAAATATTTAAAATAAATACAGAACTAAGACCAGCCAAGAGTATCCAAGACAAGCTGAAAGTCAATCAATAAAAATAACAATTTGATGACAGGAGAAAAAGTGTTCTTACAGTTTTTCTCGATTGTTTACACACATTTTCTGAAAGCACGCCTCATATTGTCAGAACTCTACACACAAACCCAAAATAACACACACAAACTTCACATTCAAAACAATGTTATTTACTCTCAAAATGAGATTTTTTTGTCATATGACACACACAAACCATCATATGAATAGATATTTATAAGAACCAGCTGAACACTGACGTGCTCAGTCTAAAACACTATGATAAATGGAAAACAAAAGACTAAAAAAGGCTTAATGACTATTTTTGTTTGGTGTTACACTTACTACAAACAGTATATACATAAATTTGTTGTAAAATATTAGAGAATATTGTTTTTACACTCAGAACACACAAATACAGTGTAAACTTTTATTTGATTTTTCCCGACCCTCTTGTTGGTAATCTTTCAGTTCTGCAAAAACAATAGTGAAATAGTATGAATACAAAGTAGGTATACTTGAAACATACTTTACAGTATTTTTACTGTCCTACAGAACAGTCCAGATGCAATAATGTACTACAGTACTCCTAGAGTACTGTATTGATATGCAGTACTGCAGTTTTCTAGTGAGAGTAGATTTCTTACCTATTCTCATTTCATAAAGTCCTGATGATGGAGGCTACAGTTACCTGTTCAAATTTGGCTTTACTCTTTGCAGCCTTCCTCATTGTTAGACCATGGTTGATCACATGATCAAACAAAGTGACCCAGATTTCATCCCAAATTATGGTCCTTGGCCTTCCTTGTCCTCCCCGTCCTCCTTGTCCTCCTCGTCCTCCTCGTCCTCCTTGGCCTTCCTCATCCTCCCCATCCTCCTCCTCTTTCTCTCACTCCTCTGGCTCTGCCGGTTTTCAATGTTGTTATCCATTGTGCCAAAACAGAAGAGCTCACCTGTTGCCCTTTTATGCTAAAGCTCTGATTGCAAATTGTAAAACTGTGTGACAGGTGTTTGACCTTGTGATGCGTCAGTATGTGTATTTGAATGGCAGTGTGTTCCTTGTGAAAACAAGATATTTTCTGCATGAAAATTGTGCCAAAAGCAGAGAATAGTGTGTTAGTGTTTTGAAAAAAGTGTGTTTTAGAACTGCAATTTGAATGTAAAGCAGGAATTTTGCTTGTAGTTTAGCAGAATTGACTCATGGGGGGGTGAATGAGTTACATATTGTTGTCATTGTGTCTCAAGTACCAGAATTTGTGTGTAAACAATTGGGAAAAACTGTAATATTATGCAGGTCTTAATTATTAATACTTCCTGGATACATGCAAAAGTTCAAATGAGACATACATTCATATAGAAGAATTGTTTGTTTCTGCAGCGTTGATATTTTTAATATACAATTTGACAGATAATTAGATAAACCCAATACTGGAAATAAATCTGAAGTATTTTAATTCTCCTAAATAATTAGCAGTTTTAATGTCAGATAAACTTCTGTTTACTTAAAAAACATTGTTTTTTTTTAAATAGTCATTTCGTTAGTTTTTTTTATCTGATATGCTTCTCTATAGAATTTGATTAGAATGAGTGTTTTCAGAAATATTTCTCATCGTTTCATATCAGCAGCATATCAGTTATGTTTACCTGAAACTCCATGACCTGAACAGCAGCTTTGGGTGTCTGAGTCCTTCAAACCAACGGCAGGTGGAGCCAAATAAAAGGTTCTGCAGGTTACTGGGCTCAGGAAGGATATGCTGGGCTCCAGGCTCATGTTGTGAATTTCCATGAAATAATCAGTCAGAAATCACTCAGCGATCAGTGAATTATTTCAGAATCCAGATCACTAAGATCAAATTTCTTAGAGCAACACAACATATTACTGATACCAGGATTAGCCACTCTTTCAAAGACATATTGACAGACATTCATCATATATTTGACCTGATATATTCTGTATGTTTACAGCTAAGCATTATATGTATTGATCCAGTGAGGGTGAATCAGTGTTATACCAATACCAATTTATTTGTAAAGCACTTTAAACATGACTACAATTATAATAAACATTAAAAAACAAGGAGCTAAAACAGACAAGCAAACATGGCAGTAACAACTGATACAATTAGAAAAAAAATGAACATCACAAAGAAATAACCAGATGAAACTAAATGAAGAGATCAAGTTTACAAATGGAACGAAGTGAGAAATACTGAGTTTATATGTTTTGAACACAGTGAGAGAAGATTCCTGTCTAACCAGAGAGTGACGTGTTGTTGTGATAGACAATGAACCGTGTTTCTGAAATTCACATTGTAATCGTGCTTTCTAGGAATGATGGCATGTCTGTACAAATACCACGAGCAGAAAAACTCCCAACAAGTCACAACACAAAGAGGGGGGGGGGGGGGGGGGGGGGGTGTCAGACACACACCCCATCCAATGAAACCTCATCAACATGCATGTTGTAGAAACCTTGATGCTTGTTTAGTGTTGCTGGTTAAAAAACACATCAATGTTTATCATGTGAGCACAGACGTCCCTCACGTGCATATCTGATATGTTTATCTGACCGTTTGAATGTGGCTCTACGACACTGTGCTGTTTGTTATTTAAAGGGGTGGCCGGGTGGATTCCTGCCTCGGGGGTTTGATTCCCACCTCACTGATCTGAGCCTGAGAAGAAACCTGCTGCCTCACTGTGTGAGCTTTTCTTCCTCTTCTTCATCATCACCATACTCACCATGTGTCTCTCCACAGTCACAGAATAAATGTTTCACTAACAGGTTTGAAATATGATTGTTGTGATGTTTAAATATGAGATAAGAATCAAAAAGTTAAGTGAGTTTCTTATAAAAGGTTTCACATGACTGTGTGAGGAATGTGACACTTAACTCTGAACAAACATGTAGACCTGTTGGTGAAACATATATGTTATTACTCTGCACCTGCCTTCTGCAGAGCCTAAATAAAATCTAGACACAGATGAATCATTATCTTCCACCTCTGTAAGTCAGATCTCATGGTTTATTTTTTCTTTGTTCCTCTTTCTTTCTCTCGTCTCAGGGTTAGAGACAACGAACTGGCAGCAGCCAGCAGCTTGTTACCGGTTCAAACCTGTTTGGACTGCAACTAAGAAGACACTTCCTGAGCTCTGTGCCTCGTCAACTGAATCCAAAAACAGCAGAAAGTTATGCATGAGCTCAGACACACGCAGGAAAAAGACAGAAAATTAGATTCAATCTGAATTGATCAGTAAAAGAGTCAAACTGAAGGTGATGCCGGTGGAAAAGAAGCAAGACTTTAAAATATTACAACTTCTATTAATCACAGTCACATTTCATTTGAATAATTAATCTGATACAAAATCAGTCAAAACGTATTAAATGTATTAAAATTTTCAAGAACTTGTTAAATCACGAATCACATTCTTCTGCAGAATATAATCTATAACTCATCAGTGTCTATTATTTTTAACATTTTATTAAAATATTTTGGTATTAAACATGTATCTGCTTCATGCTTAAATCACAATCCATCAACTATTTTATTCAGTCCACAGATTGGATAGTTTTTCTTTTTTAAAAAATGATTAAACACAAAAGCTACAGAATTTTGATCATAATGTTTAAAAATTTGCCTCCAATTGTTTTGACTGGACTCCTGCAAAATCTCAGAATGATTGAAATTGTGATCAAACTAGTTGCACGTTGAACTATACAGTTCGGGCGCTGAATGTTTCACGTTTCCCCACGCCCCTCGAATGCAGCGTCAGATAAAGTTGGTCCGCATCATTTATTCTTCGAGTGACCCAACGGCTGGCCGGGTGGGCGGAGCTTCAAACCCTCGCTCAGCTGGGGGATCAACCGTTTGCCGCTCTCTGAATCAGTGGATGAATCGGCTAACAGTCACTTCGACCACGTGACTGAAGTAAACGAAAAAAAAAATCGTTTCAATATTTTGGTCCAAATCTAGGAAACAAACTCATTGAATCTGTGTAAACCAGCAGGGGATCTTTTATGCCTTTGTACACATTAATGTTGTCAGATCTTGATGACATCATAAACCCTGATCACCGTGACAGGTCGTACCTGATTTAAGGTGACAACTCTTCCTGCAGGTAACCGTTTTCCCTTCCATTAAAAGAGATAAACTCCTCCTTCCCCGCTCGTCTCTACTTCCATCCGGGTCATGGCCCGGCTAACTGCAAAGGAGCGGAAGGCGGGGTTTACAGTAAATCGCCGTCATGTCATGTCCAATGAGGAGCGCCCATAACAAGTACAGCGGCGATCTGCGTGGCTCCATATTGGATTGATCTTTTCTTAGAAATACACAGGTCGGGAGGTTTACCTGTACACAGCACGCGGCCACGAAGCCCGCGGTGCCACGGGGATCAGGTATGAAGACAGGCAGGCAACAAACCGGACTGACGGTTCTGCTTCACTGAGAGGCGCCGTTCTCATCGTTTTTAACGGAGCAGAGAAATTCGGTAACGGACGCACCTGGAGCGGCGGAAAGTGGCATGTCAAGAAGAAAAAACTGTGCCGAGATAAAAACACACGGACAGTAAGTATGTTTGTGTTTACAAACTAAACTTTTAACATCCGCCGTCCTGCGTCAGGACGTAAATAGGCTAACTGTGTCCACACGGTAACCAACAACACTGCGCGTGAGTGTTTAAATGCAGGTAACATGTCGCACAGGTCACCTGATCCAGCAAAGAACAAACTACAGACTGATCAGGTGTTTCCTCAGACCAGCAGCTGATTTAATGCTAATAAAATAATGTTTCAAAGAAAATATCCCCTGAGGTCATGATGCCATCAGTCAGACGAAGGCTTATGTGACGTCACATGCTGAAACTATTTTAAACTTTATGTACTTGAACTTGACATGTAGACCGTTCCTTACCTCCCACCTCCTTCCTAGCTCCTCCTACCTCCTTCCTTACCTCCCACCTCTCTCTAGTCTCCTCCCACCTCCTTCCAAACTCCTCCCAAATGCCTTCCACCTCATTCCAGTCTCCTCCCATCTCCTGCCAACCTCCTTCCAACCCCCTCCCACCTCCTTCCGTTCTCCTCCCACCTTTTCGAAACCCCTTCCTCCTCCTTTCAAACTCCTCCCACCTCCTTCCAAACGCCTTGCACCTCCTTCCAGTCCCCTCCCATCTCCTGCCAACCTCCTTCCAAACCCCTCCCACCTCCTTCCAAACTCCTCCCAGTTATTTCCAGCCTCCTCCACCTCCTTCCAATCTTCTCATATCTCTTTCCGGCCTCCATTTTCCTGTCTTTTCCCACCTCCTTCTACCTCCTGCCATCCTCCTCCCACCTGCTTTTACCTGCCGCCAGCCTCTTCCCACCTCCTTCTACCTCCTGTCAGCCTCCTCCCATCTTTTTCCAGCGTCCTTCTTCCACTTTTTCCAGTCCCATCCCACCTCCTGCCATCCTCCTCCCACCACCTTCAACCATCACCCAACTCCTTCCAGTCTCGTCCCACCTTCTTCCACCTCCTTTCACCTTCCCTTAGCATCTTCCCACCTCCCCTTGACCTCCCTTTACCTCTTTTCAGCAGCCTTCCACCTCCTCCCACCTCCCCCTGGCCTTCTTGCACCTCCATGAGGAGAGACACCATGAGGACATAGATCCTCTGGTCTTTATTCAAGGACACTTTAATTTTGAAGTTTTAAATGTAAAACTGTTATTAAACATTTGAACTACTAATTGATAAAAACTACAGTTGTGGTAGCAGGAGGCACGTGCACGTTTAGCCACATGTTAAGAGACAAAAGCAGGTTGATAATTACACGATGAGTGTTTCAACCTCTGACATGTAGAAGAGCTCGACCCAGGAACTGAACCAGAAGTCCAAGTCCATCTCCTATTTCTAGTCCAGGTTGTAAGCCCCGCCCCCTCCATGGGAACAGACATGGTCCCTGTTTAAGAAACTGACCTCAGATAATGTTTTAGTTGTGTGAATATTGAAGCAGCAGTAAGATAAGAAGTACATGACTAAACAAATGTCAGCAGGAAGCCCGAGGCGCCTGGTCTAGTTCTGATTGAAGTTAACGGTCTCGGTCTTTTGTCTGACATGTAGATAAGAAACGTGTGTTGCTGTTTGACAAGACACACCAGGAAAAACCCAAAACAAATTACAAAAGGCCTTCTCACCGCCTGCGGTCCTCGGGCCTAAACAACAAACTGACACATTTAAAGGTGGTTCTGCTTCTAGATTACACAGACAATCCATCTGCAGGTCTGACGCGTCCCCCGTCCCTGTTACACCAAACTAATCCAATTTCCCCTGTCCTCAGGTGGTTGAGCACAACTTTAAAACACATCAGATGTTTCATTCTGTCATCATGGGGAATGAACACGTGTTTAACACGTATGATAACAGAATGTTCCTCTTATTTTCCAGCATGTAGTCATGTTCTGTTTTAATCAGAGGGCAGACGTCACTGAACTGTTGCAGGTTTAAAGGAATTAAAACTCTGATCTGTTAGTGTGAAATGTTCCAGTCAGCAACATGAACTGAATCCACACCGACTCAATCAGGATCCATTTCTTTATTTAATAAAAGGCTCCAACGTCTGCGTGACTCGGAGCTGAGACCCGAGTCTCAACAAAGACAAACAAGGTGGTTTGTGTGAATTCTGCCTGGTTCTTCAGCACCACGAGGCACAACTGAAGAACCAGCAACAGGAAGTGAGAACTCAGTGTTGCACGGCATGATAAAAACCACACTCCTTCTTAAAGATACATATTTACAATGTGTTTGTTTGACATGACTCAGCTGATCTGGTAGAACGTCTGTCTCAGTTCTCCATTGATCTGCAGAACGTTCCACTCAATAAGTCTTGTTGTACTTGTTAGAAGCTCCTACAGGATGAAAGACCAGTTTGATCAGTCATTACATCATGACCACCAGCGAGGAGTTAAACATCTGTCAGCTGACCGCGTGCAGCAGCAGCTGAATGTTCAGTTTTTGTTCTTGGAAATGTTAAAACCTAATGAATGGACAACTTCAAGGAAATGAACAACTTGTTAAAGAGCCAGACTGTGGCGGGCAGATGGATTCTAAACTCCTGGTTCTGAGAACAAACATCAGAACCGGACCATCACACGTTGTAGATTTGAGTTTCATTTGATTAATCTTACTGCATTATCCCAAACAGATCGATTGTGTAGCAGAGTCGGGTTTGAATCTGCTCACACTGTCACACCTATGGTGGGCGGTTTAGTCCAGGACTTACTGAACTGATGACATCATATTTATTGTGAGCAGGTAACACAGGTGAAGTGTAGTGAGCAGACCAGGAGTCTCAAACTCCGTCCTCGAGAGCTGCTAACCTGCATGTTTTAACACACCTGATTAAAATTATTTACAGAGGTCCTTCCATTAAAAACAGTTTTTCGGAGGTTTCTGTTGAATATTTTAGCTCCACAGGTGTTCTTACAGTGGGGCAAAAAAGTATTTAGTCAGCCACCAATTGTGTAAGTTCTCCCACTTAAAAAGATCAGAGAGGCCTGTAATTTTCATCATAGGTATACCTCAACTATGAGAGAGAAAATGAGGGAAAAAAATCCAGAAAATCACATTGTCTGATTTTTAAAGAATTTATTTGCAAATTATGGTGGAAAATAAGTATTTGGTCACCTACAAACAAGTAAGATTTCTGGCTTTCACAGACCTGTAACTTCTTTAAGAGGCTCCTCGGTCCTCCACTCGTTACCTGTATTAATGGCACCTGTGTGAACTCGTTATCAGTATAAAAGACACCTGTCCACAACCTCAAACAGTCACGCTCCAAACTCCACTATGGCCAAGACCAAAGAGCTGTCAAAGGACACCAGAAACAAAATTGTAGACCTTCACCAGGCTGGGAAGACTGAATCTGCAATAGGTAAGCAGCTTGGTGTGAAGAAATCAACTGTGGGAGCAATTATTAGAAAATGGAAGACATACAAGACCACTGATAATCTCCCTCGATCTGGGGCTCCACGCAAGATCTCACCCCGTGGGGTCAAAATGATCACAAGAACGGTGAGCAAAAATCCCAGAACCACACGGAGGGACCTAGTGAATGACCTGCAGAGAGCTAGGACCAAAGTAACAAAGGCTACCATCAGTAACACACTACGCCGCCAGGGACTCAAATCCTGCAGTGCCAGACGTGTCCCCCTGCTGAAGCCAGGACACGTCCAGGCCCGTCTGCGGTTTGCTAGAGAGCATTTGGATGATCCAGAAGAGGATTGGGAGAACATCATATGGTCAGATGAAACCAAAATAGAACTTTTTGGTGGAAACTCAACTTGTCGTGTTTGGAGGGGAAAGAATGCTGAGTTGGATCCAAAGAACACCATACCTACTGTAAAGCATGGGGGTGGAAACATCATGCTTTGGGGCTGTTTTTCTGCAAGGGGACCAGGACGACTGATCCGTGTAAAGGAAAGAATGAATGGGGCCATGTATGGTAAGATTTTGAGTGAAAACCTCCTTCCATCAGCAAGGGCATTGAAAATGAGACGTGGCTGGGTCTTTCAGCATGACAATGATCCCAAACACACCGCCCGGGCAACGAAGGAGTGGCTTCGTAAGAAGCATTTCAAGGTCCTGGAGTGGCCTAGCCAGTCTCCAGATCTCAACCCCATAGAAAATCTCTGGAGGGAGTTGAAAGTCCGTGTTGCCCAGCGTCAGCCCCAAAACATCACTGCTCTAGAGGAGATCTGCATGGAGGAATGGGCCAAAATACCAGCAACAGTGTGTGAAAACCTTGTGAAGACTTACAGAAAACGTTTGACCTCTGTCATTGCCAACAAAGGCTATATAACAAAGTATTGAGATTAACTTTTGTTATTGACCAAATACTTATTTTCCACCATAATTTGCAAATAAATTCTTTAAAAATCAGACAATGTGATTTTCTGGATTTCTTTTCCTCATTTTGTCTCTCATAGTTGAGGTATACCTATGATGAAAATTACAGGCCTCTCTGATCTTTTTAAGTGGGAGAACTTACACAATTGGTGGCTGACTAAATACTTTTTTGCCCCACTGTACCTTCATAGTGGGTGTGAAAACAGGTCAACAACTTCTCTTTCAGTTTTAATCTCTCAAACTACGCAGGTGGTGATAACACCAGAGTTCTCCCGAGTTCTAACAGCCTGTATCTGTTTCATCACAACTCCTTTGTTCGTTAGTATTCATCAGCTCCTGCAGTTGAAACCACACCTAGCATGCTGCTAGCTAAAAGCTGTTAGCATAAGACGTAACAAACAGGAAGAGTGAACGTCTGGTGTTACCATGCACATCGAGGCAGGAAACAGTATACCTTGCTCTCATAGGCTAGTTTGTTAGCCTATCAGAGTCCAGCAAATTCTCATAATGAATATGAACGAGCTGCTGACGAAACCAGACGCAGACAGATTGAAAGGTCTGTTAATCAGTGTTTCCTGATGCTTTTTAGATATAAAATGTTTCATATTACTGGTTAATACTTAAGAAATAACCATAAAGTCCAGAAATTTTATGAAATGGACTGTTTAATACTTCATCTTGTCATCAGAGACTTGTTTAGGACCTGCTCATCTAAACCAGGTGTGCTGAAGTAGAGGAACATCTAAAACCTGCAGGTTAGTGGAGGACAGGAGTTTGACTCTCCTGGAGTAGATAATATCTGGCATGCAGAGACGCGCCTCAGTTACTTCTTTAGGTTTAAATCATTCATTGTTAACAAACACAACAGCTCGTCCTTTTTGACTCTCACTTCTCTCGTCCAAAGTTTTTGTTCATCAAATCTCTGATGAGGGACGTGAGTCTCAAATGATTTTCTTTGTGAAATAGAAACTGCTGATAATCTTGTGTCCTCTTGAGCTTTAGTCGCTTTATTTATCAGTAATTTAACGTGTTAAGACGGTCGTGGGAAGATGTTTTTAAAGTTTTGGTCTCCATGATGAATTTGACCTGCAGCGTCACCTCATCAGCTTGTTTTGGGGTTTTTTCCAGGTATTACCTGAGCAGCTCATTCAGCTTCTTCCAGTGACTCAGTCATTGTTATTATGAGACATCATAATTGATGTTTAACTGTATAATACAGAGCAGCAACAACCATCCAGCTGCATCACGTGTGTTTTACTGAACATACAGAGCCGTTCCATTCAGCTGCTGCAGTAACATTCCTGACAGAACACTGCAGGGTCTCATGAGATGGACGTGTCTTACATCATGTTGGTGACCACTGGTCAGCAGGAAGGAGAGTCCCAGACTTCACTAAAAGCAGGACGCAGGCTGATGAGGCTGCTGTTCATGTGTTCATGTCAGTGTTTCTTAGAGGATAAAATCCTAAATGTGACCCTCTGATGAAACGTTATTCCCTGAAGGGAGTTTCAGTCTGTTAACAGCTGATGCTACACTATAAACAGGGTTGGAGAAGGATTTGGGATACAACAGTTAGTTTGGATTTCAGCCCAGTTAGAAATCAGTAATATTTGCTGAACAAACTTGACCCACAGAAGGCCCCGCCCACTGTCGGCTTGGTGCCAGATACCACAGCAGACCATGAGAGGCTTTATGGAGACCTGGCCTGAAGGGTCGGAAGGGTTTTGGTTGCAAATATGGGACTTACTCATTGTCAGATGGTCGGCTGTATTCTTATGACTGATCTGTGTATAATTAACCTTTTGCAGTATAATGAAGGACATCACTAAACTCAGTGTACAAATGTTCAATTATATTCCTAAATGTTTGACCACATTTTACTTACTGCAGTTTCAACTAAAAATTTAGAGTGAAAAAATATTTGATTCTGGTTATATCAGTTATTACATCAACACCAGTAACTACCAGATAAACATTTACAGATGTGGACAAAATTGTTAGTAATCTTCCATTTAACAAAGACAAAATCAGAGGAGATTCATTTGATGTATTTCTCTTAGTATTAAAACAGTTTTTAGTAGAGCTACAGCTCACTACAAGCTGTAATATAGATATTATTGTTGTTCTGAATGTTTATAATAACACAAATCTATAATTAATATTTGGTATGAGGTGAAATGACGTGTGTGAGAGGAGTAACATGCAGTCTGACTGCAGTTCACCACTTCACCAACTGCATCGTTGATTCCCCTCGTCTCCAAAATGTCCGTACGCACGGGTCAGAGTTGGAGTGCAGGTGCGCACGTTTTCATGTTAAGTTCATTTTTTATAAATCACAACTTTAGCTTTGAAAGTGGCGTTCGCTACTTTCAGGCGCCATTTTGTGCGTATACAACGTTTATAAATGAGACCCCTGATCTGTCTGAGGAGCTCAGAGAGAAGATGCTCCATGTTAAAGACTACAGACCATCTCCAAGCAGCTTCATGTTCCTGATCAGCTGATCATATTATTAAACAGTATCATGTTGATGTGACTGTAGCAGGACGATGTCCAGGACGTGGACACAAGAGGAGACACAACCCCAGCTGGATCAGATGGAGAGAGACGATGGTAACAAGAAACTATCCAGAACCATCAAACTGATCTCCAAGATCCATGACTTCCTGATCATCAGACACATGTTGAACCACGATGGACTCCATGGAAGAAGATCCAGAAGGTTCATCAGTGACATGTTGAACCACGATGGACTCCATGGAAGAAGATCCAGAAGGTTCATCAGTCACATGTTGAACCACGATGGACTCCATGGAAGAAGATCCAGAAGGTTCATCAGTCACATGTTGAACCACGATGGACTCCATGGAAGAAGATCCAGAAGGTTCATCAGACACATGTTGAACCACGATGGACTCCATGGAAGAAGATCCAGAAGGTTCATCAGACACATGTTGAACCACGATGGACTCCATGGAAGAAGATCCAGAAGGTTCATCAGTCTCATGTTGAACCACGATGGACGGTCAGAACACCTGTGGACAGGTGCAGAAGTCTCACGTACAGGAATCAGCTGACAGCAGCAATCAGAAGGTTGTTAAACTAAACGTTACGTTTGGGGCACCATTTCTCTCCAGGTTAATTTATTTATTAGTTTCCTTTAAATCATCCTGTTCAAAACTACGTCTATTTTTCATTTAATGGTTTTCATTTTATTTTCATTTGTTAGTTTCAGGTTATTTCAGTGACCCTTGTTGGGTTTGTTTTTTTAATGGAAAAGTGTCAACAGTGTCCACATCTGTTTAAGCATTTATTTGTTGAATTCTTTTGTTTTTTAAAGATGATTTAATATCTGAGGAAACTTAACTCTCCATCTTTCTTACAGCGATGTTTACGCTCACTGAAGTTGCATCTTTGAATGACATTCAGCCGACGTACCGCATCCTGAAGCCATGGTGGGACGTCTTCATGGACTACCTGGGACTGGTCATGCTCATGCTGGCCATATTTGCAACAACCATGCAGATCACCAAGGACAATGTGGCGTGTCTTCCGTGTATGGAAGACTCAGATGAGGCTTCGGAAGTTTCACCAAACTTTTCCCCGCAGCAGAATTCACAGGACGCATCTTCATCAGCAACCTCTCGAACCCCAGTTTCAACTGCCGTCCCATCGGTGACTTCAGACTGGCCCAGACAAGAGGTTCAGGAGAGCCACACAACACATTACACTGCTGTGGCTGGAAAGAAATACACCAATCAACCTAAACCCCGAGGTGTTATTACCAACCTGGACTTCCAACAGTATGTCTTTATCAACCAAATATGTTACCATGTTGCCTTGCCCTGGTATTCCAAGTACTTTCCATACCTCACACTCATCCACACCCTCGTTCTCATGGTCAGTAGCAATTTCTGGTTCAAGTATCCCAAAACAAGTTCAAAGATAGAACATTTTGTGTCCATTCTGGGTAGGTGTTTTGAGTCTCCTTGGACAACGAAGGCTCTGTCTGAGACGGCCTGTGAGGACTCTGAGGAGAACAAACAGAGACTTGCTGGCGCCTCCTCAACACCAAAGCAGGTGTCTTTAGAAGGGAAGGACGATGGTGCAGATGTCAGTCCATCTACACCCATGCTTGGAGTCAAGTTTTCTGCAGACAAGCCCATTGCAGAGGAACCAAGCAGTATGACAATCCTGGATAAAAAGGATGGGGAACAGGCCAAAGCTTTATTTGAAAAGGTGCGAAAATTTAGAACCCACGTTGAGGATAGAGATCTAATCTACAAGCTTTATGTAGCACAGACGACTGTTAAAACTGTCAAGTTTATTTTAATATTGTCCTACACTTCAACCTTTTTGGCTGAAATACATTTTGAGCATTTATGTAAACCCAATATCACAAAGTTAACAGGTTATAAGAGTTTCCACTGTACACACAACATGGCCTACATGCTTAAAAAGCTGCTCATCACCTACATGGCATTGATTCTGATTTATGGGATAACATGCCTGTATTCACTGTTCTGGGTTTTTCGAAGACCTTTGAAAGAGTATTCCTTCGAGAAGGTCAGGGAAGAAAGCAGCTTCAGTGACATTCCTGATGTTAAGAATGACTTTGCATTTCTCCTGCATATGGTTGACCAGTACGACCAGCTTTACTCCAAGCGTTTTGGTGTCTTCTTGTCTGAAGTCAGTGAGAATAAGCTGAGAGAGATCAGCCTCAACCATGAGTGGACCTTTGAAAAACTAAAGCAGCATGTGACCCGTAATGTGCAGGACCAGCAGGAGTTGCACCTCTTCATGCTGTCTGGTCTCCCGAACGCAGTGTTTGACCTGACAGACTTGGAAGTGCTTAAACTGGAGCTGATTCCTGAGGTGAGGTTTTCTGCAAAGGTTTCTCAGATGACCAGCCTGCAGGAACTACATCTTTATAACTGCCCAGCGAAAGCAGAGCAGACAGGTTTCACTTTCCTTCGAGATCATCTCCGCTGCCTTCATGTCAAGTTCACAGATGTTGCTGAGATCCCTCCTTGGGTCTATTTGCTGCGGAATCTGAAGGAGCTTAACTTAATTGGCAACTTAAATTCTGAAAACAACAAAATGATTGGTCTGGAGTCCATGAGAGATCTGAGACACTTGAAGACTTTATGCCTGAAAAGCAACCTCACAAAAATCCCCACCAACATCACAGATCTGTCGCCACATCTGATCCGGTTAGTCGTACACAACGATGGTACAAAAATGCTGGTACTCAACAGTCTGAAAAAAATGACCAGCCTGATTGAACTGGAGCTGCACTGCTGTGAACTGGAACGAATCCCTCATGCTGTTTTCAGCTTGATCAACTTACAGGAAGTCGATTTGAAGTCAAACGTGATCAGAACGATAGAAGAGGTCATCAGCTTCCAGCACCTGAAGAGGCTGACCTGCCTCAAACTGTGGCACAACAAAATCATCACAATCCCGCCCTCCATCGCGCAGGTGAAGTCTCTGGAGTGTCTCTACCTGTCTCACAATAAGCTGGAGTCTTTACCTCCGGCCCTGTTCATGCTTCACAAACTTCGATACCTGGATGTTAGCCATAACTCCATCGCAGTTCTTCCACCAGATGTGGGTCTCCTCAACAACCTCCAGCACTTAGCCATCAACTCCAACAGGGTGGAGGTACTGTCAAAGCATTTATTCAGGTGCACCAAGTTGAAGGTGCTTTGTCTGGGGCACAACGCCCTCACCACCCTGCCAGAGGCCGTGGGTCAGCTGGTTCAGCTCACTCATCTGGAGCTTAAAGGAAACTGTCTGGACCGACTGCCCGCCCAGTTAGGAAACTGCCAGCTGCTGCGGAAAAATGGCCTCGTTGTGGAGGACCATCTGTTTGACACGCTGCCTTTGGAAGTTAAGGAGAGTATCGGCCGAGAAACAAACGTGCCCTTTACTAATGTTTTATAGAACAAAGGCCAACTGGCTGTAGTCCAGTCAAACACGGGGAGGTTTATTTACGTGATTTATTTGAATGACTTGTGTTGGTCGCTCACACGTTACCTTGGCTTCAGAGGTACCAGTTGTTTTGGTCTTTGCTTTTTTCATAGCTTTTAGTACTTTAAATACAAAGTAAGTTGATGTTATTTTCTATAAACCAAAAGGGTTGCGTCAGTAACACAATACTAGATTTGTCTCTGTTGTTTTAGATACTCAGGTATAACCAAGGGGAACAATCTCTTTGCCTTAACGACGGCTAGTTTTATAGAAAGTTTTCACAAGAGACCAAAAATGAACTGATGAACTTTGGCTCACCTGTTTTCATACAGGAGTCTGGATGTTTTGGAAGTGAATGGCATGTATTTTTGCAACATTATTATAAAGATTGTATCTTAAAGCCTATAGCATTTCATTTGTGCATGAAAATCCTTTAATGTAAAACTTGTGAATGTTTTTTTTTCTGATTACTTGTATAAAACCAATCAGCACTGATAAAATGAAAATCTTTTATTTATCTTTTAACTCGTGCTTTGAGTTTAACGTGCGGTTGAAGACAAGTTGGACGGATTGTCCTGCTTGTAGAATCCCATACGGAGGATAAAGTCTGTCTCTGTTCCTTCAGTACAGGCCTGTCAGTGTTCTTCAGTGATCCCACGTTCAAAGTTCAGCTTTATTGGACAATAAAACAAGAATGTAGATGCCGGTCTCTCCCTCAGGTGTGAATAGAAGAGTTGTAACATCACCACTGATTCTAAGTAACTTTACCCACAATAGTGCCTCATTGTGAAAATGTTTAGATTTAAGCAATTTTAGGATTATCAGGCTTAAATGTGGCTCTTACATTTTTTGCTCCCACGTTAAGTATAATGTTCTGATCTTTTCCTTGTTGCCTTCCGTGTGTTTTATGAGAACTTTCCACTGTTTTACTCAAAGTGCTCATAAATGAAAAGCAGTCCTTCATGTTTCTGACTGTGTGTTGAAGGTTTTGTTTCCTGTTTGGAGTTTTGATCGGTGTGTGCTCATCAGAGTGTTTATCTGTTACAACAAGTTAATAACTGCAGTTACAGTTACACCCGTGTGCAACTAGACAAATGAGAAGTGGCTTTTGCTCAACTTTCTTCCCCTGAATGAACTTTATACGCCCCGTAGTTTCCTGTCTTCACCACATATGTTACAGCTTCTGGTCTTAGTTGCCTGGAGACGAGGACAGGAAAATGTTCATTGTCTGCAGCTCCTGAGAAATCTGCTGATTATCCCACAATATATTAAACCTGCATGAAAAGTTCAACTATTAATCGACTGTCAGAACCAAAGTTTTTTCCTTAACGTCAGACTTTTGTCCTCAATTCCTTCATTAGTTTTCATTTCAATAAAGGTCTTTAACCAAAATCATAGAAACAACTCAAACATATTAACCAACCAATCAGGTTTCAGTAAGAGGAGCATGTGACTGACTGGTGCTCTCTCAGTTTACGTGTCCTAAATAAAAAGATATTAACACATTTTCCTTTATTTGATTGAACCAGAAGATTTTACTTTGTTTTAATCTGCTACTAAAATCAGTTAAATTTATAATGAAGTACTTTTACCTTCATTTGTGTAATGCCAAAGTTTAAACTAAGTAGTACAAACACAGTATGATATTTTATTGTGTTTAACACAAATGTTTGTTTTAGTTGTTTGTTTATTTTTAAGATGTTGGTTGTTGTTTCAGCGGGACGAAGTGAGAATCTTCAGGAAGTTCAGAGAACAAGCAGATTGTTGAGAAACGGATGTTCTAATAATGTTTCAGTTATCTAACAGCACAAAATCATGAACGCACCTCTGCAGACTTTCCTCCTGTCTTTAGTTTTATGTGCGTTGATGACATGAAACATTAGATTGATTTATGTACAATAAAGTCTGTTGTCCTTCAAACTGGTCTGTTAAATAAAGTTTTAAACCAAGTTTGATTCTTTTGTTTCTTTTCAGAAAACTTCTCAGTTTCAGGTGTTTTCTGTGGAAGCTGTTGAATGTGGATGATCAACAGGGAACGTTCCGTTAATCTCAACCATAAACCGTCATGGAGAACATCAGAAGTTCAAACTTCAGCTCAGCGAATCATCTCTTAACCCTGATTTCACTCTGTTCACGAACACATAACATGTATGAAACAAACTGTAACATTCATGTCAACATGTATGAACTTACAAAGTCCTGCTCGTGTTTATAGTATTAACGTATGTACAACTTGTGGTTTATGGCGTGTACTTGTATAGCGCTTTGCTCAAAAAGCGTTTCACATTACAGTTTTTGTCATTCACCCATTCACACACATGTTTGGTGATGATGAACTACACACATGTAGCCACAGCTGTCCTGGGACACACACTGACAGGGACGAGGCTGCCACCACTACCAAACAGGGAAGGTGGGCCAGGTGGTCTCTGGGCAGGGCAGGGATTCGAACCAGCGACCTTCTGACCAGATGACCTGCTCTACCGCCTGAGCCACGGCCACCCCCGTGTTTATCAGGTAAAAGTACAGAAACAGGATCATTGTAGGACGTCTGTGTTAAATATACTTCATGTAAAACATGAAATCAATAGTTCATTTCATTCTATATAGAGTTAAAGATATTAAGTATCTACTGTTGTTTATATTCACAGATAGTTCCATCAATCCTGAAACAAGTTGGACATCAGCAACATGAAATCTGATCATTTATCAGACTGTACATGTTAATTAACTGCAGTGTTTTTAACTCTACAGCTGGTGGAAGAAACAGAAAAATATCAACAAGTTCAGAATGTCTTTTTACTGAATATCTCAACATGAAAATAAGAATGTTTCTTTAACTCAACGTGAAACTTAACTGAAAATATAATCTGCAATGTGTTTATTTACAGTAGAAAAAACTTTATTATCCCATGAATGAGAAAGTTACACGATAAAAACTGAATACCAGATCAACTAAAGAACAAACTGTTCTCACTTATTTTTATGTTTTTATGCTGCTTTGACTCACTGAATTTAGTTTGTCTCAGTTATTTTGTATTTATTTGTTTTTCTGTCTGGATTTTTCTCCTGACATCAGATTCTTATTGTTGATGGACTTTCAGCTCGCGTTGCATTTCTCCTCGTAATCTTAATTCTGTATATATTTTAAATGTTTGCTGAAGACTGTCAGTCTTTCAAGTGAATAGAGAGGAAATATGTTTGCGTGTAAGATTTGTCTGTTTATTTAATACAGTTGATTTAATAACATTTCTTCTACAATGAGGAGAAATACAACATGAGCTGAAATCCAATAAAAAAAGGGTCTGATGTCAGGAGAAAGAACTGTTATATTATTTGGGTCTTAATGATCAAATACTCCTGAGAGAGAGAGAGAGAGAGAGAGAGACGCTTCTTCTTCTGCTACTGCTTCTTTAAAAAAACTTTATTGACAGACAACTCTTACATATTCCTCTACAATGCAATAAAATATTTTTAAGTTAAAACAAAAAAACATATTTAATATTTATAGAATATATGTTTTGCATTGTAGAGGAATATGTAAGAGTTGTCTGTCAATAAAGTTTTTTTAAAGAAGCAGTAGCAGAAGAAGAAGCGTCTCTGTGCTGCTGCCATCTGTCGGTAATTTTCGGTACATCTTTGGTTTGTTTTGGAAGCAGATTCAGTCTCAAAGAATCAAACACTTTAATCTACATGATGAACCGTGAGAAGAACCCTCCGTTTGACCGCTCAGGAACCTCCAGACCTCCAGCAGCAGCAGCTGAATTCAAACACCTGCCGTCTACCAGGTGTGGAAACGCTTCTTCTCTGTATGCTAAAGCTAACATCTAACCTTCCGTTCTGACAGGATCAGATTGTTTTCTGCTGCTACATGATCATTATAAGATTTAACTGTAAAAGTTTCTCAAAGTTCTGGATATTTTTGTTATTTAACTCTGTTTTCTACGCGGCTGAAGCTGTTAGCGGAACTAGCAGCTAGCTGTGGTGAATGTTTCACACCTTCAGCAGCTTCATGTCGCTCCTGAATCACTGTGTTTATTACAGAGTCCCTCACGCTTTTATGGAAGCTATGAAACGCATCTCGGCAACTCCAGACGTGGTTCCTAATCCTCAATCCAAACCGGACAAAGGTACGAACACCTGAGGACGTTCACTCTCACCTGTGGTGTCAACATGGTCCTTGTTCTGACAGACATAACGCAACCACACGGGTCAGATCATGTCCTACAGATGCAGTTTAGTCTGAGAAGTACAGAGAACCCAGAGAGGAACTGTGGTTCTACACAGGAACAGAGACGTATGTTTGAGTGGTGCAGGACATGTATGACAGCTGTAAGGTGGTGCTGAGTCCTGCTGTGGGTGGGACAGAGGAGTTCAACATGGAGGGGGGACTGCATCAAGGATCAGCCTTGAGCCCCCTCTTGTTGCTATGGTGACAGACAGACTGAAAGATGAGATCAGACAGGAATCTCCTTGGACCATGATGTTTGCAGATGTTATGAGAGCAGGTGGGGGAACATCTGGAGAGGTGGAGGTGCATTGGAAAGAAGAGGGAAGAAGGTTAGCTGCAGCAACACAGAGTCCATGTGTGAATGAGAGGGACACAAGTGGGACAGTGAGTCTACAGGGAGCAGAGACAAAGAAGGTGGAGGACTTCAAGTACTTAGAGTCAACAGTCCAAAACAACAGAGTCTGAAAAAGAGACAAAGAAACAAGCAGGTTGGAAGAGTGGAGGACAGAGTCTCAGCAAGCATGAAAGGACAGGTGGACAAGACAGTGGTGAGACCAGCCATGTGGTCTGGTTTGGAGACACTGAGGAAGGGACAGGAGACTCAGCTAGAGGGAGCAGAAATAAACATGTCGGGGTTCTTTGGGAGGGACGAGGACAGACAGGATCAGGAATGAGTCCATCAGAGGGACGAGGACGGACAGGATCTGGAATGAGCCCATCAGAGGGACGAGGACGGACAGGATCAGGAATGAGCCCATCGGAGAAACGAGGACAGACAGGATCAGGAATGAGTCCATCAGAGGGACGAGGACGGACAGGATCTGGAATGAGCCCATCGGAGGGACGAGGACAGACAGGATCAGGAATGAGTCCATCAGAGGGACGAGGACGGACAGGATCTGGAATGAGCCCATCGGAGGGACGAGGATGGACAATGAGTCCATCAGAGGGACGAGGACGGACAGGATCAGGAATGAGTCCATCAGAGGGACGAGGACGGACAGGATCTGGAATGAGCCCATCGGAGGGACGAGGATGGACAATGAGTCCATCAGAGGGACGAGGACGGACAGGATCTGGAATGAGTCCATCAGAGGGACGAGGACGGACAGGATCTGGAATGAGCCCATCGGAGGGACGAGGATGGACAATGAGTCCATCAGAGGGACGAGGACGGACAGGATCAGGAATGAGTCCATCAGAGGGACGAGGACGGACAGGATCTGGAATGAGCCCATCGGAGGGACGACACATGTTAGATGTTTTGGAGATAAAGTGAGAGAGACTGAGATGGTTTGGACATGTCCAGAGGAGGGACAGTGGGTTTACTGGGAAAAGGATGCTGAGGTGGGAACTGCCAGGCAGGAAGTCTAGAGGAAGACCAAAGAGGAGACATATGGATGTAGTGAAGGAGGACATGAGATGATGAGGACTCTTCACATGAAATGTTTGTCTGCATGTGCGTCTTGACACGCTGCATCAAATCATTCTGTCTAAAATAGTTTGTATCTTTTTATAAACTGCAGCAGATCCTTCAGATATGAAATGGAAATCTTCCTTCCAGCCGGTTGACAAACAGGATGGAAACTCTCAGGAGAAAAGCAGCAGCAGTTCAGAGAGGTGAGACGGACAGCTCCAGAAATCTTTACTGTAATGTTTAAATGAGTGTCTTTCATCCTGATCATGTAGCAGCATCTCTCTCACTGCTGGAGTCTCTGGTTTCTGTTCTTTTCTTAAACAGTTCAGGAACATTCAGAACATGTTTAAACGTTCTTGTAATTAACATGTTCCTTCACTTGTAGGACTGAACTTTATGATCCTAACAGCCCGCTGTCATCAGATTCTGAGCGTGAGATGTCACAAGCTCGAGTCTGTCAACCCTCGCCAGGTCACGAGGGTAAAAGCCTGGAACAAAAGCTGCTGGCACGCCGACGCAGCCGCTGGGATCCGCCGCTCGAAGAGCATCAGTTTACCACCCAGAGACCTGCAGAAAATCAAGGTCTCAATCCAGGATATGTCTTCAGGAGTGGACCCCCGGACCAAACAGATTGTAATCCAGATGGAAGTGTCCATGGCTCGTCCACCCAGATGTTTCCAGAGTCTTACAGAGGACAAAGGACCAACGGAGAGGAGAGGATACCGCTGCCAGAATATAGGAGAGAGGTGGACCTGCTGTTTCACAGCATGTAGTTCTTTAGTGGTTTACTCACATTAAGTTTGGTTCCTTTGGGTCTTGCAGATGACCAACACACTTCCATCATCTCCACCCAGACGAGACCTTCAGCCACAGGGATACGTGGAAACAGGTAAATGTTATTTTCAGGAAGAAACTTTGATTTTTACTCCAAGTTTATAAACTACATTTAGAAAAATCAAAATTCTTAAACCCAATTATGTGAAATGTTGTTTAACAGGTGTGGACCAAGAAGCCCCTCCCCCAAAGGTGACGAAGCACAGAGGCAACACTGTAATGATAGACAAGTAAGGTGGAGTTCAGCTGTTTGTGTGTCAACACGAGCTTCAGTTCTTGTTTTTAATTGTTTCCTCCAACTTTTATCTATCTATCTATCTATCTATCTATCTATCTATCTATCTATCTATCTATCTATCTATCTATCTATCTATCTATCTATCTATCTATCTATCTATCTATCTATCTATCTATCTATCTATCTATCTATCTATCTATCTATCTATCTATCTATCTACACTCACCGGCCACTTTATTAGGTACACCTGTCCAACTGCTCATTGACACTTAATTTCTAATCAGCCAATCACATGGCGGCGACTCAGTGCATTTAGGCATGTACACATGGTCAAGACAATCTCCTGCAGTTCAAACCGAGCATCAGTATGGGGAAGAAAGGTGATTTGAGTGACTTTGAACGTGGCATGGTTGTTGGTGCCAGAATGGCTGGTCTGAGTATTTCAGAAACTGCTGATCTACTGGGATTTTCACGCACAACCATCTCTAGGGTTTACAGAGAATGGTCCGAAAAAGAAAAAATATCCAGTGAGCGGCAGTTCTGTGGGCGGAAATGCCTTGTTGATGCCAGAGGTCAGAGGAGAATGGCCAGACTGGTTCGAGCTGATAGAAAGGCAACAGTGACTCAAATAACCACTCGTTACAACCAAGGTAGGCAGAAGAGCATCTCTGAACNCACAGTACGTCCAACTTTGAGGCAGATGGGCTACAGCAGCAGAAGACCACGCCGGGTGCCACTCCTTTCAGCTAAGAACAGGAAACTGAGGCTACAATTTGCACAAGCTCATCAAAATTGGACAATAGAAGATTGGAAAAACGTTGCCTGGTCTGATGAGTCTCGATTTCTGCTGCGACATTCGGATGGTAGGGTCAGAATTTGGCGTCAACAACATGAAAGCATGGATCCATCCTGCCTTGTATCAACGGTTCAGGCTGGTGGTGGTGGTGTAATGGTGTGGGGAATATTTTCTTGGCACTCTTTGGGCCCCTTGGTACCAATTGAGCATCGTTACAACGCCACAGCCTACCTGAGTATTGTTGCTGACCATGTCCATCCCTTTATGACCACAATGTACCCAACTTCTGATGGCTACTTTCAGCAGGATAATGCGCCATGTCATAAAGCTGGAATCATCTCGGACTGGTTTCTTGAACATGACAATGAGTTCACTGTACTCAAATGGCCTCCACAGTCACCAGATCTCAATCCAATAGAGCATCTTTGGGATGTGGTGGAACGGGAGATTCGCATCATGGATGTGCAGCCGACAAATCTGCGCCAACTGTGTGATGCCATCATGTCAATATGGACCAAACTCTCTGAGGAATGCTTCCAGCACCTTGTTGAATCTATGCCACGAAGAATTGAGGCAGTTCTGAAGGCAAAAGGGGGTCCAACCCGTTACTAGCATGGTGTACCTAATAAAGTGGCCGGTGAGTCTATCTATCTATCTATCTATCTATCTATCTATCTATCTATCTATCTATCTATCTATCTATCTATCTATCTATCTATCTATCTATCTATCTATCTATCTATCTATCTATCTATCTATCTATCTATCTATCTATCTATCTATGTTAGTTAGTTAGTTAATTTTTGGGTGGTGGGGGGGGGATGGGGGTTATGCTTTAACAGGGGCTGGAGGCAGCGTTCCAGCTGAGAACGTTCCACCTGTTACATGACAAGAATAAACACACATGGATTTTCCAGTTTAAAGAACAAACAGGAGCTCAGAGGGAGGGAAAGAACGCAGCTCTGTCACACCAACACGCTTCGTTTAACCGCAGCTCACACAATCTAAATAAAACTCACTCACACCTGTTGGCAGGTGAGTGAGTCGCTTGTCGTCATCAGCCGATGTGCAAGTTCAGCAACATTCAGCTAAATTTTCGGAGCTGTTTTTGATTTGATTGTTATTAGAACGGTGTGAGTCAGGCTGCAGCGCTCGCTGCAGAATCACTGGAGTTTAACTGAATACACATGCAACACTGTAATATAAAACTGGTTATTCTTAAACAATACATTTAACATTATTTAAAAACCTGCTCAAGTTCTGCCACTAGGTGTCACTATATTCTCTCTGGAACCTGTCATGTTTGTTGCAGGTGTCCGATCACCTGTGACCTTTGTGAGGTGGAGCTGGCCAACGCGCAGGAGCTGGAGGATCATTTAGATTGTAAAAGTCACTGGAACACGCTGGAGCACATCCAGCAGAACAATCATTATGATGATCTGGCCATAGCGTTCCTGCAGGTGAGGTCACATCCAACAACTGGAAGCACAAACATCTCCTCCACACTTTGTTTCTTTACCTGAGTCTTACTGCTACAGGTGAGCAGATGTTCACGTCTGGTCTTATCTCAACAGGAAGTGATGCTGTATAAATGTCGTCACTGCAGCCGAGCCGTGGAAGACGATGCTCTTCAAGGTAAATTCACCTGACAGATGAACGTGGTCACAAATCTGAACTCACTCCGTTTTATTTCTGAAACTTTTTCCTTCTGGTTGTTTTCAGCTCTGCAGGAAACTGATCACATGACAAAAGTAGAAATGTTTCATTGTGCAGCTTGTAAAGTCTTTGTACCAACATCTGGAGCTAAAGTCCAGAATCACATCAGTTCTCAGGAGCACCTGTCCAACACGAAGGTGAGACAACAACCTTCACTGTGATGTTATACGTCCTCTAAATGTTCCAGCTGTTGATGAGGGTGATTTTTCTTTCAGGAGTTTGAGATGCAGCAGAGACGCGTTTGCCTTAACAAAGCAGAGACCATAATGAAGGAGCTGAAACCGCAGTTCCAGCACTTCCTGAAGGTATTTTACAGACACGTCGACTCACAGGTAGTTTACAGGTTAAATCCTCCAGTCAGTTTCAGGTTCGTCTTTACATTATAAACATCACAAACAGCTTGATGTCAGGATTTTATAAAAACTGAGTCAGAGGAAACTGGTTTATAGTCTGTCGCAGGTCGTATGGAACTTTATTTAAATCCCGTTTCTGGTGACGGTCGTGGTAAAAATTGTTTAAAAGAACCAGAAAGTGACTTTTAAGTTATTTAATCCTCGTTTTCCTGCAGATACAAAGCAGAATTAGAAATAAACAGTTGAAAGACACTGTGGGTCGAGCAGCGTGTCACCTGAAGGACCAGAGGAACAAACTGGGTTCTCCAAGCAGGATCTTAGTTTTGTGTTCTGATACATTGAACCAAAGAACGTTTCCACTTTGTTCTTCTTTAACGAACTCGTTATAAACATATTAGAAATATGTGAAATGTAAATGTGTCGAGTTTTATACTGAACTTATAGAGAACTTGACTCAGATGACTGAACAGAAACAACACGGTTCAGAATCGAGTCCTCCGTCTGAACATGTCTCAGCACCCGTGATGTTTTCCTTTCAGGGCGGCTGTCCCTTTGAGTGAAGACGAGTGTCTCCAGCTGAAGAATGTCTCCAACCACACTAACTTCTGTTGTTCATGTCTGTCAGTCATCGTCTCGTCACAATAAAGTCTAGTTTACATTTTTTGGATTTATTTCTCGTTATTTATTTAGAAAGTGTCTTTTTGTAACTTCATCACAAAATAAGGAAAAAGACAAATATATTTTTCTGCAATTTATTCAGAACACAAATGTTTTACACATTGTTGCTGTGTGATATAGTACATTTCAAATTAAATTATCTCAAACTGTATATTTAAACATTAAATATAAGTGATGTATGACGGGATGATCAGCACGGGGTTTGTGATTAAGACGTTTTTTTTCCTGAACCACCTTTAGATTTCATTTTGTATTAGAAAAAACATGATTACTGAAAGACTATAAAACATTTATACGTGTAAAAAAGTTGCAGATGTTTTCTTTGTAGGTCAGAAGTCTCACCTTGGGGACTCTGGTCTGATGCCAGACCGGGTCTGGACTGGATCCTATTAGAGTACAAAAGAAGTGTGATTGTGTGTATTTGATGTGAGTACAGAGGAGGTGTTTCCAAACGTGGACTAAAACGGACTGATACCATGTAAAATCTGAGGTATAGGTTGTCTTTGTTAGAGATGGATTCAACACTACATTACTGCATAAAACAATAAGACGCTTCGTCCATTTAGAATCCAACCCCGTTAAAATGGACCATGTAAAAACAGACAAGGTAACAATATCCAAATTAATAAAAGTTTTTTAACTGTCCAAATGTCCTAATACGCACAATGTCCAAACATTGAGCTGAATTGTACTTTTGGCCAGTATTTCATTGACTTAACAAAATAAGTGATCAAACATCCAATGTACATACACCTACAGTCTAGTGAAATCTAAAAAAGGTCCCCATCGGTCTCATGAGGCAGCATGTGGAACTGTCAAAGAGCTGTCCTGATCAGTCTTGATGGTGGGGGGGTCTGTGGACAACGGTGTGACCTCTACCATGCCGAGTCCAGTGTGAGGGACGCCGGTGTTCATAATGTGTCTCTGTAAATGTTTAATCCAGTCCTCCTGCACTGACAGTGGCCCCTGGAAGACCAGGTCACAGAACCTGTTCAGAAAGAAACCAGCTGTGAGTTTTTACCCTGAGAGAACCGACTTGACTCAAAACAAACTGATAATCTGAAAACATCATTTAGAGACTGATCACACACGACAGAACATACCTGCAGGTGAGTCGGTACATTTCCTCTGGAGTCTGAGGTAAGGGCAGGGTCTTCTTCTTCAGGCCCGGCCTTGAGCGTTGCCTAACTGCTCTACACTGAATGGCTGAAACACACGAGATCATATTAGATTTACAGAGTAACATGTCAGATTACAGCCTCACACTGTCAGAGAGCTTTCATATACACACAGGTTGTTTTTAGGAGTTTGTTCAGTGACGTCTCAGACTGCATGTCTGGTCGCTGCAGGAGTTTCCTTTGATCCTTGACATGTTTACTTGTTTTGGCCTTGTGACACTGAGGTGAGTAATCACTTTCATCTGCAGTCCATTACAGCGTGATTCAAGCTTTACAGCATCACATCAACGTTTTTATCAGCAGAAAGTAGCTGCTTAACGCAACAGAAAGGTAGAAGAAACAGAAAGTGTCTCACGTCTCCCTCTGGACAGTACCAGATAAACACTATCAGACTCAAACTAGATATATTTAAACACTTCTAGCTGTTTGCAAACATGTTCTACATTAAACAAAATCTGTTCAGATCTGGTTCAGACTGGGTGCTAAAGTCTGGAACATCCTGGGATGTCTGTGAGAACCGGTCTAGGTTTCAGAGGGCCTGTTTTCATCCATGTTCTATACTCGCTTGTTCCTGTGCAGGTTGTAGAAGGTGCTGATCTCCAGCGGTTGGGCGACAGGTGGAGTACACCCTGGATGGCTCGTCAGTTGCCTGAATTACAAAGCAGGTTAAACAGATCCAGGTTGTGGTTTAACAGGCCTGACAGTCAGTGGAACTACAGATCAACCCAGTAAATCTTGAACAATAAAAACGGACACGTTTACCCTCATTACAGCTGAAGGATCGTCCTGTAATCATCACGTGTTTCACTGAATCATGGTGACGTGTCTGGGTAAGACGTGAACCAGCCTCAAAATACAGGAAGTCTCAAACTGAACCTGAAGGTACCTCAGTAAACCACTAATCCCTTCTGCAGCCCAGACCATGTTTAAAGGTGATGGGGGGTCACTAGGGGACACGTGTGACTTGATAAAACCCAGTTTAACACTGAAGGACCATCTACATTCACACAGTGATTCTATGTGAGTGATGCTGTGTTACATGTTCCTGTTTGTGTGACATGAATGTTTTATAACTCATACACGTCATCTAGGGAGTGTTCACAGCAGGTACACATGACCGTACGGTCTAACCAGCAGCCCAGATCGCAGGTCCATCACCTGTAACGGGCCGAACTCTGAATGTTTAACATGTTCTGTTTCACTCAACTACAAGAGAAGAGACACACTGTGTCTGAGATAACCCCGAACTCACGTCAAGTCTTCAATATTCTGTTGATTCTTCTTCTACTGTGTCATATTGGTACCCAAACTGTGAAGGTATTTCATAAACGTAACCTCAAATGTATTAATAACTAAATAATCTTATAGTTCAGATGACTGAAGGTTAATTTATGTTACAGAAGAACTGATAGAGCTGCTGATGATGCTGAGATCTGATCAAAGTGGCGACCCGATACACATGCAGACACACCACATAAAAAACTGTACGTAGTTCTGTCTGTTTGTGGAAACTCGTGGGCGCCGGTGAACAGTTTCAAATCTAACTGCAGCAGAACAGCTAATGTGTGTTAGTGATGGAACTCACTGGTTCCCTCGAGCAAGGCGATCCTTTTTCTCTTTGCATACGCCCGGAGGTGATTGGACAAGGCAACGCCACTGTGGAACGTTGCGTTGCAATGGATGCACATCTTCCTGTTGAATTCTCCTTTTTCTGTAAAAACACAAAGACTTTTTATGAAATAAATGACAGAATTAATTACAGTAAGTCTTCATAAGAAATCCAAGGAAGTTAAAAAGGCACCTTAAAGTCTCCAACTGAACTAAAAAATACCACTAATGATATCGAATCACTTTCACCACAATGATCACGTTAATCACTGTGACTTTCAGTTTGATTTTGGAAAAACAATTTAAAGACTATTTTGGTGCTAATATTTTGTGCATTTCTGCAAATGACACCTAAACACAAAATCTGTTTACTGGCTTCCAAACAGCTGCTGTCATGCAAATCAGCTGATACAGAATTTAAATTAGTTTACTTTAGCAAAAAATATTTAACTCAACTTTAAAATATTTACTTTTTTAAAAATGTTTTTCCTCTTAGTATGTGAAGAAAATATCCTTCACAACAAACCGAACCCAGCAAACATGGTCCTGATGAATAAATCCTGTTTCTCTTCATCCGATTCGGGTGAAGGTTTAATCAAAACCACTGGCTTCCAGTTGGTAATAAAAACTACCTTCATACTCAACAGAACAGAGTTGAACTGGAGGATGACTGTATTAACTGGACTGGATTTGTCTTCCACGTCTTATAGATCCAAATTGACTTGATAACATGTGATCAAAGAGCTATTTGAAAAATATCAACATTTAAAGGTATGGTGGAGGATCTTTTCCTTCCGGGTGGATCATCTAGACCGCCCACCTGTCAATCATTCTGGTGAAATGTTTACAGTAGGCTGTTGTACGTGCACGTTTCTAGGATAGTTAGTGGAAAAAGTGCAAATCTTGTTTTACAGTGAGCATGTTCTGCGATGCCAACAGCAACGTGTAAACAGCATGCAGATAACTGGGAGTTTCCTCTCAGGGGAAGGTAGAGCGTTGAACATGCGCATTTTTCCAAAAAGTGGTAAGAGTGGTTCTTTCCTGAAATCTAGAAAAATCCTCCGCTATACCTTTAAACACCAAATTTATGTTTTGTGAAATAAAACTCTCAACGAGGTTACAGAATTCCTATCTGGTGTAAAAATTCCAAAGGGTGAAATTCCTTGTTAATCTCCCTCATGTTGTTACTTACCAGATAACGAGTTTGGCAGTGAAGACGCAACTCTTGATCCTGAACTGTGCTCATTATTTGAAGAGACTGTTAACTCGTTTCTTGACATCTGAGAGGAGCCTTTAGGCCTGGCGTCTTCCTGACACTTTCTCCTCTTCAGAATCCCTATTAAGGCATTTGTGCCTGAGAGAGAGTGTTTAACATCCGGCTTTTCCAGCTGCCCATTTTCAGATTTAATTTCTGGTAAAGAAAACGGGGCCATCAGTGGTTTGGTATCAGTGCAAACACTTGGAATAGCAGGAGTTTTGGGGAATCCAGTCTCAGAGGTGAAACGGTTAGTGGTGGGCAGCTTTGGCGACGCCCCATATTGGAAATGATTTCGCCGTCTTCCCAGAATCTGAAGAGCCCGCTGGCACTCCTTTTTGTCTCGCATTAATTCACGGAGTAGAATTAACGGGGATTTGCTTTTTGAAGAAAAATTTCGACCAAGCTTTTTCAGATGGCCTCGTATGTGGTTGGACTGCCCAGTTCTGTTATCAAATGAGTCTCCACATAGCGGACACGAGTGAACGCCCTTCACAGTCTCCGAATCCAACTCTAGTTGTAGCGCTGGAGAAAAAAACACAAAACAACTGAGTTAAAACAAAAACATTAAAACCAGAACATTATACAGTGCAATATTTCAACTGTTTCCCACCAAAACAATCAAAAGGCCATGAAGCCAAGTTAAAACTTTTGTTTTGATGCTTCTGAGCTTGGTCTTATACATCAGTTACCATAATGATGGTGGAGGTCTTGAATACAGCTACATGGGTAAAAAAGAGATGCGCATACATGTGGATAGATTCACATCACCCTACAGTTACAGTGATAAGAGTTGGGCCTGGCTAACCCCCATCAGTAAAGGCTTAATCAACCTGCACTAATAAATTTGTTGAAAACCCAGTAGGAATGCAGTATCATATGTTTCACTGAGACATGGCTAAAGCATCTGATCCTGGACAGACATTTGAAAAGGAGTAGCTAAAGAACAGGAGGTGGGATAGCTTTCCTTTTTAATAGAAGATGGAGTCATCCAGAACATGCTGTTATGAAATATCATCTCTGCAATCCAGATATTAAACTCTTAAGCTGTTCGTTACAACCATATTATCCACTGAGGGAGTTAATCAGTGTTATTTTAGTAGCAGTTTAGATTCCACCATCAGCTAATACCGACTCTGCATGTAACCTCATTGGCTCAACTGTTGCTAAACTACCAACACAACAACCAAATACACTTGAGGCAATATCTGGAGAATTTAATCCGGCCTCTCTTCTACACTTCTAACATGTCAACAGTGTGTCAACTGCCACTCGAGAGAAAACAAAACACTGGATTTGTTTTATGCAAATATCAAGGATGCATACAAGTTCTTTGCACAACCTGCTCTTGGCAAGGCAGACCATAGTCTAGTCTCTGTGTATAAACCCATTGTTCAGAAGCAACCTGTGATCAAAAGAACTGTGAGGAGGTGGTCACAGGAAGCTGAAGAACTCTTCCAGGATGTTTTGAGGCTACAGACCAGGATGCACTCTGTGAGGCACATGGAGAGGACATCATTGCTATGACTGAGTGTGTGATTGTGAACAAGACAAGGGAGATAATTGTGGATTTTACAAGGAGCTGCAACATGTACAAAATCTTTTTCCATCAAGGAAAAGAAGAAGAGGTGGTGGAGGAGTATAAATACAGTGGGGCAAAAAAGTATTTAGTCAGCCACCAATTGTGTAAGTTCTCCCACTTAAAAAGATCAGAGAGGCCTGTAATTTTCATCATAGGTATACCTCAACTATGAGAGACAAAATGAGGAAAGAAAATCCAGAAAATCACATTGTCTGATTTTTAAAGAATTTATTTGCAAATTTTGGTGGAAAATAAGTATTTGGTCACCTACAAACAAGTAAGATTTCTGGCTTTCACAGACCTGTAACTTCTTTAAGAGGCTCCTCGGTCCTCCACTCGTTACCTGTATTAATGGCACCTGTGTGAACTCGTTATCAGTATAAAAGACACCTGTCCACAACCTCAAACAGTCACGCTCCAAACTCCACTATGGCTAAGACCAAAGAGCTGTCAAAGGACACCAGAAACAAAATTGTAGACCTTCACCAGGCTGGGAAGACTGAATCTGCAATAGGTAAGCAGCTTGGTGTGAAGAAATCAACTGTGGGAGCAATTATTAGAAAATGGAAGACATACAAGACCACTGATAATCTCCCTCGATCTGGGGCTCCACGCAAGATCTCACCCCGTGGGGTCAAAATGATCACAAGAACGGTGAGCAAAAATCCCAGAACCACACGGAGGGACCTAGTGAATGACCTGCAGAGAGCTGGGACCAAAGTAACAAAGGCTACCATCAGTAACACACTACGCCGCCAGGGACTCAAATCCTGCAGTGCCAGACGTGTCCCCCTGCTGAAGCCAGGACACGTCCAGGCCCGTCTGCGGTTTGCTAGAGAGCATTTGGATGATCCAGAAGAGGATTGGGAGAACATCATATGGTCAGATGAAACCAAAATAGAACTTTTTGGTAGAAACTCAACTTGTCGTGTTTGGAGGGGAAAGAATGCTGAGTTGGATCCCAAGAACACCATACCTACTGTAAAGCATGGGGGTGGAAACATCATGCTTTGGGGCTGTTTTTCTGCAAGGGGACCAGGACGACTGATCCGTGTAAAGGAAAGAATGAATGGGGCCATGTATCGTAGGATTTTGAGTGAAAACCTCCTTCCATCAGCAAGGGCATTGAAAATGAGACGTGGCTGGGTCTTTCAGCATGACAATGATCCCAAACACACCGCCCGGGCAACGAAGGAGTGGCTTCGTAAGAAGCATTTCAAGGTCCTGGAGTGGCCTAGCCAGTCTCCAGATCTCAACCCCATAGAAAATCTCTGGAGGGAGTTGAAAGTCCGTGTTGCCCAGCGTCAGCCCCAAAACATCACTGCTCTAGAGGAGATCTGCATGGAGGAATGGGCCAAAATACCAGCAACAGTGTGTGAAAACCTTGTGAAGACTTACAGAAAACGTTTGACCTCTGTCATTGCCAACAAAGGCTATATAACAAAGTATTGAGATTAACTTTTGTTATTGACCAAATACTTATTTTCCACCATAATTTGCAAATAAATTCTTTAAAAATCAGACAATGTGATTTTCTGGATTTTTTTTCCTCATTTTGTCTCTCATAGTTGAGGTATACCTATGATGAAAATTACAGGCCTCTCTGATCTTTTTAAGTGGGAGAACTTACACAATTGGTGGCTGACTAAATACTTTTTTGCCCCACTGTATTGTTTCAGAGACTAAATAGCTCATCTGATTTGTTCAAACGTTTTTGTCCAAACTGGAAAAGCAGAGGTGGTGACTGGAAAGAGTTCCAAGAATTTCAGCTTAGACCATTGAACTGCAATGCTGACAAGAACATGCTGCTAAAAATGGGTCAATGCATCTTCATCACTAATATAGCTTCAGACAAGGAGTGGGCATACAACACAATATTAAAAACAACTGGTTATTAAAACAATAGTCATTAAAAGTGTACATATTCTTGGTAGTAGAATTAAATCATTTTGTGAAATAACATTTTTTGAATTATCCCTCAGAACAAATTATTTAAATTTCTTGATGATGCATCACTAGCTATGATTTCTGCAATAATCTAAAACTTTTTTACTTAAGAACCAACAGAACTGATAACCATGTCAGGTAGTGAAAATAATAATAATAAAAAAAATCATGCACAAATACAACCGGTACCTTTTCTCAGTCGGCGGATGGCTGAAAACCTCCGTCGAATGCGCGGCCTTCTATCTTGGTAAGCCACCTGTTCTGGTGGAACAACATGCCGTGCATTGTAGCTTAGTCCAACCCTATGAAGATGCCCTCGCACATGATTGGAAAGCCCAACACCAGACTCGAAAATGGCAGGACAGTACGGACAGTTCTTCCCATCTGATTCCAACTCTAACAAATTATCTGTGGGAGATTCCCCCAGTGGTATCTGGTGAGAGTCAAAGGTTTCTTGATATACCTCAGTTTCTATGGATTCTTCTTTGATTTCAGGGTCATTCTGTTCTTGCTCTTCAGTCTTTATTTTCTCAAACAGTTTTTTAGATGCCTGCAGAGCACCTCTCATGGACATTCTTCTACTATAGGTGTATATGATGTGTTTTTTCTCTTTTTTGATGTCATTGTCAAATTGATTCCCGTTGGATTCTAAATCTCTACTTGGGAAAATGTCCTTTTCATCAGAGTCTTCCACATCTTCCATGTCCAAATCCTTGGTGCTTGGCAAAGATTTTGGTAAAATGAAGCACGAGTCTTCCTCAGAGGTGTTGCGATATGGAGTGGACATCTTCCGTTTAGATGGTGACTTTTTGACTGATAATGGATCTATGTTTAACTTGGGACCATTTGAAGATCCAGTTGAATATTCAACCTTGACTGACATTGTTTCTGGTGACTCACCAAAGCCATTTTTGTCACTTTTGGAATCCTGAGCTCTACAGTTATTGCTTTCTCTCTTCTGTTCAACACCCTTCTTTTCATTGTTTTGACGAGACAGAAGCACGTTAATGGATTTGTCGAGTTTTGACTCTGTTACTTGAGACCTTGGACCTCTTCTAACTTTGTTATTTTGGAACAAGTCTGAAAAGCTACCAGACCCATCAAATGAGCAATCTCTCTGAGAGGAGATTTTATTCTGTATTAACATTTTAGATGTAAACGCAGTACCCTCAACAGGAGCTTTAAATACCTGCAGCTCATGCTGCCTAGATAATTGTGCGTTTTTCTCACTGTGCTGTACGGCTACATATTCCTCGAAAGTCATTTGATGACGTCGCATTAGGTGATTCTGAAAGACCTGTTTACTATAAGCCTTATAGGAACACATTTCACAGGGGAAAATGCCAGTTTCATCACTTTGTATGGGTTTTCTGACTGTAATGACAGTGTGCTGCATAATGTCATGTCTCCTAAGATCATTTTCACTCAGAGTCCTAAAGCTGCATTTGTCACATCTAAACTTTCTCTTGTCCTTTTCGTGGGTTTTTGCATGTTTAACAAATGTGTTTGGGCAGCTTGTTCCAAAGGGGCACTGAGGGCAGAAAAACTTTTTTTCTTCTTTCTTTTTATCATTCGTGTCTTCAGCTTCTTCCATATGTTTTGTTCTCTTCTCCTGATGATTGGACATGTGATCAATTAGTGCACTGCTTTGTGTGAAAGACTGGCCACATTCTCGGCATATAAAAGGCTTTGGCAAGATACGAGGAGGGCCATTGTGAGATTTCATATGATAAAGCAAGCGATGCTCTTTCTTGAATGTGAGACTACATTTCGAGCAAGGGTAGCATACTGACTTTCTCTCTGAATGTGAGTTTACTTTAAGCCCCCCCTTCAGTGATGGAAGTTTGTGATTTATACTATTCTTGTGTGAATTTCTTCCAGGTGTTTTGTACAGAATTTCTTTGATGGCCTTTGCAGTTCCATTGGGATATTGGGATTTAGGGACTTTTTCTGCAGATGACGACTGTGGCTTAGAGAGCATCTGTGGTTCTTTGATTCTGACGGGGATGGACTCCACTTGACCATCAGCATCAGATGAACCCTCAGATGACTTTGGGCTTAGATCTGGGTATAGATCTTCTGAAGGATCTACCATAACAACCATGTCCATTTTCCGCTTCCTTCTCCTTTGAATGTTGGAAGGACTGACTTCCTCCTTAGGCTCTTCACTGGGGGAATCATTATGGTTGTCCCAAAGAAACCGCATAAACTCTTTGTGAGGATCCCAACTGAGGTCATTGGCACCACTGAAATTGTCCAATGAGTCCTCAGGTGACTCTACGTCAAACCCCCAAATTCCTGCATTGTCTATTTCTTGGACAGTTTTTAGTGGAGTGATGCTTTTTTCCTCCTCTTTCTCAGAGGAGATGCTGTTAAGTTCATGGTCTTGTGTTGCTTGACGCAAAGATGGTCCATTCTCCAAGCCCATTGGAGACAACAAATCTGTGTTTGACAAGACATCAAGGACACTATTCTGTTTCAAAGAGGGCTTGCTGTAAGAATTGCAAGAGCTTGATTCTTGTGCCATTCTCACAGCTTTCTGCATTTGGGTGTGGGTACGGATTTCTGGATCAGCATCTTTTTCATCTTCGTCAACACCTGTCAGACATGACATTTCCGTTGCCATGACCTGAAAAAGAAAAAGAAAACCTTTTTAGATATTAATAATTAGTAAGTTAACATTTTCCACTTAATATACAAAAATCTCAATTTAAACCCTCTTTTTACTTTAAGGAAAGGTTTGGAAAACAGGAGATTTTTATTTCCTCACATGTTCTAAAGGTAATCTATTTCAAATAAAAGAGAATATCTTAATATTAGCCCTGCAATGGACTGGCAACCTGTCCAGGGTGTCCCCTAGCTCTCGCCCCGTGACCGCTGGAGATAGGGACCAGCCCCCTGTGACCCTGAACAGGAAGAAGCAGGTTTAGAAAATGGATAGATGGATGGATCTTAATATTAATTGCAACAATGTTGAGCAGATGTTGTTGCTGACTACTGGAGCACAGTGTTGAATGGTAAAATGAACAATCTGTAAGCTGAGGAAAATTTGGATCAGTTAAAAAGAAGAACATTTAAGTCATCAGTTTAAAATTATTATCAGTAGATTAAAAACAGCCAGAAATGGAAATGGTGAATAAAAATTCTAAATCCCCCCAATTTAGAATAAGAATCAGGTTTATTTGGCCAAGCATGTTGCACATACAAGGAAATTAGTTCGGGCTCACTTTTCACTTGTATTTGCAGACAGACATAATTAAAGATAGATAGTGTTAGAGATGTTCGTGTTAGAGCACACGAAATATGAGATACATTAGCAGTATTTATCAGACAAGAATGTATATTGTCAACTAATATTATTTCCAAACCAGCTAATGCTTTGCACACATTCAAAATTGTATCAATCAAAGACACAGATAGGAAAATTTTGTTAATTAAAACATTTTATTGCACAAAAAGGTGGGATTCCATTTGTCCGCACCGCAATGTGCATTAATTGTACGTTAAAATCGGAGGCTTTAAAAAACATTCCTGGATCCAGACGGTGATCCAGATCACCCTGCAAATCTACTCACTTGTTCCTTAGGGCATTTTGGATCTTTCCAAAAATGTCATCAAAATCCAATCATAACTTTTTTTGTTATCTTATTAACTAACAAACAAACCCTGGCAAAAACATTACCTCCTTGGCAGAGGTAACTATGGAATAACTTGTGGTCAAAAAGAATATGTCACTGATTTGGGATTATTCTGGTTTTAGTCCAAGAAATGACTTTAGGCTTTTTACAAGGACTAGAATGCAATACCTACCCAGCTCAGACCTAATTATATATAAAAAGCTCCAAAGAGCCAGCTTTGAAGCACCAAGAATGGACATGTGGTCAACTTTTAACATGGTGCCATATACTGTATGTCACAGCTAGAGGTGGTCGATATGGAAAAAAAAATCATATCACGATTTTCTTTTTTCAAAATCACGATCACGATTTTTTTCATTTCAACAACTCAGCTATTTTGGAAGTTATTTATACCAGTAAAAATACATCAATTTAAAAGCATACCCCTTCACAGAAAATAAGATAAAGCATCATTTTAGACAGGGTACTGTTTAAATACTTGTTTTAATTTAGGAAAAAATATAGCAAATACGTTCTCTTACAAAAAAGCATAATCAAACTAAAAAGTTGACAAACAACCGAGCAGAGCTCCTAGTTCTCAATTAAATGGATCGTCAGAGACAAATAAGGCTCTGACGTGTGGCTGGACCACATTTCACTGGTTGTGGCATAAAATTGGACATGTTTAACTTTTAATTCCAACTTCTCATGGCAGTCGGAATACAGTTTAGGAATGGCAGTGTTGGAGAAATATGTTCAACTTGGTACCTCATACCGTGGATCAACTACTTATAAGAGACTTCTGAACCCCTCATTTTTCACAATTTGGATTGGAACCATGTCCTTTGCCAGATAAGATGTCACTGCATCCGAGATGTCTTTCCAGCCATTGGTCGGTGTGGATGGGGGAGCGGCTGTCGGTCTCCTTGCCATCTGACTTGCGAACCTCTTCGTTGCAAACTTTGCAAATTACGTTTGTTTGCTATGTGTCGCTGTGAGAGAACTCAAACCAGTTCCATATTATGGAGGTGGGGTTTTGTTTGGGGGGGAACCAACTTTTCTTTTTAGCTTTCAGAAGCCATGCTTTTTTCACGTAGTGGCTTTAGTAAAGGGAGGAAGCTAAACAAACCAACAAGCTGCCTAAAACTCGCTCTGATTTGACCAGCAGTGTGTCTGTTGTGCCGACAGACATAAACTAGCAAATGGTGTGACTTGGCAGAGAGAAAAAAAGAACAAATGTTGTGTGCACATATGCGTCAAGAAATTATGACATAGATAGGTGATAGAATGCAACTAAACGGTTCTACAATCTCCGAGCTTTGGTAGATCGTCATCACATTACAATTCTTCAAGATCTTATATCAACAGATTGCACGGCCCTAGTCACAGCACATTATTGCCTCTTTCACACCTGGTTTAGGTGTAGACCCGTTCCTGCTTTGTTCAGACTTGGCTAACCCCACCAAATCCCACCCCAACTGACACCTTTTCTGGGCTATGGCTGCCATAGTCAGATGTGTTCCGAGCCTACTCACCATGCCCACCTATAAACTGATTGGTCCAGTAAACTGATGCCAGTCATGCACCTACCTACGTAGTGTTAGTCGCTCATTGGCCTGGAAGTGTGCATGTGATGTGACAACACAGAATCGCACCAATGGGATTTAAACACAACAGCCACGAGCAACACACGTTATTGTTTGTTTTTTTACATGATTTTTAACTCATTCAGTGCCATAGACGTCTTGACATCTCTACAGCTTTCATTGGCTTAAATCCTGCAAAGCATTCTGGGGCAGCTGCTCGCTGAATTTGAACTCTTTACAGGCTGTACTTAGTCATATAATCCAGGAAGGGGCAGTGGTGCACTTCTCTGGGTGAGATCACCCTTATTTACCGTGTAATAATGCCGGTTGGAGCAGTGGAGGAGCCAGACACTCAGGACGAGACAGACACTGAATGAGGAAGAGATTCAGAGCCTGTGAGCAGCTGTGACCCGATCTGGTTGTTCAGAGAGAATGAGTATTGTGTCGATGGTGGCGCGGTTTTTGGTACAGCTCGTCATTTTCGGACTCGTGATGTCTTCAGCTAGATGTTGGGGTTCTTCTGGCGATTCTAGTGAAGCTGAGGTGGATTTATCTGACCAGTATCTCCTGTTAGAATCTTCTGAAGGCAGCGAGCAAAATAAAGAAGGATTCACCGCATAAAACACATGGTAAGTGTTCATAAACAAAGAAATCGCCGTGGGGGGGGGAGTCGTGCCAGCCACACGTGCACATGCGTGCGCACGTACGCACACAGAGTATCTGGTATCTGAATCAGAAATTTGCTGCTTTTTTTCTTATATTTTATTCAAATGTTGAAATTGTCAATAAATGACTCTTCAAAAATCAGTAAAAATGCTAAATATCTCTGGCACTGAATGGGTTAATATGGCAACTGCAAAAAAGCAGTGCCACGACAAGGTGAAAAAACTCAAATGTGAGTACAGAGCAATCAAGGACCACCATAACGGTTGGTGTGGAGCCGACTGCAAGTGACTGAAGTAGTTCCAGGACATGGATGGTATTTATGGGGAAAGGATAGTGTTTGGAGTGGACACCACAGCTGTAAGGGTGAGTTATGATTTATTTTAAGTGCTTCAAACACTTAGAAGCAGCTCATGAAAAACTCCTGTAGTGAGCTCGCAATGTGCAGATGAGCTAGCTCTGTTGGCTAACTCTTAGCCATCTGTGTTGTGGTTTCTGCGACATGCAGGAGACTGACGACCGCTTTATCTCTGTATCCGAGGTCGCCGTCGGTGGTTTGATGGAGGAGATGTGGCCAGGGAAACGGAGACCGGGCTCCACAGAGAAGTGAGTTTCTCTGCAGAGAGGAAGAGAGACGTGACCGGGTGCTGCTGAGAAGAAAGGAGCTGGCCGAATCACGCTCCTTCACCGCTTCCTTTTGTGAATAAATAAAATAAAAAGTGTGCAATAAAGTTTGCAGAGCTACAACAATTGTATCAGTTTTTCTTCTCTTTAAAGGTACAGTATGTAAGAATTAGACCTTGTTGTCAAATTCAAATCCTGCAGTTTATGTAGAAAAATAAAAACGCCTGCTCTCAGCCACTCACCCCCTCCCTGATTCTTCTGTTGCGTTGCCAGTTCTGATCTTGATTCTCCTTTAGTTTCTCTTGTAATATGCCAAATTTTTTGCAATATCTGAAGGCCTATTTGTTAAGCATTGAGTTTTCCTAAGTGCATTTGAATGCCCCATCATGTGCAGCTCACTGCTCAGTTGGAAAAATGTTATGGTTTATTACATTTTGCTGCTGCTCGTTGTGGAATTACAGCTGCTTGTGTTGAAGACTTGGCAATCTTGCAGGCTCACATGTGATTCGCTATGGAACCAAGAAGTCTAGACATGTAAATAATGATTCTGGTCCAGGCTAGCTTTTTAAAAATGACAGAAACTAGCGACCACCCAGCTGGCTGAGATCGAGATTTGTTACAATGTTTCTTTATTTTCAACATTGATGGGACATTAGACTGTTGTGTGAGTATTTCACTGTAAAATTCTTACATACTGTATCTTTAATAACTGGTTATATCACTCAACTTGTAAGTAATGCCATATTTAAGAACCCACCCCATGCATGAAGATGTTGCTGAGCTGCAGCGCTCCTTCAGTGACAGACTGCTGCATCCTTGAAGCTTGCAGGAAAAATTGTGGCTGATTCCTCTCACCCCAGACATAAAATCTTTCCCCTCTGGTAGAAGGCTTTGGTCCATCAGAACCAGGACCTCCCACCACAGAAACTGTTTTTCCTCATCTGCTTAGGGCTGGGTGGTATGGCAAATTTTTCATATCATGGTTGTTTTCTAAATTATTTTGGTTTTACAGTATTTTTTCATACAACCAACATTACTGCATTAGATTGGGTTTAAATAGTCCATTTTACTGTCTTATGCACTGTACCCTGTTGTTGTTGACAGCCTCTTCAAGCTAAGTTGCTAGCCGCCAGCTATCGCAAATGAAGTCCAACTTTTCAAAGATGAAGAAATTCCAAACTACAGACATGGCTCCTCTTTTTGGAATAAGTTGTTCTTGGTCAGTAACCTGTGAGTCGCTGTTACAGCCTCTGCCAGTAGCCATTCTTAATTCAAAACATTATGGGCTCTGTCCCAATACCTGCACTGCACCCTATGGTCTTCCACGAAGTGCACTTAGCAGAAGGACATATAAGGGTTCGAAGTGCGTAGTGAACAAGTGCGCACAAATAGCAGTATTGGGACAGCGAGCACTACAAGCCACAGCGTTCTTTCTCCATGAGAACCAAAATGGCAGTACCGGTCGCTGTTTGCGCTATTTTCATACTAAAAATGATTTTATAACTCCAACAAACATTTCTTTTGAGGAGAATGAAGCACAGAAACCAAACGAGGTGTATAAGACAGAATGAAGTATATCAAGTCCGAAAACAGACGTCAGTACCTTTATTGATTAATTATATTTTTTATCAGATATGTGACACATCTATCCAACAGAGAATTAATTGATGGTAATTACACATCTAGACAATAAAATAAAATATTGATTATTTGGATTCTACACTTGAGAAAACGTTTTTTTGGTCCGGATGGTTCAGCCATTTCTCCACCTTCTTCTTCTGTCAAAATTCACACGCAGCAATGCATTGTGGGTAATACCCTTCACTGAAGTCTGCATTGAAGCGGACTTCGGCGAAGTGCGGAACAGTCTTGTTGCCTAGCCTAACCAAACCCTGTCTACACCTGATGTTTTGCAACAACCGAGCTGCAGTCCACTTGTGCCGCTTTTCCACCGACAGAACACGGCTCGGCTCACTTTAGCCCCCTCCGGACCCCTTTCCACCACCTTTCTCGGGTCTTAACCGCGTCATTCTGCGCCAACCCGAAGCGGCCCAAAGCGGGCCCACACGCCCACCTGTCTACTGATTGGTCCAGTAAACTGCTACCAGTGACACGACTACCTACGTAGTGGTAGCCCCTGATTGGCCCGGGTGTGTGGGGTGTCCATGTGGTGTGATCTGGAAGCGCTACCGCAAAAGGCTTTAAAAAAACTCCCAGCAACCATACAAATATTTTATTTTAAAATACAATTGACTTTGGACAATGGCGACTTCCTCCACAAGAACCAAAAATCAAACCAACCAAAATGAACCACAGACAGAGTGCAAAGTACAAAAACACACGTATATCCACCATTGTTGTTGTTGTTTCATGCGCTGTGACGTCGCGGACAAAGACTTTTGCGTGCCACTTTTCATAGCCAGATGGGCACGCCCATATTCTCACTTATGTCCGCTTTATGGTTCCACCGCCTCAAGCGAGTTGATCCGCGCTATACTGTACCGCTCTCAAGCGCGCCGTGCCAATTTGTCGGTGGAAAAGGGGCAATGGCCTGCCCATACTTGTCAGCTCTGTCTGGAGTTCCTCAGGCTAGCCAAGCCTTAAGGGACTACTGAAAGATTCCTTCACCTCAGGTTTCTACCACCTGGTTCAGAGATTACCATTACAATCTTAACCACATACCAACTTACAGCTGTAACTCTAATCAGCCACTCCTCTGCACAGCAATAGAGGTGTAGAACACGGTCCATTCAGAGTCAATGTCCCCTATCTCTTTTAAACTGGGAAAAGCTCTACACCAGGTGTGCTGGTGTGTCTATACATCTTCACCCAAGACAAGTTCCTTGCATTGTGCAAAGGATACTTGGCGATAAATTTGATTCTGAAATTGAAAACAGCACATATACAGTATATATTATACCAAGTCCATCCACCATATATCCCTGATCAGCTGACAGCTCAGCTCCTCTCTTTACCTGAGTGTTCAAGGCATATGGAGGCAGATTTGATAGCACAAATAAAAAAATGATCATCAACATTCAATCCAGGGTACCCCTAGTGAAGGACCACAATGACTAGGTAAACTCGTTGTTCAACCTTGCTTGCGTCAGAGTTGTCCAAAAATGTCTTCTTTTGACTTGAGCTCTGCAGCTCTTCTGGCAACATAGGAAGCAAGCTTCCTAAAGAAGTAACTTACCTTGGTTGTACGATTCTAGTCTAGGGTGGCTGAAATATAGGAGTTTACTGAAAATAGCACCTATATAGACCTATATAAACTTTATATAGACTTTGCAAGTAATCAAACAGAGAGAGATTCTAGGTCTACCTTCCATATGTGTGGGTGAAAGTGGAATAAAAAAATGAACTAAAGCCATTAGATTACATTTTGACTGAGTTTGTAGATATCAACAATGTAACACCAGATAGATTGTTTTTGGGATGGATTTTGGATCCCAACCCCTGGTGATTTAACTGAGATGGAGAACCTTGGCAACAGATAATGGCAGTCTTTACAGATCCTTGTTGATCAATTATGGGCAACCTTCAATGGTAAATATCTTTCTGGCTTGCAAGCAAGGTAGACATTACATCTTTTCCTCAACACCTGAAAAAGTCAGCTGCCGTGTTGGTGGATCAGAAGTTGCCTTATGCTTTAAAGCCAGATGAACGTATACCAAGACCTCCATATGAGGTAATAAAAATAAAGCTAGCATCCATAAAATTCAAATTCAAAAGCTCATTTCAATTTTACTTGATAGTGAAAAATATATACAGCGTATGGTACTGTGAGTGAAGAAAGTTGCCAGTTTACCTGGATATTTACTCAACTTTAATAAATATGTGGAGCAATGTGATTTTTCCAAAGAATAAAGTTATTAGCTTGTTTGGCCTGTAATTAAAACTACGAGTGTGATGGGTAGGTTGGGTAGATTGGTTTAATTTGAGGCTTCTAATGACTATTTATAAACCAAGTAATTTTTGCCGGGTCACACAGTTTAAACTAACGTTTTTTTTGTAGAAATCTAAAGCTATGAAGTAGCAAACTGGTAACAGTTATTTTGTTTACTGTTGGTACATTTTGGTGTCCAAACTCTGTCCTAAATATACAAGTCAGTTTGATTCTGTTAAAGAGTCCATTTCATACAAATTTCATGACTTTGTGGTTATTTCTTAAGTATTAACCAGTAGTATGAAACATTTTATATCTAAAAAACGTCAGGAAACACTGATTAACAGACCTTTCAATCTGTCTGCATTCAAATTCTGGTGGTTCCAGCTCCTTCCATCAGGCTTCGTCAGCAGCTCGTTCATATTCATTGTTTGAATTTGCTGGACTCTGATTGGGTAACAAACTAGCCTATGAGAGCAAGGTATACTGTTTCCTGCCCCGCTGTGCATAGCAACTTAAGACGTTGTGTCTTCCTGTTTGCTACGTCTTATGCTAACAGCTTTTAGCCAGCAGCATGCTACGCGTGGTTTCAACTGCAGGAGCTGATGAATACTAATGAACAAAGGAGTTGTGATGAAACAGATACAGGCCGTTCAGACTCGGGAGAACTCGGGTGTTATCGCTGCCTGCATAGTTTGAGAAATTAAAACTGATAGAGAAGTTGTTGACCTGTTTTCACACCCACTATGAAGGTAAGAACACCTGTGGAGCTAAAATATTCAACAGAAACCTCAGAAAAACCGTTTTTAATGGAAGGACCTCTTTAATTATTTTGCAGATAGTTTGAATGCAGACAGGTTCGCTGCCACCAGGTTTTTTGGAACCAGGACAGGTTCCCCAACACTCCGCAGTGTCTGTTGGAACATTATTACCAGCTAAAATCTAGTTTCTTTTTATTTTTCACTGCAAAGGCTGGATAAATAAACTTAACACAGAAGAGGTAATAAACATTAATGCCAAAAAAAGCAACCACACTATTGCCCCTTTTCAAGTAGGGTCAGTACAGTACAGAACGGGTCAGGTCAGCACGGCACGAAATGAGATGGTTGAGTTTCCATTACCATTTCAGGAATGTGGACATGGGTGGGGGCATGGGTGTGCTCAGCTTAACAAAGTGGCGCAAAAAGTCAGTGATGTCATTTGTTATCAACACGAGTAAAAAACAAATGTGGACGTGCGCATTGAGAGCAGGAAACAATAATGGTGCATATCAAGTTATTTTTGTACTTCATACTCAGACTGTGGCTCTTTCTGAAGAAAAACCTCTGCACATGACATGTGAGAAGACGTTGCATTTGAGGTCAATCAAGCGCGACTCTGTGACATCACTTCACATGCACACTGCCAGGCCAATCAGTGGCTACTACTATGTAAGTAGGTGTGTGACTGACATCACTTTACTGGAACAGTCTGTCCATAGGTGGGTGTGTTGGGTCACTTTGGTACGCTTCAAACTGAGGCAGAAAAGGTCAGAAAAAAGGGGTCGAGTCGGCCCTGAAAAAGGTAACAGAAACAAGCCAGAACGGGTCTGAACCTACCCGTTCTGTATTGTACCAACCCTAGTGGGAAAGGGGCATATGGATTAGAGGCCTGCGCGGGACGGAATTTCCAGTCCCGCTCCCGCATAGTACAGTCCCGCTCCCGCGCCCGCAAAGGACTATGATTTTAAGTCCCGCCCGCTCCTGCCATATTTTGTCCCGCTCCCGCCCGCAATTCCCGCATGATTCAAACGTTCCCGTTATTTCTCACGAAAGTTCTTGTCTTTGGCTTGGGTAATTAAATGCTGAGCTTAGAGCATACCACTGACCGATCATTCACCAAGGGCAGTGGGCGATCCCCAACACACATCTGGAGACAACAGATTATTGAGATGGATGGTCGTGAGGGAGCTGGAGCTGCTGGTTGTCACAGAACCATCACAGCACAAAAAAACCAAACATTCAATCAGACTCCTGCTCACTCATTGCATAAATTTAGACTCAATCAGCCTGATATTGTGCTTATTATTGTGTTGTTTAAACGGTGGGACGAAGCCGGGAGAGAGTACACATTGTGTATTTTAGTTTTAATTTTAGTTTGCGGGACTGCAGCTTATCACCGCTCCGCCCGCTCCCGCACTGTGCACTCCCGCGCCCGCCCCACGCCCGCAATGAGCTTTCTCTATTTGTCCCGCGCCGCATTGCTTTGTGTCGGGTCCCGCGGGAGTGCAGGGCTCTAATATGGATACAAAATATGACATGTTTCAATAGGGCTGGGCGGTATACCGGTTTGTACCAAAAACCGGTGGGTTTTTTTTAGTTATAATATGAATTTTTCACATATCACTATACCTGTGAATAGCCAAGACAACGTCCAGAACGTTGGCAGTGGGAACGTATTTTTGCGGGGACCAATTTCAGTGCTCCACACTAAGACTACACGTGAAAAATACAGTTTTGAATAAAGAATGGCTGCTAGCGGCGGCTGTAACAGCAACACACAGCTTACTGACCCCGAACAACTTATTCCAAAAAAGAGGAGCCACATCTGTAGTATGGAATTTTTTTGGTTTCAAAAGGTCCGACATGGACCAAACAACTATCATTTGCGGTATCCGGCGGCGGTAATAGTAGCAACCTAACTTAATTACTGCCCCCTACTGGCCATCATATTTTGAAGAAGCTGTGCAACAAAAACATGGTACTGTGCATATGACAGTAAAATGGGCTATTTAAAACTGATCTAAGGCAGTAATTCTTTACTTATTAGAAGATAATGTGGGTAACATTGGTCGTATAAAAAATGCAGTCAAAAACCGATATAATTTAGAAAAAACGTGATATGAAAATGTTGCCATACTGCCTAGCTCTTTGTTTCAGATAAAAGTAAATTAGGACTGACTAGATCACTTAATCCACCATTTACATAGAATATACATGTCTGTTCTGTTTCACCAATTTTTATACTCTTTGTGGCTTTTGTATCTTGGAAAGGATGCTGCTTTAGACTTTATATGTCGAAAAACAAAACAGAATTTTAGAAAAATCCTTTTAGTAACTAATGAATGTTATAAAATCATTTTATAGATTGATTGTTCTTACTGATTGAAATGTGCCTTTATATGAAATAGACGGTTTAGTTACAGCTGCTATGTTAACTTCTCAGATTAACATGCATTCACTGCCAACAGAGCGACTAAAGCTAAATGCAAATTATAATTGACTTTTTGCTTAGATGAATAATTATGGCCGCTTATAAACCTACAAGGTCGAAGGAGTGAGAGGTCTTCGATTTGAAGGGCAATAAAAGTATCACGGCAATAGAGATGTGTTGTGGGAGATGAAGCTGTGTGTTACTTCTAACCAGCAGCACTAAATCTGTAAAGGATGGACTCTGCAAATGGCTATTACTGAGCGGTGGCTGATTTTCTACACAGCTAAAACTTTCAGCTCAGGAGTTCAGCAACTGACAACGCACAATAGTTGCGATGTATTTTTACAGGAATCTACTTTCAGAACAAACCTGACTGTTTATACTTTAGTTGTATAAGGTATATTAGCATTACATTGACGTATGTATCACGCTGTGTTGTTGGATGCTGCTTGCAGGAGCTGCAGACCATTAAGGCTGTTCCAACACCAAAACCTATTCCTCAGGCTAAACTAGACCTAATGACAATTATCCCTCGATATTTGTTACACACACATCGATAACATGATTGTAAACAAACAAACGTTACCTCCGAGCAATGTAGATGAAAGCAGAGGAGAAGTTAATCGCTGCATTTAATATTTTTTACTTTCGTCTTCCATCTATTTCACAGTCGCCATTTTCCGTGGTGGTCTGGTGTGGGACAGATCATTTCTCTTGAATGGGTGAGCTCACATTCACTGAGCTCTGCAATTACACAGCGGCCGGATACCAAAATAATCGCGTTAAATTTTGTGACTCTTTTATAACACAGTCATAGCTGGCTCATAACTAGAGTTACGGTGTACGAGCATTTCGTTCCGTGTTGTGACGCGTCGGCTCCCACGGAAGCCTCGTAATGGTTCCTTCCACATAGGAGGCATAAACGCCAGAGTTAATGACCAGCTTCTTCAGGGCAGCAGATTTTTGTGATGGCGGATAATCACAGTTTTAATTGATAAGATAAAATAAACGTTCAGTTGGGCTTACCATTTCAGATGCAGGAGTTTGGTTTTGATGTTTGTAGTTTTCACTAAAACAGAGACAAATTATTGCCAACAGGAGACATTAATTGTTGTCTTCTCGCTGGCTTTGTTGCTTTTGTTACCGGTAATTTTCCTTTTCAGCCCCAATCTGACGTGTTGCAAAGAAAGCAAGCTATTTAAACCCCATCTAAACAGTTTGATATGGTTTACACGTCACAACCTGTCTCTGACATGTAGCAAGCAGCTAAAGGTATGAACACAGACCTGTTTGTTAACATAAATACACGTAAATAAAGTTGTTACAGGATTTTGGGTTCAGTCTCGAGCTGATGTGATAAATCTGAATAAAGTGTGAAACACGGAGAGTAAACTCTGGGTTTAAAATATGATGGAGAAGTGTTTCCATTAAAACAGGTGGGTACACTAAGATAACTTAGGAAATTATTTTACAACTATGCAGCTAAATCGCGAAATGACGTCATATTTAACGTTAGCGGTCGATTGTTAGCTTACCTGTAGCTAACAAAGCCTATTATAAACACCTTGTCAGCCCAATAAGTCGAGTAGTAACTGCACTATTATAATATTTTTACATTAAACATTTGTCCTCGTCAACCATACATTTTTCTTATAGATATGTTTAATTTATATCTTAACAGACAAAATGCATAATGTTATAAATCACAAATAAGGCTGTTTATCAGTTTAAAGCCTAATTATTAGCTGTCTTCTGCGAACAGAAGCATGATATAGTGTATGTATATCCTGTTTAATGTCTATAACAGCCTTTACCCTGACACTGCTTAATTATGGTGTAATTACATCTTTGAGTGGGTTGAATTGCTTTTAAAGGTTATGAAAGATTAATTATAAATTCAGGTTTGTTCTAGTATTCAGATGTTTCCCACAAAAATTCACACTGACTGATGTATTTGGGTCACCTTTGCTTTTAAATCATATATATAAATTTATATATGGTATACATTTTTTGCAGTTATTTGTTCAAACTGAGAGGGTTCCTGTATGATCCTGGAAGACGATGGACACAGATGACTGTGCCTTGTCTCTGGATGGTCTGTTTTTTGAAAAACCCATTGTTCACAAGGTGTAAGTATTAAAAGATTCAACTCATAACCCCTGGTTTATCTTTATCCTTCAACTGAATACATGTTATTTGTTATCTCTGAAATGTATTTAACAGAAAACCGCTGCACCAGGAGGTCAGTCCATGGCAGCTAGAAGCACCTCCACCTCTTACTCATATTCCAGCCACTCAAGATATGGAGACAGAGTGTCTTTCTACACTATACAGTATGCAATGAGTTGAGCTAAGATTGGATTTTTTTAACCTAACTTATCTACAGTGCAGTGAAAAAGTATTGTCCCCTTTACAGATTTATTCAGTCTTTTGTAACAGTTAAACACACCAGTAAAAAAATTCTACGTAAGACAGAGATAACCTGAGTAAATACAAAATTCTTTTTTAAAATGGTGATTTCATTTATCAAGGGGAAAAAAGCTATTCAAAGTAACCTTGCCCAATGTAGAAAAGTAATTGCCTCACTTTTTAACCAATTTCACTTGCCACACCCATGTCTGATTTTTACCAGACTTGTCTAACAACACGAAGCAGCTATCTAGAAATGCAATAAATCATAAATTTTCTATACACGCTTATTACTACACAAGAGTTGCTTGAGGGCTGGTGCCTGTCTACAGCTATGATTTTGCAAGAGACAAGGTTACACCCTGGACCAGTTGCCAGTCCATCACAGGGACAAACATCCACACTCACACACAGGGCCAATTAAACAGTGCCAGTTAATCTATCATGCATGTTTTTGACATGTGTGAGGAAACTAGTGTCATACGGAGCGTTGTTAAATGGACCCAAGCTCAGGTAAGGCTCATGAGGATAAAAAAAAACCACTTTTATTAAAATAAATAAAAACAAAGGACTGACATGGCAACAAAAAAGGAGCAACTACAAAAAATTCTGAACAGCATCAAGTCACAGAAAACACAGAGACAAAAACACTTCGGGACGTGACAGTAGTGACTGACTTAACTGAAGAAACCAAGGTGTATAGAGGGAGGGTGATTACAAAGTGAGAACATCTGGAGAGTGAGGAGCAAGGGGCAATCAACAGTGTGAAGAAATGGTGTGACAGTTAATTGAAGAGCTGAGAATATCTAGATACAAAAAAAAAAAAAAAACAACAAAGAACTACCTGAACAAGAAAAACCAAGAACAGAATATAAAAAAAGGACAGTCCTAAACAGGACTAAAGGCAAAGGAACACAATCTAAAGGATAAGATGAAAAAAGAAACTAATGAAAATGATTACAATGTATAGTATAAATGGGAGAAGCAAGAAAGACACGTGCAAATAACCTGACAAAAGACAATGTCATAATCAAATAATATTTGGGGAACAAAGGATTACAAAACTATAACAGTAAGATCTTTAATACAACGTGGCTGTTTAGAGTTTTTTGTGTGGGAAGTAAATAGTAATAGTAAAGTATATGGGTAATAAATACATGGACTAATGTTTCTGCATCACTTTGGGTCAGAATCTCCTAATTTTATCAACGTTATACAGGTAGAAGAAGGTCGTCATGGTAACACGCCTTATATGAGTTAAAGGACATGTCCCAGTCAAAGATACACCAGGTTCTCTAAACTGTTGTTGGAGGACACATTAAAGGTAAAGTATATAAAAATTAGACCTTGTCGTCAAATCCAAGTCCTGCAGTTCCATGTTAAAAAAAAAAAGGTTTGCGCTCAGCTACTTACCCCCTCCCCTCCCTGATTTTACTGCTGGTTTGCCAGTTCCAATGTTGGTCCTTGTTTAGTTTCTCTTGTATTTGTTAAATTTTTTGGAATGTCTGAAGGCCTGCTTGTTCAGCGTTGAGTTTTCCTAAGTGTGTTTGAATGCCTCATTACATGAACTATGGGTGCAGCTCCGCTGCTCAGTTGGAAGGATGCGGTGGTTTCTTACTTTTTGCTGCTGGTCGTTGTGGAATTACAGCTGCTTGTGTTGAAGACTTGGCAGCCTTGCAGACTCACATGTGATTCGTTATGGAACCAGGAAGTCTGGACGTGTAAATAATGATTCCTGTGCGAACCAGCGTTTTTAAAATGACAGAAACTAGCGACCACACAGCCGGCTGAGATCCAGATCTGTTACAATGTAACTTTTATTTTCAACATCAGTGGGACATTAGCCTGTTGTGTGAGTATTTCACTGGAAAATTCTTACATATTGTACCTTTAATGCACCTTAAGTAAATGACTGATTCCACAGTTTGTTCCTAAAGTGATCAAGTCCAAAAACCAGAATCTCTGTCTGCTTAAGAACAGAAAATTAGATGCCATTAAGACAAGCTTGGGTTATGGATTATGGACGATATGGATTTTTTGATATCGATACTTTAGAGCAGGCCGATAGCCGATATAATGGCCAATAAATCCATCCACCAGAAAAAATTTCAAAAATATTACTGAAAGCTAAAACACTGCATTATAAGCTCATTCTTAAAGGAACTTAAGGCAGCTTTACAAAATCTGACTCAGTGCTGCCGCGACAGGCGCTGTGGCTAACTGCAGCCACCAGCCAAGCCGGCACGGGAGCGCGCACAGACACTTAACAGACGGTTCGTCTTCACAGCACTGCACCGGGGAGGCTAACATACTTCACGTCAGGTATCCAATATTTATGCGGGTGCCTGCCCGGCTTCGGTCATATTTTTTTTTAGACTCACGAGATGCCGCTGATAAAGTCTTTTTTTTCTTCGTGGTGCCACTTTTTTGGGGGGTGAGAGTGGATGCAGGTCGTTTGCTGGCTGCAGAAACATCCATAAGTATACCTTCAGTGTTTGAATCCAAGTCCACGGCGGCCATGTTCTTCCTGTTCAAGAGCTGTCGGCAACGCGCATGCAGCGTCAATTTACGTCACATCCCTACAACTGCGCGGGAAATTCGGACGTCGAACTGCAGCGCATTATGTAGTACACAGCGTTTCCAAGGCAACAGACATATATGCGGATGGCCTCGTTATTTTGGGTTTTTAATGCTTCATGACCCATTAGCATTGAATAAACTGGAAATGCATGTGTAGTTTTTCACAAATCTTGCTATATGTCCCTTTAAGCTCATGTCTACCTGTTAGACACCATGAACTCTCTGAATTATTTACTGATTCCAAAAAATTTAAATAATAGACAAGTTTATCTATTTCATGAACATTTATTTACATTTTTAACTGGGCATTCTCATTAATGGAGATGCAGAAACACATATGACAAAAATAAATCAATAAAAAATATCAGAAAATATCGACAATTTTTTCCGATAGCCGATATGACCCTGGACCCCCATATTGGCTGATAATATCGGCTGGGCGATATATCGGTCGGGCCCTAAATATAACTGTGTATTATCAGCATGACCGCAGAAATGTATACCATGTTGTCTAATAATTTTAGCATGTGGTAGCATATACATAGTAAAGAGGATCGGTCCAAGCACTGAACCCTGAGGAACTCCATGACTGACTCTGGTACATGAAGAAGATTTAATATTTACATGGACAAACTGGAATCTGTCAGATAAATATGATTTAAACCAGTTTAGTTCCCAGAACCCTGATCTCATATTCAAGCCTCTTCAATAGTATAGAACAAGCTATAGTATCAAATGCAGCACTGAGATCTTACAGGACAAGTACAGCAATCAAAAGGCTTCCTCCTCCACATGTTGAAGTGTCCTTGGGCAAGACATTGAACTCCAAGGAGCCCCTCAATGTGCAAATCTGTGTGTGAATGGGTGACAGAACTTCTAGTGTAATACCACTTTGAGTAATCAGTAAGATTTGTGTAGGTTCTCATTTGTCCAGGACGTAGTCATCTTGTAAAAGGTTAATAAAAACAACTGGACTGTTGTGTTTTTCTTGAAAACGTTTCGCCTTTCATCCAAAAGGCTCCTTCAGGTCTGGAGTAAGGATTGGGAGTAGCAGGCTTATGAGCTGTAACCAGAAAGACCACACCTAGGAACAACTAACGAGGTCATTGTTTTTATAATGGTAGCTCGTCAGGGGCCCAGACTATCCGTCAGTTCATTCCCAAATAGGGTCGTAGAGCCTGACGACCCATCAGGCCCCCATCAAAGCCAGCCCGGCCTCTGTCCTGATCACATGCCTTTAGGTGTGAGTTTCTGTGAAACTGCCTGGGAAGACGACTAAGGGCTGCAGTGTAGGTGTTGAAAAGATGAAATCTTAGGCCTCCTCCTCTGTTTAATGATAGTTTTTCATGTTTTACATAGATTGCTTCTTTCACTCTTTCAAGCCACCTATCTTCCCTGTCCAAAATGTATACATTATTGTCCTCAAAAGAGTGTCCTTTGTCCTTGAGATGTAGGCATACTGCTGAATTCTGTCCTGATGTAGCCACTCTTCTGTGTTGTGCTATTCTTTTGTAAAGCTGCTGTTTGGTTTCCTCAATGTATAGGTCTGAACATTCTTCACTGCACTGGACATAATAGACCACACCGCTGACTTTGTGTTTGGGGGTCTTGTCCTTCTCTCCTGCACTTATCTGGATTGGTTGCGTTCTAGATTTATTTGAGGCTTTCACATATGCCCAATTGGGGTATCCACAGGTTTTGAGAACTTTCCTGATGTGTTTGTGTTCTTTGTCCTTCCCTTCTTTCTTTGTGGGGACCTGTTTGGCTGTAATGTTCTGATGGCTGAAAGTTTATGTTCCAATGGGTGGTGTGAATCAAAAAGAAGGTATTGATCTGTGTGTGTGGTTTTCCTGTAAACCTCAGTCAGTAAGCTGCCATCCGTTCGTATGTGAACCAGGCAGTCCAAGAAAGGTAGCTTGTTCTCTTTCACATCTTCTCTGGTGAATTGGATGTTATGATCCACTGAGTTGATGTGGTGAGTAAAGGCCTCCACTTCTTTGGCTTGTATTTTGACCCCGGTGTCATCCACATACCTGAACCAATGGCTTGGTGCTGTTCCCTTATATGAGCTCAATGCTTGAGCTTCCACTTCCTCCATGTACAGATTGGCCACAATGGGAGAAACTGGAGATACCATGGCACAACCATGCTTTCTGTCTGTAGAAACTGTACTGGTATTTGAAGTATGTGGTGGAGAGGCAGAGGTCCAATAAGGTGCAGATCTGATCTGGGGTGAAATTTGTATGTTCTTTGAGAACACAATCTTCTTGGAGGTGTCTCCTGACTGTTTCCACTGCATCTGATATGGGTATGTAAAAAGGGACGTAACATCGAAAGATACTAAGGGTTCCACCGGCGCCAGCTTCAGCTGACTGATTTTCTTTACAAAATCTGTATAGTTTTGGATGTGGTGTGGTGTGTTGCCTACCAGTGGTGCTAGGATCTTGGAAAGCTGTTTGGAAATGTTGTGACTGAACTGATGCTGCTGATGATGGGTCTGACGTCGGGCTCATACTGCCTACGGAACGGCTTCGGTCCGGATTTGGTGCGGTTTTTCCGCAAGCTACCACTCACATCTGCTCCAGATAGGGAGTGTGGCCAGCTCCGGTGCTGGGTGCGGAAACGGCACTCGCGAGAACAGAAGTTCACGTGGGTTATTGTTTTGTCGGGACTTCACGCGAGAACACGTCCATTATTTAGGAAGTTCCTAGTAAACAATAGCCGTATTCGGTTGTGTGGGCTATACGACTGCTTTCTCTGGTTTGTGTGATGTAATGTTTACATTTCCGATTAGCGCGTGTGCTGTCTAAAAAGAAGAGTCAAGTTACAATTGTTTGTACACTCGTTTATTTTAAAAAACAACGGATATTAGAGCCACACTTCCTGTATAGCTTGTCAGATTTCATCAAACTTGACGCGGATCCTCTCCGTCGTCCGACAAAAATAAGAACCTTGCGGATTCTTTCCGTTGTGCCGTACGGCCCCCGTAACCGGACCCGCACCGCGCGGAGCTACTGTGAGCCTTCAAAAGGGATGTTAATCTTAAGGAATACCTGCGGGGGCCGCACCGGACCGGATCTGGATGCAGTGTGAGCCCGGGGTAAGAGGTGTCCCTTCCTTGTGGATCTTCGGGAGGCCGTAGATACAAGGGGTAGTCTCACCAGGGTAGAGTCTCAAATCGGTGTTTCGATCTATCACTTTGTCTGTTTCCAGTTGTTTTAAATGATCTGGGGTCTCATTTATAAAAATTGCTCACGCACAAAACGGGGTTAGAAAACTGCGTTAGCAACTTTCCACGCAAATTTTGGGATTTATAAAAAAAACATAGCGGAAAAATGTGCACAACTTTAAGTTGACTAAGAACGTGGCTTACGCACATTTTGGACATGGAGAGCACCTGCAGTGCTGCTGCTGAGAAGGATAAAATTATTTATTTCAGCAGCATTATTGATTGTACCGCTTCGTGCGCACACAGAACAACAAACACCCCCCCCCCCCAACA
>SSNP01000140.1:1286558-1351364 GCA_006937955.1 Pachypanchax playfairii
CGGTGGCAAGCCATCTTTTTTTTGCCTCCACCTTTAGATCGAACCATTTTTTATATCCACCACAGATCTCTCTGAAGAACTCACAGCATTGACGGTTTCAGCAACGCTGTGCCACTCTGTGGATTTTCTCTTATTTGTTATGCCACTGCTGTGACCTCCAAAAAGCACTTCCTTTCGTTTTTCCACCCACAAGAACCTCAATTTCTGCTTCGGTGAAGTTGCGCTTCCTTGATCTGCGGTCGCCATCTTATTGGTGGAATGCTGTAACGAGCCGGGTCATGTATATGCAGAAGACACTTTGCATTGACCATTTACGGCAGAAAGTGGGTGTGTTGAGGGCGGGATGTGATCCAGAAACACCTGAACACATTTCTAGGTAAAGTGTGATTTATAAAGCGGAGATTGCATGCAGCTGTGCGTACGCCATGTTTTATAGGTCCCAAACTTACTTGGCGTAAGTAGATTTTTTTTGCTGAGCTTGAGTACGATTTTAGTAAAGATTCTACGCAAAGTTTTACAAATGAGGCCCCTGTTACCCTTTTCTTGTATGTGTTTGTGGAGTGCTCTTTTGTATAAAAGGCAAAATGTTTTCAAGAACAGTCCAGTTTTTAATTAACCTTTTACAAGATAATCAATAAGACTAGAAAGTCTGTCTATACAAAGACAGGCCAGTTACTATTTTAAGATTTTGGGACTCCAGCAAACCACAGTGAGAGCCATTATCTGTTAAAGCAGGTGACAGAACAGTGGTGAATCTTCCTATGAGTGGCTGGCTGACAAAAATTACTCCAGGAGCACATCAATGAGTCATCCATGAGGTTGCAAAAGAACCTAGAACAACATCGAAAGCTCTGCATGCCTTACTTGCCTTAGTTAATTTCAATGTACATGAAGTAAGAGCATGGACAAAAATTACATTCTTGGTCCCTAGACGAAAACCACTGCTGATCAAAAATAACATTTGTCAAAAATCATCTCAATTATCCCAAAAACGTCTTGTTGAACTTTTGAGAAGGTCCAGGTTCTGTTATATGTGGTGTAATTGATGGAACCATGAAGTCAGGAAACATCAGTTTCTGACCTTAAGCTCGAGAGCGCTGGGGTTCTGCAACAGGGCAATAATTCAAAGCACACAGCATATCCACCTCAGAAAGGTAAAATCACAAAACCAAAATGAAGATCTTAGAGTGGCCAAGTTAAGTCCAGACTTGAATCCAGTTGAGAGGTGGTATGACCTTAAACAAGCTGCTGATGCTTGATAACCCTCCAATGTAGCAGGAATCTACAGACATGAGTGGGTCAAAATTCCTCTAAAGTGCTGCAGAAAACTTATTCCCAGTTAAACGCTTGACTGCAGTTGGTGCTGCAAAGACGGGCCCAACCAGTTATAGGTCTGGGAATTAAATGCAATTACCTTTTCACATAGGAGCTCATGAAACTTTCTCTTTCACATTATTTACAGGTTTCACACAGAAACCCAAGATGCTCGATTCTCCTTTTAAAAATTTACATGATCTGAGGGACTTCTCTCCAGAAATCAACAGTTCTTACAGTTTTCACAGTGAGAATCGAGAGCCTGAGCAAACTCAAGGTGGTAACATCAGCAGACCTGAAGGGTTTAAGGATTACACTGAGAGTAGCTGTCAGAGTGACAGAGGTAGAGAAGAAACCCTGATGGACTCTGGTCATGTGACCATCAGCAGATGGCTGCCTCAGGACAGTGGACAAAGCCCACCTCTACGAAGAAGGCAAGCATCACTTATTTATGGCATAAATTTAGATTCAGGAGAACATTGTTTACGGACATTGTCATGCATAATTTTTGGAATGAGATGAGGGGGCAGGAACCATGTGACCATATGTGGCCATAAATGCAGGTCAATGTATTTTATCTTCCCAGCAAGCAGATGTAGAACATTATTTAGACATGCTTAACTTAACGGGATTAATCTTATTATCTATGTACGATACATGTTTCCAGCTTTTCAAAAGCATTATACTTGCTAATATTAACCTCAGATTGTCAGTATGTATGATGCGTTTTCTCAAAATGGAACTAGACTATTATAAAGAGGGCAAATGGACAGTTAGTTCAGGAGAGATTGTTAAAACATCCTCCATGTTGACCATGCTTTAAAAGGTTAATACCTCAATAATGCTCAATAAGAGTTGTTCTGCTACCTTCACTGTTTAAGCTTTTATTTTGTTGAATCTCCTCCTTCCAACCACAGCTTGTTCAAGATTCCATTTCACAACAGAGGTGACATGTCTACCAAAGATGACCTCAAGAGTAGCAGCATGTGCCAGACACCATCCAGACTGCAAACTTTACTCAGTCAGGTTGCTATGACAACCGTATCGCCTGCTTCTCAGCCGCCACAGGCGACAGTTGGCCATGCAGCTCCTTTTCCCTTCAAGCCCCCTCCTCTGGGCTCTTCTGCAGCTAGCAGCGGACCCCCTCGAGACTCACATGCAGAAATGCAGGACAAGGCCACAAAGAGAGCCTTCGTTCCGCCCATGACGCCGCAGCCACTTCGCATACCAGGTTCTCCTCAGCACTGATGTTTTCACAAACAAGCACTGGTTTATTCAGTAATATTCATACAGCCAATGAACTTTACATATAATGTCAATAGCTGCCACCATGTGTTTGGGTGTGTCTCCCAATGACTGCTTCATTAAACACACTGGTCACTAGGTGGTGAACAGCAGAAACCACATGGACCTTTTTAACTCACTGCTGTTAGAAAAATGTTTTAACTACATTTGAATATCGTAGTTGTTTATCTCTGCTAAATCATTGTTTTGTAAAAAGATGAACCTCAAGCTGAGAAAAAAATGTGAAGAAATAAAAGTCATTCACAAGTTGGATTTGTTCACATTGTAGGATCTTCTGGATCGGAAGTTTTGCGACCAGTTTCAGAAATTCGTATCCTTTTTTGTTGCTCTGGTGTAGATAAACTCAATTTAGTGATTTAGTGTGAAGTTGTTTCATTTCCTGAAACATATTAAACAGCAATGAAGTTCAGATCCATCTTCTGTGACTTCCCCTTTTTTAATTATGTTCAGTCCAAAGCTCTGGATGATGTAAGCATAAAAACACTGTCACAGACAAGATAAATACATCAAATTTAATTTTTATCTTTTTACCTGTCAAAGTAAAATATTTGTAAGATTGTATATTTGAGTGTCTGAGTTTGAGTTGTTTGCAGGTCCTTTATACAAATAGGAACTTTGTGGCCTGTGCTCCTACTGGATCAGGTAAAACCGTACTATTTGAGCTGGCTATTGTTCGCCTGTTAATGGAGACACCAGAGCCATGGAGAGATGTCAAGGCTGTCTATAGTGAGTATTCATTATCCATGCCTAGAAGCATTAAATTGAAGCCTTATTTGGCAGTAACAGTCCTGAAATGATTGTTAGTTTACAGTTGAAGTTCTTATAGGTTGATAGATTTTTTTGTGCTTATCAGTGGCCCCCATCAAAGCTCTCTGCAGTCAGTGCTTTGAGAACTGGAAGAGGAAGTTTGGTCCTCTGGGGCTGAACTGCAAGGAGCTGACTGGTGATACAGAAATTGACGACTTCTTTGAGATTCACGACTCCCACATCATCCTGACGACACCTGTATGTGACGCTGTTTTTAATTAATCTTTATTAAACACGTACAACAAACAGAATTAAAAGGAACATTTAAACCCCCAAATTAAAAACTTTCATTTCACTTCATATATTTATACAGTGATTATTATACATTCATACTTTATGTGTGTTGATTTAGGAAAAATGGGACAGCATGACAAGGAAATGGAAAGATAATTGTTTGTTGCAGCTTGTCAGACTTTTCCTCATTGATGAGGTAAGTGTATTTGCCAGATACTTTCATGACTTGTAAACGTTAGTGATTGAGTCACGGTGGATGATCCCTGTGACACATGATACCACCTCGCAGAGCACATAAACACTTTATTTCACCAAACTTTGGCTGTGAAATCTATGAATCTTCTTCGTCATGTCTGTCTGTCTGCCTGCCTGCCTGCCTGCCTGCCTGCCTGCCTGCCTGCCTGTCTGTCTGTCTGTCTGTCTGTCTGTCTGTCTGTCTGTCTGTCTGTCTGTCCGTCCGTCCGTCCGTCCGTCCGTCCGTCCGTCCGTCCGCCCGCCTGTCTGCCTGTCTGTCTGTTAGCAGGATAACTCTTCTTAAGGTCAGAAATGACCCAAAGAACAACTGATTAGACTTTGGGGGTTATCTGGATTACCGTCTGGATCCAGGAATTTATTTAAGGATACGGACATAGTACTTTCTACAATATGTCCACTTGGTGGTGGTCTGCGCTCTCCGAGTGCTTTCCTAATTAATATTTACAATATCAAAGGACTGATCGATTCATAGCCTGTTCACTCGTATCCATCATAAATCCAAGAGATGTTTCCAGATGTAACTGTGGGATTGAAATATGTTTAATCCAGGTGCATGTGGTAAAAGATGCAACCCGTGGTGCAACGTTAGAGGTGGTGGTGAGCAGGATGAAGACAGTGAATAGCTACAGAACATCACAGAATCCAGATGAAGGACTCTCCATGAGGTTTGTGGCTGCATCAGCCACCATCCCTAACGTATCTGATGTAAGTGCATAAGGAAAAAGATTTGGTTGTGACATTCTCCTCCATCTGTTAGCTGTGTAACTGTCTGCCTTTTATCAGGTAGCAGATTGGCTCTCAGACGAGAGCGGACCAGCCACATCTCTGAATATGGATGAAAGTCATCGTCCTGTGAAGCTTCGGAAGGTTGTGCTGGGATTCCCCTGCAGCTCAAACCAAACCGTGTTTAAGTTTGACTTGTCACTTAACTACAAGATGGCTAACATCATACAGACTTACTCTGATCAGAAGCCTACACTAGTGGTGAGTGAAAGATGGAGTGTCTCTTATGTCTTTGCCTGTCCCATAGAGAACTAAAGAAAAAGATTCTTATGATTCTGTCAGACTCAGTTCAGGGATTTTACCATCGTGACTTCATCATGTGACTTTTTTTGTCTGCCATATTGGACATCTACCTTAACGTACGTGAACTCATAAAGGTCCTTCAGGTGTTTGACATGACTGGTGAACTCTTTCTTTCTAAGTGCACAAATTATTTAAAATGGTAAATTACTACTGAGTTGTTGGTTGCTCTAATCAGTCTGATCACAAAAACACCTGCACGTTTACACACTACAAAAGTTACTGAACATCAAGGAGAAGCTGGAGGCATCTAAGGCTCATCAAACTCTAACTTTATTCTAAGTTTATTATGTTTAAAATGTTTGAATTTCCATGTGGGTCATCTTTTTACTCACGTCACAGTTAATAATGAAACCAGTGGATGTATCACACTGCTACACGGTTTACCACGCAGTGCTAGTCCTGTTTATCACATCATACATGTTTACCACGCAGTGCTAGTCCTGTTTATTACATCATACATGTTTACCACGCAGTGCTAGTCCTGTTTATCACATCATACATGTTTACCACGCAGTGCTAGTCCTGTTTATCACATCATACATGTTTACCACGCAGTGCTAGTCCTGTTTATTACATCATACATGTTTACCACGCAGTGCTAGTCCTGTTTATCACATCATACATGTTTACCACGCAGTGCTAGTCCTGTTTATCACATCATACATGTTTACCACGCAGTGCTAGTCCTGTTTATTACATCATACATGTTTACCACGCAGTGCTAGTCCTGTTTATTACATCATACATGTTTACCACGCAGTGCTAGTCCTGTTTATCACATCATACATGTTTACCACGCAGTGCTAGTCCTGTTTATCACATCATACATGTTTACCACGCAGTGCTAGTCCTGTTTATTACATCATATATGTTTACCATGCAGTGCTAGTCCTGTTTATTACATCATACATGTTTACCACGCAGTGCTAGTCCTGTTTATCACATCATACATGTTTACCACGCAGTGCTAGTCCTGTTTATTTCATCATACATGTTTACCACGCAGTGCTAGTCCTGTTTATCACATCATACATGTTTACCACGCAGTGCTAGTCCTGTTTATCACATCATATATGTTTACCATGCAGTGCTAGTCCTGTTTATTACATCATATATGTTTACCATGCAGTGCTAGTCCTGTTTATCACATCATACATGTTTACCACGCAGTGCTAGTCCTGTTTATCACATCATACATGTTTACCACGCAGTGCTAGTCCTGTTTATTACATCATACATGTTTACCACGCAGTGCTAGTCCTGTTTATTACATCATATATGTTTACCATGCAGTGCTAGTCCTGTTTATCACATCATACATGTTTACCACGCAGTGCTAGTCCTGTTTATTTCATCATACATGTTTACCACGCAGTGCTAGTCCTGTTTATTACATCATACATGTTTACCACGCAGTGCTAGTCCTGTTTATTACATCATATATGTTTACCATGCAGTGCTAGTCCTGTTTATTACATCATATATGTTTACCATGCAGTGCTAGTCCTGTTTATTACATCATATATGTTTACCACGCAGTGCTAGTCCTGTTTATTACATCATACATGTTTACCATGCAGTGCTAGTCCTGTTTATTACATCATATATGTTTACCATGCAGTGCTAGTCCTGTTTATCACATCATACATGTTTACCACGCAGTGCTAGTCCTGTTTATCACATCATACATGTTTACCACGCAGTGCTAGTCCTGTTTATTTCATCATACATGTTTACCACGCAGTGCTAGTCCTGTTTATTACATCATATATGTTTACCATGCAGTGCTAGTCCTGTTTATTACATCATACATGTTTACCACGCAGTGCTAGTCCTGTTTATCACATCATACATGTTTACCACGCAGTGCTAGTCCTGTTTATTACATCATACATGTTTACCACGCAGTGCTAGTCCTGTTTATTACATCATATATGTTTACCACGCAGTGCTAGTCCTGTTTATTACATCATACATGTTTACCACGCAGTGCTAGTCCTGTTTATCACATCATACATGTTTACCACGCAGTGCTAGTCCTGTTTATTACATCATACATGTTTACCACGCAGTGCTAGTCCTGTTTATTACATCATATATGTTTACCATGCAGTGCTAGTCCTGTTTATTACATCATACATGTTTACCACGCAGTGCTAGTCCTGTTTATCACATCATACATGTTTACCACGCAGTGCTAGTCCTGTTTATTACATCATACATGTTTACCATGCAGTGCTAGTCCTGTTTATTACATCATACATGTTTACCACGCAGTGCTAGTCCTGTTTATCACATCATACATGTTTACCACGCAGTGCTAGTCCTGTTTATTACATCATATATGTTTACCATGCAGTGCTAGTCCTGTTTATTACATCATATATGTTTACCACGCAGTGCTAGTCCTGTTTATTACATCATACATGTTTACCATGCAGTGCTAGTCCTGTTTATTACATCATATATGTTTACCATGCAGTGCTAGTCCTGTTTATTACATCATACATGTTTACCACGCAGTGCTAGTCCTGTTTATCACATCATACATGTTTACCACGCAGTGCTAGTCCTGTTTATTACATCATACATGTTTACCACGCAGTGCTAGTCCTGTTTATTACATCATATATGTTTACCACGCAGTGCTAGTCCTGTTTATTACATCATACATGTTTACCACGCAGTGCTAGTCCTGTTTATCACATCATACATGTTTACCACGCAGTGCTAGTCCTGTTTATCACATCATACATGTTTACCACGCAGTGCTAGTCCTGTTTATTACATCATACATGTTTACCACGCAGTGCTAGTCCTGTTTATTACATCATATATGTTTACCACGCAGTGCTAGTCCTGTTTATTACATCATACATGTTTACCACGCAGTGCTAGTCCTGTTTATTACATCATATATGTTTACCACGCAGTGCTAGTCCTGTTTATTACATCATATATGTTTACCATGCAGTGCTAGTCCTGTTTATTACATCATACATGTTTACCACGCAGTGCTAGTCCTGTTTATCACATCATACATGTTTACCACGCAGTGCTAGTCCTGTTTATCACATCATACATGTTTACCACGCAGTGCTAGTCCTGTTTATTACATCATATATGTTTACCATGCAGTGCTAGTCCTGTTTATCACATCATACATGTTTACCACGCAGTGCTAGTCCTGTTTATCACATCATACATGTTTACCACGCAGTGCTAGTCCTGTTTATTACATCATATATGTTTACCATGCAGTGCTAGTCCTGTTTATTACATCATATATGTTTACCATGCAGTGCTAGTCCTGTTTATTACATCATACATGTTTACCACGCAGTGCTAGTCCTGTTTATTACATCATACATGTTTACCACGCAGTGCTAGTCCTGTTTATTACATCATACATGTTTACCACGCAGTGCTAGTCCTGTTTATTACATCATATATGTTTACCATGCAGTGCTAGTCCTGTTTATTACATCATACATGTTTACCACGCAGTGCTAGTCCTGTTTATTTCATCATACATGTTTACCACGCAGTGCTAGTCCTGTTTATCACATCATACATGTTTACCACGCAGTGCTAGTCCTGTTTATTACATCATATATGTTTACCATGCAGTGCTAGTCCTGTTTATTACATCATATATGTTTACCACGCAGTGCTAGTCCTGTTTATTACATCATATATGTTTACCATGCAGTGCTAGTCCTGTTTATTACATCATACATGTTTACCACGCAGTGCTAGTCCTGTTTATCACATCATACATGTTTACCACGCAGTGCTAGTCCTGTTTATTACATCATACATGTTTACCACGCAGTGCTAGTCCTGTTTATTACATCATATATGTTTACCATGCAGTGCTAGTCCTGTTTATTACATCATACATGTTTACCACGCAGTGCTAGTCCTGTTTATCACATCATACATGTTTACCACGCAGTGCTAGTCCTGTTTATCACATCATACATGTTTACCACGCAGTGCTAGTCCTGTTTATTACATCATACATGTTTACCATGCAGTGCTAGTCCTGTTTATTACATCATATATGTTTACCATGCAGTGCTAGTCCTGTTTATTACATCATACATGTTTACCACGCAGTGCTAGTCCTGTTTATCACATCATACATGTTTACCACGCAGTGCTAGTCCTGTTTATCACATCATACATGTTTACCACGCAGTGCTAGTCCTGTTTATTACATCATACATGTTTACCACGCAGTGCTAGTCCTGTTTATTACATCATATATGTTTACCATGCAGTGCTAGTCCTGTTTATCACATCATACATGTTTACCACGCAGTGCTAGTCCTGTTTATCACATCATACATGTTTACCACGCAGTGCTAGTCCTGTTTATTACATCATATATGTTTACCAGGCAGTGCTAGTCCTGTTTATCACATCATACATGTTTACCACGCAGTGCTAGTCCTGTTTATCACATCATACATGTTTACCACGCAGTGCTAGTCCTGTTTATCACATCATACATGTTTACCACGCAGTGCTAGTCCTGTTTATTACATCATACATGTTTACCATGCAGTGCTAGTCCTGTTTATTACATCATATATGTTTACCACGCAGTGCTAGTCCTGTTTATCTCATCATACATGTTTACCACGCAGTGCTAGTCCTGTTTATTACATCATACATGTTTACCACGCAGTGCTAGTCCTGTTTATTACATCATATATGTTTACCATGCAGTGCTAGTCCTGTTTATCACATCATACATGTTTACCACGCAGTGCTAGTCCTGTTTATCACATCATACATGTTTACCACGCAGTGCTAGTCCTGTTTATCACATCATACATGTTTACCACGCAGTGCTAGTCCTGTTTATTTCATCATACATGTTTACCACGCAGTGCTAGTCCTGTTTATCACATCATACATGTTTACCACGCAGTGCTAGTCCTGTTTATCACATCATACATGTTTACCACGCAGTGCTAGTCCTGTTTATTTCATCATACATGTTTACCACGCAGTGCTAGTCCTGTTTATCACATCATACATGTTTACCACGCAGTGCTAGTCCTGTTTATCACATCATACATGTTTACCACGCAGTGCTAGTCCTGTTTATTTCATCATACATGTTTACCACGCAGTGCTAGTCCTGTTTATCACATCATACATGTTTACCACGCAGTGCTAGTCCTGTTTATCACATCATACATGTTTACCACGCAGTGCTAGTCCTGTTTATTTCATCATACATGTTTACCACGCAGTGCTAGTCCTGTTTATCACATCATACATGTTTACCACGCAGTGCTAGTCCTGTTTATCACATCATACATGTTTACCACACAGTGCTAGTCCTGTTTATTACATCATACATGTTCTGTCAAAAAGACTACTTTTGATTTAGTCTTGTGATTTTACCAAATAAAAATGCTCAACATATCAAAGTTTAGTTTAGTCTAACCATGTTTTTCCATTTTGTAAAATAATTGAATATATTGAGAGAAATTCTACGGTTACCCATTTCATCCTACTTTTATTACTGGATAAATATTGTACTATTCAAGTCAAATATCATATGAGAACTTGTCAGCAGTGCTCCACATGACCTAGTTTTTTGTGCTTTCTATATGTGACATGATATGATCTCACCGGTGTGATCACAGACCTCTAAGGTTTAAAAATATCAACCTGATTTAAAATGATCAGTGTAGTCTTTAGTAGGGAGTTGACTTCAGCCTTCCCTCTTCACAGCTGAAACCCATCTTGTCCTTCTCTCAGGGAGACGGTAAAATGACAGCTGGACATGTGTCCTGCCTGTTATTACAGCAAACAGCAGCACTAAACATGCTCATCTTCTCTGATACTGAATGGAGCTTTAACTTCCTGCAGAACACTAAATAACACAGAGTCACACAGAAATATGATGATAGATAGAATGACAACATTCCGTTTAAGCTTTGTTAAGATGCATAAGATTTTTTATAAAATATATTGGTAGTTTTTATGATGGACTGGCGACCTGTCCAAGTTTAATCTGTCTCTCATCCAGTGACAGACAGACACCAGTTCTCTGTGACCCTGAACAGGAACAAGTGGGTACAGAAAACGACTGACTGACTGATGAATCCTCAGTTTATTGTTGTCACTCTCTCAGACCTTTGATTATTATCTCTTTACTCAAATCAAATGAAAAGTGTTTGGAAAAACAAAACAGTAATTGCATATAAATCCAAAAGTTATCCAGTCATGTATTTGTGTGTTGGGTGTGTCTTCATGTTGTCTAGATGCTGCATCAGGATGTTGTTCAGGTTAATCAGGCAGCAGGATTCTGCTTTATGAGGACTAATTCTCAGCCGTCAGTGGACAGACTTACAAACATCTGTTGACTGCAGTTTTATCATAACTCTTTAAGAGAAGGAAGATTTAGTTTACTTAGTTTTACATCAGGTACTTTAACTTGTCCACTGTGCTCCAGGTATGATCTTTACATACCAGAACATGAATAGTCAACAAATCATATTCTGAGATAATCTTGTTGTAAAACAGAAGAAAGATGTCCCTCGTTTGTCTTTAGGATGAAAGGCTGAATGGACTTTGTGTTTTTATTATTTTGCATATAAAATGCTAAATAACTACAAGAAAGTAAGATACCATGTTAACAGACAACAACATGAGAATGAAATAATTAAGAAATCCAAACTATTAAACAAAATAATAGTATCTTAAGTTTTTAACACCTTTAAATTCAGTCTCAACTATTTTCCTCTTTTTCTGTCATTTCACGTGTAAAGGAACAAGTTAAAATGATGAATTTAAAACCAGTTGTGCATCTTTTTATTTATGAACTTTTCTTTTGTAGTTTTGCTCAACAAGGAAAGGAGCTCAGCAATCTGCAGCAGTTCTGGCCAAAGACGCCCGTTTCATCATCAGCTTTGAACATAAACAAAGGTCCAACACACTTTCCTTCAAACTGACATCTAAATGCATTTACACAGAACTACAGGAATGCACTGATATCTATACCAATACTGGTATCAGGTATCGAGGCCAATACCATTCTAATGTACTCACATCGGTATCAGTTAGTTAACCGATACCATGAACAGATACTTTAAACTCTGAAACTCTGCAATAATTTCACAGAAAATGTTGATTTTTCACTTGAAATTTTAGTTTTGTGGTCATTTTTATTAATATATTATTTTTTTATTGAGTTTGCCATCATTTGTTGTAACAAACAGAGAAGAAAATTAAACTTGTCTTCCAATTCAATGTATTTTTTTATGTGTTAGAAGTATCGGCATTGGTACTCACTACTATCAGCAAGTACTCAGATCCAAGTATCAGTATCAGTTTGAAAAAAGTGGTATCGTTGCATCCCTACACACAACCTCATACCTCATAATATTTTGTTTTGTTATTTACTTTATTTTGTCTGAATTTGCAGGTTGATGAAATATACAAACTCACTGCTGGATGTAAAACTAAGAGGTAATAACTGGTTTAAAATGTTCCTTATTCGTAACTTATTAATGTCTGATTCTAAATTACTGCATAGAATTGATCTCCTGAGAGAGTTGAAGTCATGTGACTCTAACTTCAGTGTTTTTGCCTGCGTTCCAGATGTGGTGATGTTAGGAATTGGATTCCATCATGCTGGAGTGGATTTATCTGACAGGAAGCTGATAGAAGAGGCCTTCACCCTGGGAGACCTCCCTGTTCTTTGTGAGGCCAAATATAATTTTATCTACAACTGAAAAATATATTTATATCTGTCAAATGAAAAAGTTTGGTCAAATTTAGTCTCTTTGTCTGTTTGTGATATGTACATTTTAAGTATTTTGTTGAAAGTATTTATTGTAGAAGGTAACTATCCGATTCTATACAGAACATGAATAACAAAGTCTATATTTAAAGTTCTTGTTCTGTTTGCAGCTGAACTTAGAGACACAATGTTCTTACAGTATTTTATCATCAGGAATTACAGTTTTCATGTTGTGATATTTAGTAATTTCTCTTTGCGGGTTACTTTATTGGTAGGAAACTACCGGCCAGTCTCGCTCCTACCGTTCATGTCCAAGATCCTAGAGCGAGCCGTTTTCACTCAAGTCTCACAGTTCCTCCACGACAACAACCTACTTGATCCTTATCAATCAGGCTTTAAGCGAGGCCATTCCACTGAAACCGCTCTTCTCTCAGTTGCAGAGTCACTACGGGTTGCCAGATCGGCTGGTCTCTCCTCAGTACTCGTACTCCTTGACCTGTCTGCTGCTTTTGACACCGTCAACCACCTCATTCTCCTCTCGACGCTATCTAAGCTTGGCATCTCGGGACCGGTCCTCTCGTGGTTCACCTCGTACCTTGCGGAAAGATCTTTCAGAGTCTCGTGGCATGGACAGATGTCCAGTCTACATGAGCTGGCGACGGGTGTCCCGCAGGGCTCGGTCCTTGGTCCTCTCCTCTTCTCTTTATACACCACCTCATTAGGCGAGATCATTCGCTCCCATGGCTTCTCATACCATTGCTACGCTGACGACACTCAGCTCCTCCTCTCGTTCCCTCCAGACGATACATCCGTCTCAGTGCGGATATCTGCCTGCCTCTCAGATATCTCGGCGTGGATGAGGGATCGCCACCTTCAGCTTAATCTGTCCAAAACTGACCTCATTGTCTGTCCTGCCAGTAACTCCTTACCTCCTCAGATAAGCGTGCAGCTTGACTCCATCACGCTGTTCCCCAAAACCTCCGCCAGAAACCTTGGTGTCATACTGGACAACCAGCTGTCCTTCAAAGAGCAGGTTAACTCCGTAGCTCGCTCATGTCGATTCGCGCTTTACAACATCAGGAAAATCAGAGCCTTCCTCACAGACCACACCACACAGCTTCTGGTCCAGGCCCTGGTCTTGTCCCGGATCGACTACTGCAACTCTTTGCTGGCCGGTCTTCCGGCGTCCTCGGTTAAACCTCTGCAGATGATTCAGAACGCAGCAGCACGTCTGGTCTTCAACCAGCCCAAGAGGGCTCATGTCACTCCGCTGCTCATTTCTCTGCACTGGCTTCCAGTTGCAGCACGCATCAAATACAAAGCTCTGCTTCTGGCTTACCAGACTCTAACACACACAGCTCCTACTTACCTTCACTCCTTCATCCAAACCTACATTCCCACGCGTCAGCTACGCTCAGCCGCTGAAAGACGCCTAGCGCTTCCACCACAACGTGGCATGAGATCATGTTCCAAACTCTTCTCCTCTGTTGTCCCCCGATGGTGGAATGACCTACCAAACTCGGTCCGATCCTCAGAGTCTGCAGCTACTTTTAAGAGCAGACTTAAGACTCACCTCTTTAAAGAACACTTTCAGTCTTAATGTAGGATTAATTTATGATTTATGATATCGATTTGGGAGTTTATCTCTCACTCTCAAAAAAATAAAAAATTGATACACTTGATGTATCAGCGTCGGAATTAAACTGGACTCCAAACAGTCCGCCTCCTTATATTGTTTCCTTCTCTTTGATTTCTTGCTTGTATGTTCTCTCAATGTAAGTCGCTTTGGATAAAAGCGTCTGCTAAATGACAGTAGTAGGAAATGACACTCACACCTGTTCAAAAAGAGAAAACTATTTAATGTGTTGTAACATTTGAAACAAATCTTTTATTGTATTCTTCTGAAACCATCCCAGTTACCACCAGGACTCTGGCCATGGGTGTAAACCTTCCTGCTCACCTGGTGGTGATTAAATCCACCATGCAGTACGTTGCAGGTTCCTGTGAGGAGTACAGCGAGGCTGACATACTGCAGATGATTGGACGAGCTGGACGACCTCAGGTATGGGACATACTCACAAATCTATCTATTTTGTGGATTACAACATTTTGACAAATATTTTTAGGTTATAAAATGTATCAAATTAATTTCTTAGTGACTTTCATTCTTTCCTGCTTTAGTTTGATACATCAGCAACTGCAGTGATCATGACTAAAGTTCAAACCAGAGACAAATACATGAAACTTATGAATGGGAAAGAAATCATTGAGAGCAGGTAACAGAGAGCAGCTTGTTTCAGACATACAGCAGAAGATAGTACAGGATGTAACGAAACACTCTGCTCCCACAGCTTACACACTCACCTGGTGGAACACCTGAACGCTGAGATTGTTCTTCAGACCATCAGTGATGTCAACATGGCTCTAGACTGGATCCGCTCTACTTTCCTCTACATCAGAGCCCTCAAGAACCCCACACACTACGGTCAGAACCCCAGTCTCTGATTCTCTACAGCTGTGGCCAGCTGTTTACTTCTTCACATCTGTGTTCAGGTTTTTCTGCTGACTTGGACAGATGTGGCATTGAAGCAAAATTACAAGGTGAGTGAGCTTTTCTTGTTGTGGGGATACTCTGTTAATATGTTCATTTAAGGTTTACCTTCTAAGCTGTGTGTGAAGTTATAAAAACAGTTTTACACACCTGTAGTTTGAGTTTGTCCATCCTGTGCCCCCGTAGAACTGTGTCTGAAGAACCTCAACGCTCTCTCATCCATTGATTTAATCACTATGGATGAAGATATCAACATCAAACCAACAGGTAGAAAGGTGGCTCAGGGAAATTGTGTGATTGTTTCATAGAAAGAGGTATAAATTAAGTTTCTGTGTATTTATCGACTGAGTGTGGGTTTTTTTGTCCCTGGACAGAGGCTGGCAGGTTGATGGCGAGGTACTGTGTTGCATTTGACACCATGAAACAGTTCAGCAGAGTTGTTGGTACCGAGAGCCTGTCGGATCTGGTAGGATTTGTGTTTGTGTATTTCAGTAAACTGTCTTCATCTTGTAACTGATTCCAGATAAGAGTCTTTGTCCCGTGTGCACAGATTGAGCTGGTGTCAAAGAGCAGGGAGTTTAGTGACATTCAGCTGAGAGTGAATGAGAAGAGACCCCTGAACACTCTGAACAGGGACAAGAACAGGACCACCATCAGGTCAGACACCTTTATATAAGTAGCAGCTAAACTAACTCATTCTGAAACTCTCCATCAGTAATCTAGATCTGACTTCTGATTTCAGATTTCCTCTTGAGGGAAAGATTAAAACCAGTGAGATGAAAGTGAACTGGTAGGTGTTTTTATTGCTGATAGATTGTGTTTTTAATGGACTCAGCGCTGCATTGATGTGTGTTTATTGTCTTGAAGCTTGATTCAGGCTCAGTTAAGTTCCATCTCCATTCAAGATTTTGGACTTACTCAAGACACAGCAAAGATCTTCAGAATAGGGATGCGGATCAGTAGATGTATGCATGTCAGAAATCATAGAAAAATGAAAAACTGTTGTTTGATTTGATTTTTTTGAAACTTAAACTTGTGTTTTGATCCCAACAGGCCTGTCAGAGTTTCTCAGTCATCGGTCCAAGGCTGTTTTTTCTGCTCTCCTCAACTCGTTGATCCTGGCCAAGTGCTTTCGAGCTAAACTTTGGGAAAACTCACCATACGTCTCCAAACAGCTGGAGAAGATAGGTGAATGCATTCCACTGTCTTCACTTTACATCATCAGGAACATTTTAACAGCTACATATTTGAGAATAAAAATCTTTATGTCTGAATAAAATACTTCTTAACATGTATTGGATTTAAATCATTTACTAGTGAGACACTGTGTTTCAGGCCAGACTTTGTCGACTGCGATGGTAAACGCTGGACTCACCACCTTCAGCAAAATGGAGCAAACCAACCCCAGAGAGCTGGAGCTGGTCAGTCAGTCGGACCTTCTTTTAAAGCTTTGGATTTCAGGATTCTGATGACTGCTCAGTGTGTATTTATACACTACATGCTGATGTACATTAAACCCTGATCACAATGACCCGTATGAACGATGGGTTTGTACAAATCTCCAGTTTTCTACAAACGGAGGCGTGTGCTGTTTCCTACAGAAGGCTGAGTAACTTGATGAATTATTGAGAATATGAGGTGATTTTCAGCCGTACGCTGGCTGCAGTGTTCTTGCTCCCTCCAGCTGTCAAAGACTATACATGGTGGAGGTCCAGTAGCTCCAAAATTCTGTGTGTTGATTGTCACATCTGCTTGAAAATTTGTGGAAAAGCTTCTAATTTTCAAGCTGACAATAAGGATGTCACTGGAAAGGGTCCAAAAATCATTCACAGCACATTCGCAGGTGTTCTTACGGGTCATTGTGAACAAGGCTTCAGTAGCTTTTTTACCTCTGCTCTAAGGCATTGCCCTCCTAATATTATGTAAACTTGTTCAAACTGATAAATAGTTTCACACCACATACTGTACATGATTCTGTTGGTTTGATACGTGTTCATGTTACAGTAAGTGTTTCCTCTGAGTTCTGCTGTGATGTGACTCTTCTAACTGCTGCATGTCTAACGCTGTCATACAGATTCTTAACAGACATCCACCGTTTGGAAACCAAATCAGAGAGTCTGTAAAACACCTCCCCAAATATGACCTGATGCTGGAGCAGGTGAACACTGCAGAGACACATTTACTACAGAGACAACACACTCATACTCATCATACTTTAATCTTCTTACATTTTTAAAGACAGTATTTATTTTTTTTAATGAATGAAGTTGTTTATGTTTATATGTTGATGTATGTTTGTATTTTGTTGCTGTCTGGTTCCAGTCCAGCTGAAACATTCAGTCTGGTGTAACTTTTGGGGGCTTGTCTGCTTGACTGTCTCTGTTGAGTTCTGGGCTCTTTTTGTTGTTTCCTCTCTGTTTTCATGTTATCTTTGCCTAGCATGTTTCTCTTCTTGTTGTTTGTGTCACTCATCTTCCTCTGAAGCTGCTGTGTTGTGTAGCTTCCCAGGTATAACAGTACCGCTGCAGAGCTTGTGGTCAAGGTGAACCTTAAAAACCAGGCCGAGCTGCTGTCCAGGAGAACAGCTCCAGACCATCACTATGTGACTCTGATCATAGGCGACTCTGACAACAACGTCGTCTTCCTACAGAAACTCACGTGAGAAGATCTTTTACACTTGTGCAAAGCTCAACTTAAACTTGTTTATGAGGAATGTTGAATGTTTGTCTGCAGGGACTTGTTGCTCCTGAAGTGTGACAGCTGGTCAAAGAAGATCGACGTGACAAAGGCTTTGAAAGGAGATGAGATTAGCATCAATCTCATCAGCTCTGAATTTGGTAAACCATCGAAACAGTTGATATTATAACATGAACGTGCTTCAAATGCTTCTTTATAGGATGATTAACAGGGTTTTTTTATCCAGTGTTGGTTGTGCAGTGCTATCAGGTTTCAGTTTCTGCATTCATTAAATTATTTTTACATAAATGAAAAACAAAATGCAAAGCAGATAATAACCAGAAAATACTAAATCACAGTTTGGAGTTAGAAGATGATCCTAAATGCTAAAACAAGGTTTGGAAATGCTAAACTTCATATTTTTGGTGTTTTTTTTCCTTTGAAGTGGGACTGGACATCCAACAGAGGTTTATGGTGTATTTCTCAGCAGCCAAGAGGTTTGGGACTGAAAATCTGTATGACATAAGAGATATTCCTCCAGCGCAGAGAGCACAACACTCCACTGTGAAACCACAGTTTACAAGTCAGACAGCAACTCAGATGGACTCATTTACTAAAGAACAAGGTTGGTGTTCACTTCTGATTTATAATCTAAAATATAAAATCTGTGTTCTAACTGAAGCTTTTTTCTGTTTGTTTTCAGATTCAGACATGAAAAGACGATGCAACCATTTCTGCAAGAATAAGAATCTTTGTGCCCATGAGTGTTGTAAGTGAAGTAACACGACTTTTAGCTGCTATTATTTTGGACATGTATATCAGTCGAGTCCTGTGCTTTTACAGTCACCTCCTCTGTAGGTAAAGTAGGTGTAGCTGTGGGACTGAAGAGGTCAGTGACCCTTGAATCCAGTTTTACATCCTACTTGAAGGACCTGAAGCACCGGAGTGACGCACTCGTTCAGACACCTGTTAAACGACTCAAAGTAAATGAGAACAGAAGGATTTTTGCTCTTTGTCTAATTATTCTTCAGTCCCTTAGCAATCAAATCTATTTACAGCGCTGTGCTAAAGTACAGATCAACCCTTTTTTTCTTTAGAGATGGTTTTACGTTTGTGTGAAAATGGTCTTGATCAGTAATTCTCTGGGTTTTTCTCATGTTCTGTTTCCTCAGATGAAAATGAACGATGAGTCTTTGGCTGTCAACATGCAGAAGTTTGCTTACAAACCCAGAGAAACATTTCATCCTGTTTCCTGGTATCTGCACTGACATCCCATATGAACTTTTATACTATATAAATAACTTCTGTATGTGAGAACTCTAATATTTTAACTTTTTGTTCTGTACATTTGATCTGAAGGTGTGGAGGGAATGAGTCTAAACCTGATGAGATCGACCTGACAGCTGAAGACTGTGCTCAGATATCAGACATATTTTGTCTGGATGATCTTGACCGAGGTAAGCAAACTGTATATATCAGATGTTTTTAATCTTCATGCCTCTTATGATACAAACACAGAACCTGCGAGATGAACCCTCAGCTGATCAATGTACAGCATTCGTGTCCAGTCCAGTCCTCAAAGACTGTTATCCTTCATGTTTAGAGGTTTCCCTGCTTCTACACATCAGATATGAATCCATGGCTGATTAACAAGCTTCTGCAGAAACTGAGAACACACTAAACAGGAAATTGCATCATTAGGTCAAATGTGTGAGCAGGGAAATAAAAGGTTTTGCAGGACTGAACACCACTGATAGATTAAAGCTCTTTGGGAATCACTTTAAAGAGTCCATTTCATACAAATTTCAGGACTTTGTGGTTATTTCTTAAGTATTAACCTGTAATATGAAACATTTTATATCTAAAAAGCATCAGGAAACACTGATTAACAGACCTTTCAATCTGTCTGCGTCAAAATTTGGCTGATTCCATCAGGCCTCGAGCAGCAGCTCGTTCATATTCATTATTCAAATTTGCTGGAGTCTGATTGGCTAACAAACTAGCCTATGAGAGCAAGGTATACTGTTTCCTGCCCCGCTGTGCATGGCAACGTCAGACGTTCTCTCTTCCTGTCTGCTACGTCTTATGCTAACAGCTTTTAGCCAGCAGCATGCTAGGCGTGGTTTCAACTGCAGGAGCTGATGAATACTAATGAACAAAGGAGTTGTGATGAAACAGATACAGGCCGTTCAGACTCGGGAGAACTTGGGTGTTATTGCCACCTGCGTAGTTTGAGAGATTAAAACTGAAAGAGAAGTTGTTGACCTGTTTTCACACCCACTATGAAGGTAAGAACACCTGTGGAGCTAAAATATTCAACAGAAACCTCAGAAAAACTGTTTTTATTGGAAAGGTCTCTTTAAGACTGTCTATTCAACTTTAGCTTCCTGAGATGAAAATGAAGAAAATGGATCAAGTTGTGTCTTTGTAACAGGCTTTTAGTATCAACGTTCTAAAGTCAGAGTTGGTTGTTTAAGTGCTTTTTATTCTTAAAATATCATAATATATGATTCTGGACAGAACTGATTAAAAAGTCTCAAGTTCAACTTAGAAAAACCTTCACAACAATTTTAAGAAAGTTCTTTTAAACAGAATAATAAAAAGGGGGAGTCTCCACTGTTGTACATTATGTTCATATTTAGCTTTTTATTATTTCTTATATATTTGTGTCTTTTTTCAGAGTACCACACTGTTATGGAAGATGATCTAAATAATACTGGAGAAGCATTTCCACGTCCTGCCGAATCTCATGTCTTTCATCCAAGTATGGTTATATATGCTGCTAGAACTGTGTTTATATTAATGTTGCACTGCATCATTCACATACTAACACTGATAGGCTTTGATTTACTGCATTATTAGTTAATATCAATACATTTCTGCTGAGTTATAAAACGTATCTTTCATTCATTAGCACTGGATCAGTAACAGCTGAACACGAGCACTGTGGTATTGTTTGATTTGATTAACATTAAATCATATCTCTGGAACATCTATGAACACTCCACTAAAGAGAAAAACAGTGCACAACTCAAGTTTTCTAAAGCCAATAAACTGTTCACTTGTAAGCTTGATAGAAAATCCAGGAATATATAGAATTACCTGGAAATCTCATGTAGAAACTATATTTCTACCCATTCACAGAAAATCTCACAGTGTCATGATATTTGATTGTGTACTGAAGCTTTTAAAATTCTTCTCTGGACAGATTCCTCAGATTCCTGGATGATTCCAAAAACAAGTGGTGAAACTCTGAGACCAGGACTGCATTTAAACACGAGCACCTCTGTTTACTCAAGCTGCTCCACCGCAGCCTCGGAACAGGAAACTCCCTGCAGAAACGCTTCGTCTCTCCAAATACCAACTGTCACCTTTGATCTTGGAAATGAATGGGACGACTGGGGTGACTTTGATGATGAGAACTTCCTGCATGCCAGTGAAACTTCAGTGCCTCTGTGTAAAACTGGTGCTGAACCACAGATCCAGCAGCATGTTGATTACAACATGTCAGGTGAGCTGGACTTCTGAGCAACATTTAATAAAACTGAAAGCAACTTGATTTATTGTCACATATGTTGACCACAGACACCTGATTCAATCACATATATCCTTATTTTAAATTATGCTTCCAGCTTTTTATCTGTGATGACAAGTATAACATCATATTTATTTTGGGTAGGTTATTCTACTCCATCAACCCCAGTGTTTCACAGCTGCTCACAAATCAAACTTGGTACAACCTCTGAAACTACACCGCTGAGGTAAGACCAGAAAACACTTTACTCTAAATTTAAGTATAAAAAATTCAGAATAATAAATAAACTAGAAAAGTTCCTGAAGAAACTTTGAGAGGGATTGCCACTCTGTGCGGGACTCTGAAACCCTCAGCCAATCAGAAAGCTGCATTCATCCCACAGCTGACAGGTGCTGCAAATGTGATGACAAGGCTGAAAGATTCAAACTAATATGGGAGTGTATTGGGGAAACATGATGATTTCAGAGCTTTTTCCTACAGGGTTACAATAGGGGTATGGTTTTTAATGGATTCTGTTGCTATGGTAATCCGAAATTGGAGGTACACATGATGGTTCAGTTCTCCTGGTCGACCCGATCACATTGAAGTATGACATGTGCACCCACATCCCATAGTGTCTGCTGTGAGCTGACCGGGTGCGTTGATGGCGAATGGCGTTGCTATGGCAATACGGCAAAAGATATGTTAAAGTTGCTTCAATATGTTATAGACCAAGGTCTACTGAGCACATAAAAGTTGGAATTACAGCTGTAGGTCAAAGCATGTCCGCACAGTAAGCAATGAAAAAGTGTGAATTTGAGTCAATGCTGTTGCCATGGTAACCCAAAATTTACTGTTTACATGATGGTTCACTTCTAATGGTCAAACCAATTGCTTTAATATATGACATGAGGTTACAAATCTTATTGTGTGCCCTATAGGCTCACCGGGTGTGTTTGATGGCAAATGGCGTTGCCATGGCAATACATATGTTAAAGTAGCTCATGTATGTTATAGACCAATGTCTACTGAGCACATAAAAGTTGGAATGACAGCTGTAGGTCAAAGTGTACTTGCACAATATTCTCTCAAAAAGCCTCCATTTTTGGTGGATCATGTTGCCATGGTAACCCAAAATGCTTCAGAACCATGATAGAGCATCTATGCTTAGCACCCCGGTCAGTTTGATGTGTCATACATGGGGTTATGTCTGACAGAGGGGCGTTTCGGGTGGTGTTTTTGGCGAGTTCCGTTGCCATGGTAACTCCAAATTCAATGTAAACCACACAGTTCACTTCTGTCTCTGTCCTGTAAAATCTGTCTCTCCCATGTAACATCTGTCTGTCATGTAACATCTGTGTCTGCCATGTAACATCTGTCATCTGCTCATATAACATCTGTCTTTGCTCATGTAACATCCGTCTCTGTCATGTAACATCTGTGTCTGCCATGTAACATCTGTCATCTGCTCATATAACATCTGTCTTTGCTCATGTAACATCCGTCTCTGTCATGTAATATCTGTCTCTGCCATGTAACATCTGTCTCTGTCGTATAACATCTGTCTGTCCTGTAACATCTCTCTCTGTCCTGTAACATCTGTCTTTCCCATGTAACATCTGTCTCTCCCATGTAACATCTGTCTCTGTCGTATAACATCTGTCTGTCGTGTAACATCTGTCTCTGTCCTGTAACATCAGTCTCTGTCCTGTAACATCTGTTTCTCCCATGTAACATCAGTCTCTGCCATGTAACATCTGTCTGTCATGTAACATCTGTCTGTCACGTAACACCTGTCTCTGTCGTGTAACATCTGTCTGTCATGTAACACCTGTCTGTCATGTAACATCTGTCTCTGTCGTATAACATCTGTCTGTCCTGTAACATCTGTCTCTCCCATGTAACACCTGTCTCTGTCGTGTAACATCTGTCTGTCATGTAACATCTGTCTCTGTCGTATAACATCTGTCTGTCCTGTAACATCTGTCTCTCCCATGTAACATCTGTCTCTCCCATGTAACACCTGTCTCTCCCATGTAACACCTGTCTCCGTCGTGTAACATCTGTCTGTCATGTAACATCTGTCATCTGCTCATGTAACATCTGTCTCTGTCCTGTAACATCTGTCTCTGTCATGTAATATCTGTCTCTGCCATGTAACATCTGTCTGTCCTGTAACATCTGTCTCTCCCATGTAACACCTGTCTGTCGTGTAACATCTGTCTGTCATGTAACACCTGTCTGTCATGTAACATCTGTCTGTCCTGTAACATCTGTCTCTCCCATGTAACACCTGTCTCTGTCGTGTAACATCTGTCTGTCCTGTAACATCTGTCTCTCCCATGTAACATCTGTCTCTCCCATGTAACATCTGTCTCTGTCGTATAACATCTGTCTGTCCTGTAACATCTGTCTCTCCCATGTAACATCTGTCTCTCCCATGTAACATCTGTCTCTCCCATGTAACATCTGTCTGTCCTGTAACATCTGTCTCTCCCATGTAACATCTGTCTGTCATGTAACATCTGTCTCTGCCATGTAACATCTGTCATCTGCTTATGTAATATCTGTCTCTGTCATGTAACATCTGTCTCTGCCATGTAACATCTATCATCTGCTCATGTAACACCTGTCTCTGTCATGTAACATCTGTCTCTGCCATGTAACATTTGTCTGTGTCGTATAACATCTGTCTGTTGTGTAACATCTGTTGCTGTCCTGTAAAATCTGTCTCTGAAAATGTAACATCTGTCTGTCATGTAACATCTGTCTCTGCCATGTAACATCTGTCGTTCCCATGTAACATCTGTCTCTGTCCTGTAACATCTGTCTCTCCCATGTAACATCTGTCTCTGCCATGTAACATCTGTCTGTCCAGTAACATCTGTCTCTCCCATGTAACATCTGTCTCTCCCATGTAACATCTGTCTCTGCCATGTAACATATGTCTCTGCCATGTAACATCTGTCTCTGCCATGTAACATATGTCTCTGCCATGTAACATATGTCTCTGCCATGTATTATCTGTCTCTGTCTAACATCTGTGTCTGTCGTCTAACATCTGTCTCTGCCATGTAACATCTGTCTCTCTCGTGTAACATCTGTCTTTATCATGTAATCAAATCAAATCAAAAATACTTTTTATTAATTATTTTATTAATCCCTGCAGGGAAATTAAATGTTTTTATTGTTCAGTTCTTCTTTAGTGAGCCATTGTAGACGGTTCTAGCTGTGGACAGGAAGGATCTCCTGTAGAGGGTTCTAGCTGTGGACGGGAAGGATCTCCTGTAGAGGGTTCTAGCTGTGGACGGGAAGGATCTCCTGTAGAGGGTTCTAGCTGTAGACGGGAAGGATCGCCTGTAGAGGGTTCCAGCTGTGGACGGAAAGGATCTCTTGTAGAGGGTTCTAGCTGTGGACAGGAAGGATCTCCTGTAGAGGGTTCTAGCTGTGGACAGGAAGGATCTCCTGTAGAGGGTTCTAGCTGAGGACGGGAAAGATCTCCTGCATAAGGTTCTAGCTGTGGACGGGAAGGATCTCCTGTAGAGGGTTCTAGCTGTGGACGGGAAGGATCTCCTGTAGAGGGTTCTAGCTGTAGACAGGAAGGATCTCCTGTAGAGGGTTCTAGCTGTGGACGGGAAGGATCTCCTGTAGAGGGTTCTAGCTGTAGACGGGAAGGATCGCCTGTAGAGGGTTCTAGCTGTAGACAGGAAGGATCTCCTGTAGAGGGTTCTAGCTGTGGACGGGAAGGATCTCCTGTAGAGGGTTCTAGCTGTGGACGGGAAGGATCTCCTGTAGAGGACTCTAGCTGTAGACAGGAAGGATCTCCTGTAGAGGGATCTAGCAGTGGACGGGAAGGATCTCCAGTAGAGGGTTCTAGCTGTAGACGGGAAGGATCGCCTGTAGAGGGTTCTAGCTGTGGACGGGAAGGATCTCCTGTAGAGGGTTCTAGCTGTAGACGGGAAGGATCGCCTGTAGAGGGTTCTAGCTGTAGACAGGAAGGATCTCCTGTAGAGGGTTCTAGCTGTGGACGGGAAGGATCTCCTGTAGAGGGTTCTAGCTGTAGACGGGAAGGATCGCCTGTAGAGGGTTCTAGCTGTGGACGGGAAGGATCTCCTGTCGTGGTCTGTGTTGGATCTGAAGAAGCCTTTTAACTGAAGACACTGTGTTGTTGAGTTACTGTGTTGTGAAGAGGATGATGAAGGTTCTCCATGATGATTTTCATTTCATTTTCAAAGCTGTTGTACAGAAATGAAGTCCGGCCCTCCTCTTCTTTTGCAGCTCCTCTTCAAATCTCTGTCTGCTCGTATTGTTTGAAAGCCAGGTAGAGACACGCTGGAGTCCAGGATATGTTCCTTTAGCCATGTCTCAGTAAAACACATGATGCTGCATTCCTGATACTCTGACTGGGTCTTCAAACAGAGTTTAAAGTTCATCCATTTTGTTAACAAAGAGATCTCACATTTGTCAATATGACTGATGGAAGTGAAGGTTTAATCTTCCTCTTTCTCTTTCTTCAGTTTGCTCCTGCTCTGCATCCACGTCTTCTTCTTTTTAGCTCATCGGGGATTCGGGGTTTCAATTTAAGGATTATTTGAGCCATATCCATTATAAATATCCACTAACTGCTCTTTCCTGTAAACAAGTCTCTCATTGCCATGGTTACGCATCATAACAAGTGGCAAAAAAGTGACACATCAAGCAAAAAATCCCTCAATCAGCATAGCACCCAAATCAGAATAAAAAGTATTTCAAAAATAACATTTCCAGAAGAAAAACTAGTAAAAAATACTCAAAAGAACAAAAATAATGCTAGCAATGTCACAGAGCTTTTCCAAGAAGCTGCCACCACGTGTAGCGCTATACTGGAAATATCTGTCTGTCATGTAACATCTGTCTTGTTTTTTTTTTTGTTTGTTTTAGGTCCATTTCTGCAACAAGTTCTGAGAACAAAAAGCTTCAGTCCCCTCCAATCAGTCACACAGTCACACCAAAGAAGAGAATCACTCTTGACTTAAATAAAAACGTATGTGTGTGCATGCGTGCACATGTGTCTGTGTATGCGTGGGTGGATGTGTGTGTCTGTGTGTGTGTGCATCAGGGTGTGCGTGTGTCTGTGTATGCTTGGGTGCGCGTGTGTGTGTGTATGCGTTGTGCATGTATGTGCGTGTGTGTGTGTGTGTGCATCAGGGTGTGCGTGTGTCTGTGTATGCTTGGGTGCGTGTGTGTGTGCGTGTGTGTGTGTATGCGTTGTGCATGTGTGTGCGTGTGTGTGTGTGTGTGTGTGCGTCAGGGTGTGCGTGTGTGTATGCGTTGTGCATGTGTGTGCATGCGTGCACATGTGTCTGTGTATGCGTGGGTGGATGTGTGTGTCTGTGTGTGTGTGCATCAGGGTGTGCGTGTGTCTGTGTATGCTTGGGTGCGCGTGTGTGTGTGTATGCGTTGTGCATGTATGTGCGTGTGTGTGTGTGTGTGCATCAGGGTGTGCGTGTGTCTGTGTATGCTTGGGTGCGTGTGTGTGTGCGTGTGTGTGTGTATGCGTTGTGCATGTGTGTGCGTGTGTGTGTGTGTGTGTGTGCGTCAGGGTGTGCGTGTGTGTATGCGTTGTGCATGTGTGTGCGTGTGTGTGTGCATGTAAAACTGTTCTTGTGCTTGTTGATGTTTATTATTGTGAAGGAAGCGCTTCCTTACTGTTTAGTCAAGTCATGTGTCTCTGCCATGTGTTTGGTGTTTAAGCTTAGTGTTTGGACCGTCCCCCCTCTCAATTGGCATCTTAACATGGTGGAGGGCTTTGAGTGTCCCCGTGATCCTGATTGTCATGTTGTCTGGGACGTAAGCCCCTGTTAGGGTCTCCCATGGCCTGAGGTGAGGGGTCAGACTGAGTGCGGTTCAAGTACCTTGATGAGGTTTAGCCTGAAAAGGCTACAGGAAGCTACGTGGACTTACCACCTTTGAGGAAAATCAAGGTCAGGTGCTGAGACGGCCAGGTGACAGGCAAAGGTATCATGGAACGTTACCTCACTGTTTGGGTAAGGAGCCGGTGAGTGAGGTTCAGAGGGCTCCCATATACTAACAGCTTAGGCTCTGGAACCCAACTCTTGGAGAAGGGCTGGACTCTCTCCTGCTCTGGAAGCGCGCAGGGGGTGAGGCATCAGGCAGGTGTGGGTGACTCACAAATCCCCAGCTGAGCGCCTTGGTGTTGGAGTTCTCTCCTGTGAACGAGAGGGTCGCCTCACTGCAGCTTTGAGTTGCAGGAGAGAAGGTTCTAGGAACAGCGTCCCTGATCTGAACCCGAGCTGTATTTTGTTATTGGACTTCTGTGCTAGGCATGGTTGACTATAATGAACACCATGTTTGAACATTGGGCAGACCATAAGTGTACCTAGTATCTGCGGGCAGAAGGTCGATTTCACAATTGCATCATCAGACCAACAACCCTATGTGTTGGACACTCGGGTAAAGAAGCTGCAGGGCCATCAACTGACCACCACCTGGAGATGAACTGGATCCGGTGCCAGGGGAGGATGCAGGACAGACCTGGTAAACCCAAATAAGTGGTGAGGTGAACTGGGAACATTTGGCAAAGGCCCCTGTCCAGGAAACCTTCAACTCATACACCCAGGAGTTTTTCTTGCATTTCGGGGGAGATCAGGGGATATAGAATCTGAGTAGACCATGTCCAAAGCCTCCATTGTGGATGCGACTCTCAGGAGTTGCAGCCAGAAAGGTCATGGGTACCTGTTGTGATGGAAACTGGAAGCCCCTTTGGTGGACACTTAGGGTGACGAAAAACCTTTGTGGCTTGGCTGTCTCAGAGAACTCCTGAAGCTAGAAGGATGGCCACATATGGTCATGGAAGCTAAAACCTGAGAGTGGGAGGAGCTTCTCCCCATCGAAAGGAGTCAACTGAGGTGGTTCAAGCATCTGGTTAGGATCCCTCCTTGTTACATCACCAAGGCTGCACGTCCTACTGGGAGGAGACTCCAGGGCAAATTCTGTGTTATTTAACTGACCTGTCTGGTATAGTTGATGTGTGTTTGTATTTCTAATTGTGCAGAGACGAAACGTTGAAGGAATCCTGGTGAAAAAGAGTGAACTGTTTCCAGAGCGGCCTGTTGGAGCACAAGTGAACAGAAGGTTGGATTTCTTTCACACAGTGAGTGTTCCATCCAGCATCAACTCATCGCTCGACGGAGGGTAAATTATTCTTATCTGTTGGTTCAGAGCTTATTCTGTGCAAATAAAAATTGTTCTATAAACCTCAATTTCACCATTTTGAGTTATACTTCATTCAGAATAAAGAACAGATTTTGTCTGTTTTTTGTTTTTACATGCAATCTGCTCGTCACTAACAGCAAAGAGGAAGAAGCTTTCATTGGAATATTTGATGGCATATTTTAGAAGCATCTCTGGTTTTCCTCTGACGTCCTCACAGTGTTCTGCGTTACATTTCTCTGTAACTCTTGAGTTGTTGGTTTTAAATTAATGTTTGTTCACACTGGAAATTAGACAGATATGCTGGTTTAGTGTTTCTAATGTGCTGTTTTCATATTTGTACTAATATATTAAATAAAGTCTATGTTCACAGTCGTGTGATGATTTAATGTAATGATTAGCAGGTATTTAGTAGATGTTTTACACATGTGTACTGATTCTTTGTTACACACAAACTTTTTCCTGCCCCTGTTAATCTGTCAGAACAAAAAGGAATCTCTGTATCAGTTCTCTCTCACGCCATGATGGATCCGTTGCTCCGCCCTCTCTGCGGACACGTTGGTAGCAACGTCATGACGTTAGCACGTGATTCACCTCAAATCAACGCGAGATTTGTTCTACGTCATTTTTAGCGCGCAGTTTGTTGTTGGCGGAAAAAGATAAACGTTCAATTAAAGTTCGATATAAGTGTTTAATGTTGCTGCAACGTAATTAAAGCATTTATTTCTCTTTTTACCGATGAAGAAATACTTGGAGAATTCTGTGAATTTGTGAAGCATTAAGTTCAGGTGAGTTAGTTCCTGCTAGCTGGCTTCTCGTATGTTAAACCTGACGGTTAACACGTTAACCTGAACCTCGGATCCGGTTTGCAGATGGACTCTTCTCCGGTTTGCACCGAGGACACAGATCGATCCATTATTAAAGCCAGTAGAATAAGCAGGAAAAGAAAAGTCTCAAGTAAGTTTTGACAACTGATGCTAAAATCCAACATGTTTAAAAAGCATTTCCTGGATCGCTCTCAGTGTAAATGTTAGAAAACAAAAAGATGTAATTGAGTTCATCTGACAGTCGGTTGTTTAGTCCTGCTGTAATAAATGGTCATGTACCTATCTATAATACCTGTAGTTCTCTGTCTGTCCAGGTGATGTGCAGGTGGAAATCGATCTCCTTTACAAAGCTGTTCCACAGCTGACCAGAGTTTTCAGCATCATAGATAAAATTGGAGAAGGTACGTGGTTGTAATTTTCTTTTCAGTTTCCTGAAGAGAATATGAAATGTTGTCTCCCAGGTGTTTGTTTATGACCGTGGTGTTTGTCCTCATTAGGGACGTTTAGCTCTGTGTACCTGGCTGAAGCACAGATGCATGATGGGAGAAGGGAGATGTTTGCCTTAAAGCACTTGATTCCAACCAGCCATCCTTCACGTGTTGCTGCTGAGCTTCAGTGTCTGACTGTGGCAGGGTGAGTCCTTCTGCTTTGATTTCACTGAAACATGTTCAGTTGTTTTAATGCAGAAAAGATTTACACCAGTTTAGCTTTTTGTTTTTGAAGTGCAACCCAGACCATCAAGCACCTTTAAACCACTCAGTCAGTATTTGGAACTCTTTTCGCTTAGACGATATATATAAGGTGGTTCTTTTCTCTTTTTTTTTTTTAACCTTATCCCGACATTCTCCAGGGACCTACGAACATCGGGGGGAGTGGCCTACACTGTAACCATGTCGGGATAAGGTTAAAAAAAAAAAAGAACCACCTTATATATATTGTCTAAGTGAAAAGAATCAGTTCCAAATATATGTTAAAATACGGACAAAACGAACCTCTGAAAACTACAGTCAGTCAGTAGCTGCACTTGCTTCTTCCTGTTCAGGGTCATGGGGAGCTGTTGTCTCCAGTAGTTATTGGGCGAGAGGCAGAGTCAGACCTGGACAGGTCACCAGTCCATCCCAGGGACACATAGACAGACAATTTAGTCACCAATAATCTCAAGTGTATTTTTGGTCTGTGGGTGGAAGCCAGAGTCTCCAGAGAAAACCCACATGTACAAACTCCATGCAGAAATGTTCTGACTGGTTTCAAACTCAGGACCTTGTTGCAAGTGCTTCCCACTGCTCCACTGTGCAGTGGGCAGCGAAGTGGAGGTGATGACTGTAACTTTGTTTTTTTGTGTTTGTTTTGACGGGGTTTGAACGTCGACACAGAATGTTTGAGTGATTCTTTTGACGAGTGATGGTTCTGAATGAGTCCACATCTGTCTGTCAGTTCAACGACCCGTTTCCTGTTTGTGCAGAGGCAGAGAGAATGTGATGGGAGTGACGTACTGCTTCAGGAAGGAGGACCACGTGGTGATCGTGATGCCGTACATGGAGCACCAAGCCATCGTGGTATCTACACACTCACTTCCTTCCTAACATTATATTATTTATATGAATATAATCTGAACAGAGGGTGATTTTGTTTTTCAGCTTGTTATTTATAATGAAACGATGTTCTTACATTCTTCAGGACATCATCGGGTCACTAAGCTTCGAAGAGGTCCGTCTGTACATCTACCACCTGTTGAAGGCTCTGAAGCACATCCACCAGTTTGGGATCATCCATCGAGACATTAAACCAAACAATTTTCTCTACAACAGGACGAGCAAAATGTTTGTATTTGCATTTCTTTTTATGTTTTTTTTTTATTCTTCTGAAGTTCTGATGATTTGTTTAGAAGTCATGAGGTGGAAGATGGATGAACTTTAAAATCTCAGTCTGAACGATAAGCTTCATTTACTCCTTTATAAAGGAAGTATTTCTATCAGCCATATGTAGTTCTGGGAGAGTTCTAAATAAAATGTGCTGTTCTATAAGATAAGGAGAGATTCACAGAACATTTCTGTTTAACGCTGGAAACCAGGTTGTTGTAATGGTGCTGTTCTTCCTGTCCGCTCAGCTGACAGTCGCATCACTTATCTGGAGAATTTAATGGTTTTATTTTGGGTCTTACCAGATTTTCCTGGTAGTTCAGACCTGAACCTTTACCTGCCCCCCATGTAGGGTTCTCAAAAGAGCATTGAAACTAATTGACCATGAAGACACTCATTCAGTCTAACTGGTGTGAGGAGTGACGCTCATGTTGGCGTGTGTCAGTGTGAAGCTTTGATCTTTGGGGGTTTCAGCTGTTTATATGAACATCTGTATATATTCACTTATCCATTGTGCAGATGTGTTGTAATGAGTTCTGTTTCCTGACATCTGTCCAACATTCCACACGTTCTAACAGTTTATATAAACATCTGGGCACAGCTGTTGTGCAGACTGGAGAGTCTTCATGTGTTGGTTTCTGCAGGTATGCGCTGGTGGACTTCGGCCTGGCTCAGGGAACAGCTGACACCCAGATTGAGCTGCTGAAGGTGGGGAGACTGAAGTCATCACAGAAAGGGGGCGGGTCTACAGGGAGACAAGAGATGCAGAGGAGCAGAGCAGCAGCTAAACTTCTTCCTAAAACTTCAGCTTCAGTATCTCCACAGCTATCAGGGACACTCCTTCCTTCTTCCTCCTCCTCATCTTCTTCACTGTTGGGAAAACCAGTGGTTAAGAAAGAACGTACCGTCCCCGCCTCCTGCTCTCGCACTAAACACACAAAGGTGTCTGACTGACCATGTTTGATCTTTGAACTCGTCTAGTTTAGGAACAGATCTGCTGTAATCACATTTCTTGTTGACTCTTTGTTTTTCTTTCCTCACTAATGTTTTGGAGTTTTGTCTTTTAGGATTTGACAAATCTCCACAAAGTACCTCGACCGGTTTTTGGAGAGAGAAACCTGAACAGCTGCACACCGGTTCCCTCCACCACAAACCAAACAACCAGTAAAACACAGGTGAAACAGCCAGAGGTTCAGTTTTAAATAAAGGAATTCATTTACAGAGAATTTTGTAAAAAAACAACAGAATTATGAAATATGATGCTAACGTTTGAGCTATGTGACTCATTCTACAGAAAGTATTCAGTTTTTCAAAGTTTTGGCCTTTTAAACAACATGTTTATCAGCTTTGCAGCAGTTTATGTTAAAAGCAGTTTCTTGTTATTGTATCTAAGCTGGTGAAGCTCAGGAAGGAGGATCCAACCAATCACAGGAGCTCTTCAGCCAGCCGAGTCTCGCTGCCCGTCAAGAGCCAGAGCAGCAGTCAGAAAGCCGTACAACCGGGTCTGACGTGTCACTGCTACCTCACTGAGCGCGTGTGCAACATGTGCTTGGCCAGGTAAAAGAAACAGCAAACACAAAGCAATGAAATGAATTCTTTTATTTATTGTTGTTTCATATCAAATATCTGTAATGAGAAACTCTTCTGGTTTTTGTGTGAAGAAAGCAGCAGGTGGCACCACGAGCTGGAACTCCAGGCTTCAGAGCACCAGAAGTCCTCACAAAGTGTCCAAACCAGAGTCCAGGTTACTGACTCCACCACAGCTGCAGATGCATCATGAGTTCTGAGACAGAAAGTACTAATGTCCACTCTGTCATGTCCTCCCCTGCAGCCATCGACGTGTGGTCCGCTGGTGTGATTCTGCTCTCACTTCTCAGCGGTCGGTACCCGTTCTTCAAAGCCAGTGACGATCTGGTTGCTCTCGCTCAGATCATGACGATAAGAGGATCCAGAGAAACTGTCCAGGCCGCCCGGACGTTTGGTGTGTATCTTTTACTCTGAAAGTCCAAACATGCTCTTAACTTGAAATCTGACTAAATCTTTTATGTTTTAGGAATCTTTAATCACACATTTCAGTAAAGAACTGAGATGTTTCACATTTACTGCCTGAGTTTCTTCCCAAGTAGCGTGTGACATCATCTGTAGAAGAATGAGAGCATCCTTTTTTTTTTACTCTGTTTTGTCCAAAAAGAAGCTTGTCTCATGTGTATCACCACCAAACGTGCATGTGCGTGCGTGCGTGTGATTCTAGTTTCTCCTGCCTCTAACGAAGGTCGACTCTGGATCCAGTATAGAGGGTGTGGAAGCTGCCAATTCTAAGTTAACCAAGTGTGATCCCGAACCTCACGCCGCCACCTCAGTGTCTGACATTGCAGTGAGATTTTGCATGGGCTGCAAACATCAGATGGGCGGTGACATGGCGGCGACGTGGCGCCGGCGTACTTCAAAATAACGTGTCAAATTCATACAAATTATGAGCGTCTCTCACCTGACGTCGGTTCACGGGCGTGTATGAGCTTACGCCGCCTTGAAGGTTCTCACCTGACGTCGCCTCAACAAAGTGGTTGTTTTATTTTAAAGATAGACCTAAATACTAAAGCATGGGGACGGGACAATTTACTGTGACTCCAGAATAAGTACAACTGGAAGTCAGTGCAGATTGCAGGTCACATTGTTGTTGTGTTCCTCAGGTAAATATTTCTATTTTAATTTCATTAAAAATAATTTTTTTACTTTGTTTTGTAGTTACGTTATTTGCACACAAGAGGGCAGTGTAGTACTAGAAGCAATAGGTGTGGTTACCTTTCCTCCAGGTAAAGATGTTTGTTTACCAAACAGCTGTTTACTTTCCTTGCCTCAGTTTGTTTACTGTGTTTTTCCAACGAGATGCTTCTGGTTTATATTTAAAACAGATTAGAGTCTAACAATTCCTTAAAGTCTTCAAGTTACCTAATTAAAAACGCTTCGCCACTGTACTGCTGCTGATGTCACACAAAGATGGCCGTGCGTTCGCTCCGGGTTTAGCAGCAGCTAACATTGAGTTAAAATGATCAGGTTTATTTGATCCATGTTTCATGTATAAATCCTGCTTTTAGTCCCAGATTCATGTTGCAACAACTTGTTCTGTCCGTTTAGGGAAAGCTGTGATCTGCAGTCAGGAGTTTCCTCCTCAGGACCTCCGAACGTTGTGTGAGAAGCTTCGACAAAGGACGTCGTCTGCAGAGACCAGCGGGGGTGCAGCTGTCACCCACCGGCCTCCCAACACGACACAGCAGCTACAACATGATGGAGCAGGCGACCAATCAGGTGACAGTGAAGCTGCAACCTGCCTTCAGAATTCACCGTCAGCCTGTAAGATGGAGGACGATGGGCGGGGCTGGGACAGGGTTCCTGATGAGGCCTATGACCTGCTGGACCGGCTGCTGGACCTGAACCCCTCCACCAGAATCACAGCTGCTCAGGCTTTACAACACCCACTTTTCAAGGACCTGTGAGACAGTTACACGTCCCAGAAGCTGTTAGTCCACAGAGCGTCTTCATAAGACAGTGACGTGTCCCAGAAGCTGTTAGTCCACAGAGTGTCTCCATAAGACAGTAATATGTCCCAGAAGCTGTTAGTCCATAGAGCGTCTCCATAAGACAGTGACGTGTCCCAGAAGCTGTTAGTCCATAGAGCGTCTCCATAAGACAGTGACGTGTCCCAGAAGCTGTTAGTCCATAGAGTGTCTCCATAAGACAGTAATATGTCCCAGAAGCTGTTAGTCCACAGAGCGTCTCCATAAGACAGTAATATGTCCCAGAAGCTGTTAGTCCATAGAGCGTCTCCATAAGACAGTGACGTGTCCCAGAAGCTGTTAGTCCATAGAGCGTCTCCATAAGACAGTGACGTGTCCCAGAAGCTGTTAGTCCACAGAGTGTCTCCATAAGACAGTAATATGTCCCAGAAGCTGTTAGTCCACAGAGCGTCTTCATAAGACAGTAATATGTCCCAGAAGCTGTTAGTCCACAGAGTGTCTCCATAAGACAGTAATATGTCCCAGAAGCTGTTAGTCCATAGAGCGTCTTCATAAGACAGTGACGTGTCCCAGAAGCTGTTAGTCCATAGAGCGTCTTCATAAGACAGTGACGTGTCCCAGAAGCTGTTAGTCCACAGAGTGTCTCCATAAGACAGTAATATGTCCCAGAAGCTGTTAGTCCATAGAGCGTCTCCATAAGACAGTGACGTGTCCCAGAAGCTGTTAGTCCATAGCGCGTCTCCATAAGACAGTGACGTGTCCCAGAAGCTGTTAGTCCACAGAGTGTCTCCATAAGACAGTAATATGTCCCAGAAGCTGTTAGTCCATAGAGCGTCTTCATAAGACAGTGACGTGTCCCAGAAGCTGTTAGTCCATAGAGCGTCTCCATAAGACAGTGACGTGTCCCAGAAGCTGTTAGTCCACAGAGTGTCTCCATAAGACAGTAATATGTCCCAGAAGCTGTTAGTCCACAGAGCGTCTTCATAAGACAGTGACGTGTCCCAGAAGCTGTTAGTCCACAGAGCGTCTCCATAAGACAGTGACGTGTCCCAGAAGCTGTTAGTCCATAGAGCGTCTCCATAAGACAGTGACGTGTCCCAGAAGCTGTTAGTCCACAGAGTGTCTCCATAAGACAGTAATATGTCCCAGAAGCTGTTAGTCCATAGAGCGTCTCCATAAGACAGTGACGTGTCCCAGAAGCTGTTAGTCCATAGAGCGTCTTCATAAGACAGTGACGTGTCCCAGAAGCTGTTAGTCCATAGAGCGTCTCCATAAGACAGTGACGTGTCCCAGAAGCTGTTAGTCCACAGAGTGTCTCCATAAGACAGTAATATGTCCCAGAAGCTGTTAGTCCATAGAGCGTCTTCATAAGACAGTGACGTGTCCCAGAAGCTGTTAGTCCACAGAGTGTCTCCATAAGACAGTAATATGTCCCAGAAGCTGTTAGTCCACAGAGTGTCTCCATAAGACAGTAATATGTCCCAGAAGCTGTTAGTCCATAGAGCGTCTTCATAAGACAGTGACGTGTCCCAGAAGCTGTTAGTCCATAGAGCGTCTCCATAAGACAGTGACGTGTCCCAGAAGCTGTTAGTCCACAGAGTGTCTCCATAAGACAGTAATATGTCCCAGAAGCTGTCTCTCCAGAGTGTCTCCACGCTGTGGTTCTGTTTAGTTACACTTCTCTTAGAGCTGCTGCTTCATTCTCAACCTTGTTTGTCTTAAATATAAAGATAAATGATGGACATAAAGCAGGTTTGAAGTCATGGTTGTTTCCATGGTAACGGTAGTGTGAACCTGTACATATTAGTATTTTTTAAAACTCTGTAAGGACTCGTATGTTTTTGGAGGTTAACAGTTTAACTGCTGATTTAACCTCAGATAAATGATAGTTTACAGGCTTTTATTTTGAAGGGGTGTGTGATTGTATGAATGCTGGTGTGTGAGACTGATGTATTTATTACCACTGAAAACTACATTTTATAATAAAGTTAAAAATCTTGAATATTTTAATAATAATGAATTTCTGTTAAATAAAATGAAACTTAGTTTAAACTGTTTTATTACAGATTAAACATGTAACATACATGTAGAAGGTTTACAGTCAAACCAACAGTGAAGTGACTGATGTGTAGATGGTTGCTGGTTCAAAGCCCTGAGAAGACGAGCGTCTCTAGATGTTTACAGACCGTCTTTCACCTCGATGAGTTCTTCAATCCGCACCAACACACTCTCCATCATGTCGAATGTTTGTAGAGCCGAGTGCAGAGCCTGAAACCACCCAGTCAATGTGTTTATAGTAATCTGATTACTATTGATCCTACTTGATTTGTTTGCAGTAACTGACCTGAATCTGTGACTCTGACGCCATTTTCGGAAGCTTCTCACCTCCAACAGAAACAGATAACATGGAACTTTCTGTGAAGACACAAACATTCTGGTAAGTCTGTGATGAAGCTGGGATTCAGATCCAAACAGGGACCGGTCTGACCTTTGGACTGGTTCTTCTTGCCCTCTACCGTGTCTTGCAGCTCCCTCTCATAATGAGCTTTTGACATGTTCAGTCCGACACGCAGGGGCTTCATGAACGTGTCCTCTATCTTATACAGCTCTGTCCAGATGCCTGTCTGTGTGAGGGAACATGTAAACAGATCAGAACATGAGAAGGGAACATGTGAACGGATCAGAACACGAGGAGGGAACATGTGAACAGATCAGAACAAGAGGAGGGAACACGTGAACGGATCAGAACACGAGGAGGGAACATGTGAACAGATCAGAACAAGAGGAGGGAACACGTGAACGGATCAGAACAAGAGGAGGGAACATGTGAACAGATCACACGAGGAGGGAACATGTGAACAGATCAGAACACGAGGAGGGAACATGTGAATGGATCAGAACACGAGGAGGGAACATGTGAACGGATCAGAACACGTAAACAGATCACACAAGGAGGGAGCATGTGAACAGATCAGAACAAGAGGAGAGAACACGTAAACGGATCAGAACACGTGGAGGGAACATGTGAACAGATCACACGAGGAGGGAACATGTGAACGGATCAGAACACGAGGAGGGAACATGTGAACGGATCAGAACACGTAAACAGATCACACAAGGAGGGAGCATGTGAACAGATCAGAACAAGAGGAGGGAACACGTAAACGGATCAGAACACAAGGAGGGAACATGTGAACAGATCAGAACACGAGGAGGGAACATGTGAACGGATCACACAAGGAGGGAGCATGTGAACAGATCAGAACAAGAGGAGGGAACACGTAAACGGATCAGAACACAAGGAGGGAACATGTGAACGGATCAGAACATGTAAACAGATCACACAAGGAGGGAACACGTAAACGGATCAGAACACGTGGAGGGAACATGTGAACAGATCACACGAGGAGGGAACATGTGAACAGATCAGAACAAGAGGAGGGAACATGTGAAGGGATCAGAACAAGAGGAGGGAACATGTGAACAGATCAGAACAAGAGGAGGGAACACGTAAACGGATCAGAACACAAGGAGGGAACATGTGAACAGATCACACGAGGAGGGAACATGTGAACAGATCAGAACATGTAAACAGATCACACAAGGAGGGAACATGTGAACAGATCAGAACATGTAAACAGATCACACAAGGAGGGAACATGTGAACGGATCAGAACATGTGAACAGATCACACAAGGAGGGAACATGTGAACGGATCAGAACATGAGGAGGGAACATGTGAACAGATCAGAACATGTAAACAGATCACACAAGGAGGGAACATGTGAACAGATCACACGAGGAGGGAACACGTAAAACAGATCAGAACACAAGGAGGGAACATGTGAACAGATCAGAACACGTAAACAGATCACACAAGGAGGGAACATGTGAACGGATCAGAACACGAGGAGGGAACATGTGAACGGATCAGAACATGAGGAGGGAACATGTGAACAGATCACACAAAAAGGGAACATGTGAACAGATCACACGAGGAGGGAACATGTGAAGGGATCAGAACAAGAGGAGGGAACATGTGAAGGGATCAGAACACCAGGATTGAACATGTGAAGGGATCAGAACAAGAGGAGGGAACATGTGAAGGGATCGGAACATGTGAAGGGATCAGATCAAGAGGAGGGAACATGTGAACGGATCAGAACACGAGGAGGGAACATGTGAAGGGATCAGAACAAGAGGAGGGAACATGTGAAGGGATCAGATCAAGAGGAGGGAACATGTGAAGGGATCAGAACAAGAGGAGGGAACATGTGAAGGGATCAGATCAAGAGGAGGGAACATGTGAAGGGATCAGAACAAGAGGAGGGAACATGTGAAGGGATCAGAACAAGAGGAGGGAACATGTGAAGGGATCAGAACAAGAGGAGGGAACATGTGAAGGGATCAGATCAAGAGGAGGGAACATGTGAAGGGATCAGATCAAGAGGAGGGAACATGTGAAGGGATCAGATCAAGAGGAGGGAACATGTGAAGGGATCAGATCAAGAGGAGGGAACATGTGAACGGATCAGAACAAGAGGAGGGAACATGTGAACGGATCAGAACAAGAGGAGGGAACATGTGAAGGGATCAGATCAAGAGGAGGGAACATGTGAAGGGATCAGAACAAGAGGAGGGAACATGTGAACACAGACTCACCTGGTTCTCTGTGACTTTGTCCCTGATGACCAGGTACCTCAGCAGGTTCAGAGACTCCATGACTCTGTAGAAACAAGTTCTTACCATCAGGATGATGTTTACAGTAGAAGCTACAACAGGAAGTACTCTGGCTTCAGATACGGACATGATGCAGCTCAGTTTAGCTGAAAGTGACATGCAGCAGCAGACATGATAAAAAGTTAATAAAAGCTCTAAACTGAAGGTTAAACATGACGGATCAATAAACACAACAAGATGTGTAACGATAAGATGCATCACTACTGAAACATCTCGAAGCTTCCTCGTTTCTGTTCTGATGTTTGACCTTTGACCTCCCCAGTTAAAGACTTGCTGCTGTGTTTGGGGTACCCGTTCTACGTGTTTGTTCTCCTCAGCTGTTTGGAGGCAGCTGGTTTGATGGACAGGGTAACATGGCGGTGGGACTGTGCGTGTGCGAACCTGTCCAGGTAATGAAGGAGGTCGGTCTCTGGACCATCTGGAAGTCTGAAGATGTTCCGCAGCAGAGGGAGCAGGTGAACCCCCTCAAACCAGATGTTACTGTTCCCTGGCTGGAGACAGACACACGACACTGAGCTGTTAGTTCCTGCTCACTGACGTCTAGTCTGAATACTACAACCTGTCATGTGACCTGCAGCGCCGAGTCGATCTGATTCCTGATGTTCTTAATGACGTAGCCTTCAACTCCTGAGTGATTACTGACCCTGAGCAGGTACCTGAAACCAGACATCATGTTGTTAACATGACAAACATTTCTGGGTTCTTCACAGGAAAGAAGGTAGAACTTACTGGAAGAACCTGTATTTGGCTTCAGTGTCAAACTTATCGATACTCAGCTGGAACACCTTCAGGCCTTTAGTCCTCTGGAACAAATACAAACTCGTCTGTAAATACAGTTTTTATTCTTCAGAACGTCAGACTACAAAACCAAGTCCAATTCTAGAACCCACCAGAACGTCTCTGGGACAGACTGTCATGACGTTTATTAAATTCTGAAAACAGACAGTGAGATTAGACCGAGCTGAAGGTTCGAGTCACGGAGGAAAGAACTTCATGTTTTAACCTGAGGAACCGTCAGGAAGGTTCTAATCTCCAGCAGGTGTGCAGGTAGACCTCCGTTCTCTACTCGCACCAGACTCTTCTCATACAGCTCCTGTGTGGTTGGAAAACACACACGTGTTACATACATGATCTACACGGAGACAAAAACCCTCATGGTTCAGGACTTCAGAGTCCCTTGAGACAAACCTGGATGTAAAGTCTACATTTTATAACTCACCAGTCCCTTGAGAAGGCTGGAGTCTTCGGTTCTATCAAAGAACAAACTCACATTAAACACTTTCAATGTTTCAGCTTTAATCTCACAAAAATATTATTTCTAATTAGTAATTAAAGTTCTTTTAAATCCGGATGCTTCGTGTATTTTAGATGTTCTCATTATTTACAGAAAGGATTGAACAGAAGCTTTTAAATAAAGACAGACAGGTTTTATCTGTCTGTGGTACGGTGTAGGTATGTGGTGCGATCAGCTGGGATCAGAACACGCTGCAGATCTGATGATCATGTGTTACCTGGACAGGAGAAGAGAAACGTGTTCCATGTTCCCCCGCAGACAGAACACTGGGCTGTGGAGGATTAACATCACGTTTAAACAACATCATTCTGTAGATTAGAACTCTACAGGTGAAGATATTTACCTGAACACACTGGGGAACGTATCAGCTGCCAGGTGATGGACAAACACCAGGTGAGCCAAGCTGGCCAGAGAGGGTTTAGGGTAACGCACCTCCTCCTCCAGAAAGCCCGGGACCTGCTTCCGTCTCAGCAGAGGGTGGAACACGAGACTGGGGAGAGATTCTCCGATGGAACACAGGATCTCCTGTAGAACACACGAACTGTTAACATGACGTGGAACATGATCACAGAACACGCTGCTGACAGATTCCCACCAGAATCTCTGTGGCGAAAGTCCTGAGAGGAGACTGAGGCAGTGTGTCGGGATCCCTGAGCTGCACCTCCAACAAAGGCTGAGACAGTGTCTTCATACAGCTGCAGGACAGAAAGACACGTTCTCACAGCTCCTGATGGAACATCATGTTATCCATCACAGTCTGAGTCAGAGACACGGTTCAGGTTTTACACTCACAACTTCAGAAGTTCTGTCTGCAGCTCGTCCTCTTTCTCCATGTCCCATTCTGCTGGCGTCCTGTTGGACTTGTCCTGCGTCCTGCTGCTCAGGACAGTCTGTCTTACCTCCTGAACGAAGGGCCTAACAAACTCGATCAGGTCGGCGCAGCAGCGACACAGAGAAAAGACGTCATCTTCCTCCTGCTCCTTGGTGTTGGGGACGGGCAGTTTGACCAGCTGGTCCAACACGGAGGACAGAGTCATGCTCAGGGACGAGGCCTTCCGCCTGCCCAGACGCAGCAGAACTGATAGAAACAGGAAGTGATGATGAAGCCTGGCGGCAGCGTTACATCACAGTACATGCTGTGACATCATTAAAAACTGTGTTAACCTTTCTGTAAAGGACCGAGGAGCAGATGGAGACTCTCAGCTGTCCTGTCTGGATCATCGTGTTCCAGCTGCTCCAGAAGAACAATCAGCAACTCTTTTGGACCACAAGTCTGTAAAACCAGATAAACATTAGAGAAGGTGAACTAGGTCAGTGTCCCTGCTTCACCTGCTTCTATCTGCTACTGATATGACATCACAGGTGGTTCCATCCTAAACCTGAATCAGCTTAGACCCTCTGGACACAACAAAAGACTCAGACTCTATGGTTCTGTTTCTGTACCGACCCCTGACCCGTGAGTTCCCCTCGTTACTGACCTCGTAGTGATGAATGAAAGGTCTGATTGTGTTGAACAGCTGATTCTCACCTCTATCAGGTGATTAAAGACAGCCAGGCACTGCGGAAGATTCGGGTCTTCTTTCTTCAGCAGGACTTGGACCAGCGGAGGCAGTAAATTCCAGCCCATGTTTCTCACCATGTTCTACACACACAGAACCGAGTCACGGAACACCACCAGCTACACACCTGTGCTGAAACAAGGATCTGAGAAATCTACCTGATTCTTCTCGTCCAGAACAATACTGAGGACCTGCGGACTGTTCCCCTCCTCGATGCAGGTCCGCCCAGCCAGCATGAAGACATCATGGTCCTCCGGCGAGTAGCTGTCCTCTCGGAGACCTTGCTGTGTGAAAAGACGAGAAGATGTTGCTGATTGAGTAAATGTTGGTGTGTATTAGTTCAACCTGTCTGCTGCTCTGATTTCAGACCAGATGTATTGATCTGATAGATTCTGTATCGGGTCAATTTACAACCAAAACACATTTTAGAACCCTGTCAGGTTCCTGAGGGTTAAAAACTCCAGCTGATGACAGATTGAATGAGTCACGAGGTGAAAGTCTGGACTGTCAACAGGATCGTCCCATCTTCATCATCATCATCCTCCTCTGTCCCTGAGCTGTGGAACGTGTGTGCGCGCGTGCGTGTGTTACACTCACACATCTCTGGACCACATCACTGAGCTGCTCCAGAGCCATCGCTGCTTTACATTCATGTAACAATCCTTCAAACACAAAGCAAAACACACGGTTACTGCATCATACATGTAGAACACCCACCCCATGTCAGCATCCGAACCGAGCCGAGCCGAGCCGAACCCAGGCGTTAACATGAGGCTTTACATGTAGAGTGAAAGCGGGCTCACTAACCTTTCATTCATGGTCCAAAACAGTCAGGTAAAAACTCCCACTCCACGCTGCCCGACTGATCCGTCTGGATTGGTCGTCTCGGCTTCCGTAGATTAGAAACGTCAGGGTCAGAGTTGAACTTTGCGTAAACAAGCAGCATGGAGCATCGAGAGAGAAGAAAGAGAGGAGGTTCCTCTAAAACCACCAACAAAGGTGAGTTTCCGGTCAGAATTCAGCGCGTGAGTCTGTGGAAAGAAGAAGTTGTTTACAAGGTTTCCGTGTTTACTGTCAGAAAACAAACAAACATGTTCCTCCGTTTGTTTTGATTCTCCTTCTGGTTTGTGTCACAGGCGGGAAACCTAAAGCCCTGACAGCAGAAGAAGAAGCACGAAGGTGTGAAATCTCTCCTTATAAAGGCTGTTTCACCTGTACAGGTAGAATGAACGTGTTGTGAACGCGCTGCTGTTTGTTTGTCAGGAGAGAAGCGCTGAGGGAGAAGCTGAGGCAGAAGCTGGAGCTGGAGAGCAGAGCTGTGAAGGTGGTAGAGCGCCTCCTGGAGGACAGGGTGACCGAGGACTTCCTGTTGGACTGTGTAGGTCACTGCAGGACACACAGGACCGTGCAGAGACCTTTGAAGGGGCGGGGCTTAAAAGACAAAAAGAGGCACATAGAATAATACCCACATTTAATCAAAAATTTAAAATGGAATATTTTTAATTGATTGATTTAAAATGATTCTCCATGATGAATCACCAGTCTGCAAGCAGATGGAGTTTAGTTTGATCTCAGACTAATAAACATGAAGATGAATGTCTGTAGAAAACCTGCACATTCCCACAACATACATGACCTCTACATGTAAACATTCATGTTTAGATGTGTTCATTTATCCATAAAAGTAGGTTGTTCTCTTACAGGTGAAGTTCATCACTCCAGCTAACTACAGAGACACGGTGGAGGAGAGATTCATCAGTAAACTGTGTGGTTATCCCTTATGTTCAAATAAACTAGACAAGGTTAGCGTCTTCATCCTCGTCTTCATGTTCCAGATCAAATACAAGTTTTAAAACCGGTTTTCTATAAACTGAGTGTTTCTTCTGCAGATCCTCACACAGCAGTATAAAATATCAACTAAAACAAACCGGGTGTATGACATCACAGAGAGGAAGGTCAGCAGTACATTCGTGTTTCTATGACAACAACATATTTAAAATTAAATCATCATAAATCTCGTTTGTTTCTTTGCATTCAGTGTTTCTGCAGTAACTTTTGCTACAAAGCATCTAAAGAGTTTGAGCTTCAGATATCTAAGACTCCTCTTTGGCTGCGGCAGCTCGACAGGTGCGTTCCTGTTCCACCTGTCTAACATTCATTCTAACTGAAGTGATGTAGAACTCACTGTGCTGCCTTCACCTTCACCAACAGTCTTCCAGAAATACGGCTGCTGCAGAGAGGCGACAGGTACGTGCTGACCGTTCTTCTTAATTAGCCTTAAAAAAATAAAAACACATTTTCTTTGATGTTTTTAACTTTAGATTTTAGGAACCTAAAGAGCAACTAACCCCTAAAATATTTTTTTTTGCTGATAAACTCTATAAATGATTGTTTAATAGTCCTGTCTACATTTCTGGGTTTTGTTTTTGGTATTTTAGCACATTTTTCTACAGTTATTTATTTTAAAACCATTAGTGGAGCGCCCTCTTCAGGTTAAAACGCTACACTGCACATGAATTTGAATCAGGCATTATTGCTATTGGCTGAGACCTTATTTTCTATACATCACGTCAAGGTTCTGCTACTGTGGAGCAAAGAAGATGCTCAGTCTCAGCCACACGTCTGTGGCAGGGTAGAGTTTGAACAGGAAGTGTGAGGCAGGTTTAAAGGTCCTGTATCATGAAAAATCAACTTTTAACCATGTTGTGATGTTGTTTGTTTATTTAAAAGACCTCCAGAGTGGTTTTTGGCTTAATTCATGCATTCCTGAGTAATCCTCCTGAAACCTGCGCTCTGAGCAGCTGCTTTACTCGCTCAGGTAAAACAGCTGAATTTGAACACCGTTACATCACGGTGTCGTATCAGGAAGTTTCTGACCAATCCCTGCTGCCCCTGTAGTAGGTACGAAGCGAGCTGTGAGAGTCCGAAACAATTTGTCAGGAGCTCATCACGGCAGATGTCTAACCTACAGCCCAGAGTTCCCACACTTCAACCACCTGCTGCTCTTTATTAGCATGAGCTGCTAATAAAGACTTATCAACTCGACCCTGCTAATCACATGTCAGTATGAATCCAGCTTTACAGCTGAGCTCCACGTCACCGCAGCCCGTCCCACCACCGGATAAAAGACACAGTCACTCACCCTGCCAGCACTCAGTCACACGTCCCGTTTGCCACGAGCTCCTGTTAGCCTCCGTGCTGCAGTTTAAGTTTTGCTACGTCTTATAACTGCTTTTAGCTTCTTATGCTAGGTGTGGTTTCAACTGCAGGAGCTGCTGAATACTAACAAACAAAGGAGTTGTGATGAAACAGATACAGGTCGTTAGAACTCAGGAGAACTCGGGTTTTATCACCACCTGCGTAGTTTGAGAGATTAAAACTGAAAGAGAAGTTGTTGACCTGTTTTCACCCACTATGAAGGTAAGAACACCTGTGGAGCTAAAATATTCAACAGAAACCTCAGAAAACCTGTTTTTAATGGAAGGGACTCTTTAATTATTCAACCATATTTAGACGTTAGAGGAAGAAAACAGCTTCCCGGTTACCATTTTATTAGACTTATTACTATACTATGATAACAGTACTATAATAGTACGATAGCAAATAACTTTTCAGCCCTGAAATGAAGGAACTGATGGATATAAACACAATAAATGAAGCTGATGAGACATAAAGTAACATGTTTGTGTTTCATCTCATTTTCAGTAAAAGGTTAGAATCCTTGTTACTGACTGGAGGTTATAAATACACTAAAACAGTGATATATCTGTGTGTGCAGTGGGAGTTTTGGTGAGGAGGTGTTGTTGTCGGAGAGGCGTCTGCAGGAGAACGATGTTGAGAATCCACCCGCCGCTCCGCTGGAGGACCTTCCTGGGTCTCGACACATTTCTGCAGGAGATGCCGACTACAGCAGCGACAGTGAGCCGGAGCAGGAGTTTGTCTCCAGCCTGGTCTTTGAAGATCAGAGACCCCGGGTGCACTGGGCGGATCTTCCGCAGCACATGGATGATAACAAGAAGAGTGAGCAGAAACGGAGCAGAGAAGGATTTAAACAGGAACATCACAGGGAAACAGGAAACATGGAGGAGAGAGAGGAACGACGAGGGGAGAAGGGAAGGAAAGAGACGCCTGATGAAAAACCTGATCAGGTAAACCATCAGACTGTGCACCAAGAAAAAGACCCATCTGAGGACAAAGCTGTGGAGGACGCTGCAGCACAGGTACATGAGTGTAGTTTATCAGAGACACTCGTCCCCAAAACGTCCACATGGACTGAACACTCAGCCTCCCCCACCTCTGATCCACATACAGACACTAAACCCTCATCAACACCGACTGCCACTGATCAGTACAGCTGTAACATGTCTTCGTCCCACCAGCCGGGTCTCAGCCTCACCCAGCCTGGTCTCAGCCTCACCCAGCCGGGTCTCAGCCTCACCCAGCCTGGTCTCAGCCTCACCCAGCCGGGTCTCAGCGTCACCCAGCCGGGTCTCAGCGTCACCCAGCCGGGTCTCAGCGTCACCCAGCCGGGTCTCAGCCTCACCCAGCCGGGTCTCAGCCTCACCCAGCCGGGTCTCAGCGTCACCCAGCCGGGTCTCAGCCTCACCCAGCCTGGTCTCAGCCTCACCCAGCCGGGTCTCAGCCTCACCCAGCCGGGTCTCAGCCTCACCCAGCCGGGTCTCAGCGCCACCCAGCCGGGTCTCAGCGTCACCCAGCCGGGTCTCAGCGTCACCCAGCCGGGTCTCAGCGCCACCCAGCCGGGTCTCAGCCTCACCCAGCCGGGTCTCAGCCTCACCCAGCCGGGTCTCAGCTCCACCCAGCCGGGTCTCAGCCTCACCCAGCCTGGTCTCAGCCTCACCCAGCCGGGTCTCAGCCTCACCCAGCCGGGTCTCAGCCTCACCCAGCCGGGTCTCAGCGCCACCCAGCCGGGTCTCAGCATCACCCAGGTGGGTATGAGCAGGAGAGGAGCAGCAGGTCTGCTGAAGAACCACGTCAAGGATGCCAGTCCAGTCTCAGTACGAACAAATCTCCTCGAGTGTCTGAGGAAAACACTGAATGAATGGTGCACGGAGGAGACGCGGGTGTTCCTGTATGGTGCTGATGGTTCTCTGGGTTCCACAGTTACAGATAAACAAGAAGAGGAAGAGGAGGAGGAGTTAGATGAAGATGATCTACAGGTTGATATGATGGTGGCTGATGCTGGAGAACAGAAAAGGTTGCCAGCACCAGATTATGAGACGCTACGGAAGGAGACTGAAGGGCTGATGCTTGGGGTCAGAGAGTTCTACAAAGGAACGTGGGTTCTGCCTGAGGAGGAAGAGGAGCGGAACGCAAACAAGGTGAGGGATGCAAAAAGTTCACGCTGGCTGGAAGAGTCAACATGGAGGAACATGTCAAACAGCTGATGTTCTGTTGGTTTATAGCTTCTGAACATGATCCTGCTTGTTCCTTACAGCAGCTGAAGGTTCAGGAACAGATGATGAAGGATCCCGTTCTGCCGCTTGTCGACTCTCACGCTCAGCACCTCATCCAGAAAAGAATCACTGTGGAGAAGCTCAGCAGTTGGTACGTACAGCAGTCCATGTAAACTCAGTGATACAGTTCAGCTGTAAACATGTTGATGTTGACTTGTAGTTTGTTTCCAGGTCGCCATCTTGCTTCACTTCCTGTTTACATCATTATATCATCTGTACATAAACAAGCTGTTTACCTTGTTGTATTTGTTGTTCTGCAGCCTCAGAAACATCGTAGGTCCCCTCGGCCTCACCATGAGCGACGTCTCCACTGACCTCAACAATCTGGTCCGGACGTTCAGGTCAGAACCGCCCGACTCCAGAACACACACACACACACACACACACACACACACACACACACACACACACACACACACACACACACACACACACACACACACACACACACACACACACACACACACACACACACACACACACACACACACACACACACACACACACACACACACACATTATGCTTCTGTTATAGCTCACTAGTCTTTATAAACGTTTGCACGTTACAGAGTGCTTCATCAGATCATGTTCCGTCTGTGGATGGGTCATAGACAGGCGGTCATAATGTTATGGCTGGTTACTGCTCATATTAAATAGAGTTCATCAGGTTAAGGTTTAGGCAGGTAATGATTCTGAAGCAGGTGACGTCAGCAGAGGAACATGTTTGAGACAAACTGAAGGCGAGGTGAGAATTTGAGGAGAAACGACGAGCGTTAATTCTCCAGTTTGGTACCAGATGTGTGAAAAATGCAACAACATGATGAAAGAAATGTTAAAAACATCCTTAGACAGGTGAGGAGATGTTCAGGAGTTACAGCACACAGAGGGAGCAAGTCACACCTGATCTGTTCCTTTCCAATCTGGTCTGGGACGTTCATGAGGAAAAGTACAGCAGAGATTTTAGAGTCACAAGACTTTTCAGTTTCTAGAAAGACCATGTGAAACAACGTTCTGTACATTAGAAAGGAAGGAACAGCTGATGAAAAGGAACAGCTGATGAAGTGGAACAGCTGATGAAGAGGAACAGCTGATGAAGTGGAACAGCTGATGAAGAGGAACAGCTGATGAAGTGGAACAGCTGATGAAGTGGATCAGCTGATGAAGAGGAACAGCTGATGAAGTGGAACAGCTGATGAAGTGGATCAGCTGATGAAGTGGATCAGCTGATGAAGAGGAACAGCTGATGAAGTGGAACAGCTGATGAAGTGGATCAGCTGATGAAGAGGAACAGCTGATGAAGTGGAACAGCTGATGAAGTGGAACAGCTGATGAAGTGGATCAGCTGATGAAGTGGATCAGCTGATGAAGAGGAACAGCTGATGAAGTGGATCAGCTGATGAAGAGGAACAGCTGATGAAGTGGATCAGCTGATGAAGTGGATCAGCTGATGAAGTGGAACAGCTGATGAAGTGGAACAGCTGATGAAGTGGATCAGTTGATGAAGAGGAACAGCTGATGAAGTGGAACAGCTGATGAAGTGGATCAGCTGATGAAGTGGATCAGCTGATGAAGAGGATCAGCTGATGAAGTGGATCAGCTGATGAAGTGGATCAGCTGATGAAGTGGATCAGCTGATGAAGAGGAACAGCTGATGAAGTGGATCAGCTGATGAAGTGGATCAGCTGATGAAGTGGATCAGCTGATGAAGAGGAACAGCTGATGAAGTGGATCAGCTGATGAAGTGGAACAGCTGATGAAGTGGAACAGCTGATGAAGTGGAACAGCTGATGAAGTGGATCAGCTGATGAAGTGGAGTAAATGATGAAAAGGATCAGCCGATAAAGTGGAACAGCTGATGAAGAGGATCAGCAGATGAAGTGGAACAGCTGATGAAGTGGAACAGCTGATGAAGTGGAACAGCTGATGAAGTGGATCAGCTGATGAAGTGGATCAGCTGATGAAGTGGAGTAAATGATGAAAAGGATCAGCCGATAAAGTGGAACAGCTGATGAAGAGGATCAGCAGATGAAGAGGCTCTTATTACTAGGTCCCCAGTAGGAAAAGTCCCGGACCAGATTATGCAGGCCGACAACGCAATGGCGCTTTCAGACAGAAAAGCGCAACGGACGAAGCCGGGAACATTCCCTTTTTTTATGGCCTGTCTGAAAGGGGCTACATTGTAACAGATCTTGATCAGTCAGCTGGGTGGTCAATAGTTTCTGTCATTTTAAAAAAGCTAACCCGGACCAGAATCATTATTTACACGTCCAGACTTCCTGGTTCCATAACGAATCACATGTGAGTCTACAAGGCTGCCAAGTCTTCAACACAAGCAGCTGGAATTCTACAACGAGCAGCAGCAAAAAGTAAGAAACCACCACATCCTTCCTACTGATCAGCTGAGCTGCACGTGATGGGGCGTTCAAACACACTTAGGAAAACTCAACTCTGAACAAATAGACCTTCAGACATTCCCAAAAACTGAACAAATACAAGAGAAACAAAACGAGGATCAACATCAGACCTGGCAACCCAACAGAAACATCAGGGAGGGGAGGGGGGAGGGGGTGAGAACAGAGGGGTTGTTTCTACATGAACTGCAGGATTCAGATTTGACAACAAGGTCTAATTCTTACATACTGAATCTTTAAAGTTTTTTTCATGATCAGTTAATCGGATCATGTTGATACAACTAAGATCTTATTGTAGTGTAAATAGTGTAAATCTCAATATGGAGTTCTGAGGTCTCTGAGGATTTTATTAACTGGCTTAAACTTTAAATAAATCTACTTCAGATTAATCTTCATGTTAAATACCAAAATAATAATTTCATTATTTAATTATTCATCTGATGAGGATTCTTCATTTCAGACGTATTTAAATATTTGTATTTGTAGACTTTATTCTTACGTCTACGTCCACAGAGAGTTCATGTCATCACCGTATAGAAACGTGACAGACGTGTTTATTGGTGCTCGTTGGGACCAAGAACATGTGGAATCATTTCAGTCTGAACAAACAGATTCAACCTGTTTCACAGAAGGAACTGAATGTTCGTGGATAAAGAAGCTTCCTGACAGCGGAGCAGCGCAGGGTTTGAATATACCGACTTGTTTTACAGCTGGCACTTAGTTTCCCGTCTCCGGTTTCCTCTGCTGTGCATCATTCAGTAGTGTGCTGCCAGTCTGAGGGAATGACCCGCTCAGCTTCTCTGGTGTCAGCCTGCAACATAAAGCTCATCAATTATTAAATAAAATAAAAATAAGTCTAATTTCTCTATTTTGTTCTCTTCTGCTGAAACATCATTAATCTGACCAGATTACAACCCGTCACAGTTAGTGATCGATGAACAGGTTCTTGTATACGCTTTAAAATTCAAACTATCAACATGATTTGAGTCGACTCAGTAATCCTTCCTGGATTGTCCCAATAATCCAGATGTTTACATCATCTGTTAACAGACAAGTTGTTCATGTTTTCTTCTTCTGTGGGTTTCAGTAACATGTAAATCTAGGAAGAGCTCCGAGAACTGAAAACCTCACCGAGCATCTCCTTCTCCCCACAATGTGGTCTGGATCCAGACCCTGACCTAGATTCTGGACCCAGACCCTGACCTAGATCCTGGATCCAGACCCTGACCTAGATCCTGAATCCAGACCCTGACCTGAATCCAGACCCTAACCTGGATCCTGGATCCAGACCCTGACCTGGATCCTGGATCCAGATCCTGGATCCAAACCCTGACCTAGATCCTAGATCCTGGATCCAGACCCTGACCTGAATCCAGACCCTGACCTGGATCCACACCCTGACCTGGATCCTGGATCCAGATCCTGGATCCAGACCCTGACCTAGATCCTAGATCCTAGATCCTAGATCCTAGATCCTGGATCCAGACCCTGACCTGAATCCAGACCCTGACCTGGATCCAGACCCTGACCTGAATCCAGACCCTGACCTGGATCCAGACCCTGACCTGGATCCTGGATCAAGAGCCTGACCTGGATCCTGGATCCAGACCCTGACCTGGATCACCCATAAAACACCTTTCAGATGAATTCAAGACTGAGCCAGAACTTCTTCTCTCACCTCACAAATGGAATTATGGTCCAACATTCCGATGAAGACTCTTAAACCTGGTGGAAAACCTCTCTGGAGAGTTTTAACTCCAGATTAATCCCAGAGATTAAGATCCAGACATCAATAAAGTTCATGTGTGTAAAAGCAGGCGTCCTAGTATTTTTGGCTGATTGGATTTTTTAGTCAACCTGCTCCAGAGAGAAATATTCCCTGTCTAATCCCATCAACTGGTTCTCAACAAATTTCCTTTTAAAGCTCCATGTCTCTGATGTTAAAGTGCACCGGACGGCAGCATAGAACCGAGTTCTCTGTAGAACAGCGTCTCTGACTCCGCCCTGTGACAAGCTCCACCCTGCATTGAGCTCCGGCCTGTGACAAGCTCCACCCTGCGCTGAGCTCCACCCTGTCCTGAGCTCCACCCTGTCCTGAGCTCCACCCTGTCCTGAGCTCCACCCTGTCCTGAGCTCCACCCTGTGCTGAGCTGCGCTCTGCCCTGCGCTCCACCCTGCGCTGAGCTCCGCCTTGTGCTGAGCTCCGCCCTGCGCTGAGCTTCACCCTGTAACAAGCTCCGCCCTACGTCGAACACCGCCCTGTGACAAGCTTCTATATTTATTATTATAGTTCAGGACTTCTGGTTGACTCTGTTGTTTTTATTCACAGGTTCACCAACACAAACATCATCCACAAAACTCCAGCGTGGACCCTCATAGCTGTGGTTCTTCTACATCTGTAAGTTTACTGTGTGTGTGTTCATTTATCCTGAGAGGTCAACAGAGAGTTTCTATACTGCAGAGAACACAAGGAGAACATAGGTAGAACACTGAGAGAAAATAGGGATAAACCTGTGAGAACACATTAAGAATACTAGTAGAACACTACCAGGAACTGCTGGATTCTGCATCTACTACTTGGTGCATTTGACAGGATGCTCAGGACAGTGTGTGTACGTGTGTGTGTACGTGTGTGTGTACGTGTGTGTGTGTGTATGTGTGTGTGTGTAGTGTATCTGTAGTTCATGGATAGTTCCGTGCTGCTCCTGTCTTGAGTACACATGCTTATCTCAGTCTGATTTCTCCTTTACTGTTCCACGATGCATCACAGAGGACACGTGCACGTGCGCGTGCACAGACACACACCTTTTCAGCCTGTGCTCCTGTAAGAAGGGAACTCTCTGGTGGGAAAATCTTCAGCTGATCTCTGCAGTTTCGTCTCTGTTTCTTTTGTTCTGTTGAAGACATCACTTCCAGTTTAAATCTCCAGTGGAACCAGAGACCAGATCTGTCAAAGTGAAGACCAGGACCCAGCCGCTCTGTGTCAGAGTGAAGACCAGGACCCAGGCGCTCTGTGTCAGAGTGAAGACCAGGACCCAGCCGCTCTGTGTCAGAGTGAAGACCAGGACCCAGCCGCTCTGTGTCAGAGGGAAGACCAGGACCCAGCCGCTCTGTGTCAGAGTGAAGACCAGGACCCAGCCGCTCTGTGTCAGAGGGAAGACCAGGACCCAGCTGCTCTGACCCAGCCGCTCTGTGTCAGAGTGAAGACCAGGACCCAGCCGCTCTGTGTCAGAGGGAAGACCAGGACCCAGCCGCTCTGTGTCAGAGTGAAGACCAGGACCCAGCCGCTCTGTGTCAGAGTGAAGACCAGGACCCAGCCGCTCTGACCCAGCCGCTCTGTGTCAGAGTGAAGACCAGGACCCAGCCGCTCTGACCCAGCCGCTCTGTGTCAGAGTGAAGACCAGGACCCAGCCGCTCTGTGTCAGAGGGAAGACCAGGACCCAGCCGCTCTGTCTCAGAGCGAAGACCAGGACCCAGCCGCTATGTGTCAGAGCGAAGACCAGGACCCAGCCGCTCTGTGTCAGAGCGAAGACCAGGACCCAGCCGCTCTGACCCAGCCGCTCTGTGTCAGAGTGAAGACCAGGACCCAGCCGCTCTGTGTCAGAGTGAAGACCAGGACCCAGCCGCTCTGTGTCAGAGTGAAGACCAGGACCCAGCCGCTCTGTGTCAGAGGGAAGACCAGGACCCAGCCGCTCTGTGTCAGAGTGAAGACCAGGACCCAGCCGCTCTGACCCAGCCGCTCTGTGTCAGAGTGAAGACCAGGACCCAGCCGCTCTGACCCAGCCGCTCTGTGTCAGAGGGAAGACCAGGACCCAGCCGCTCTGTGTCAGAGCGAAGACCAGGACCCAGCCGCTCTGTGTCAGAGGGAAGACCAGGACCCAGCCGCTCTGTGTCAGAGTGAAGACCAGGACCCAGCCGCTCTGTGTCAGAGTGAAGACCAGGACCCAGCCGCTCTGTGTCAGAGTGAAGACCAGGACCCAGCCGCTCTGACCCAGCCGCTCTGTGTCAGAGGGAAGACCAGGACCCAGCCGCTCTGTGTCAGAGTGAAGACCAGGACCCAGCTGCTCTGTGTCAGAGGGAAGACCAGGACCCAGCCGCTCTGTCCCAGCCGCTCTGTGTCAGAGGGAAGACCAGGACCCAGCCGCTCTGACCCAGCCGCTCTGTGTCAGAGTGAAGACCAGGACCCAGCCGCTCTGTGTCAGAGTGAAGACCAGGACCCAGCCGCTCTGTGTCAGAGTGAAGACCAGGACCCAGCCGCTCTGTGTCAGAGGGAAGACCAGGACCCAGCCGCTCTGTGTCAGAGTGAAGACCAGGACCCAGCTGCTCTGTGTCAGAGTGAAGACCAGGACCCAGCCGCTCTGTGTCAGAGTGAAGACCAGGACCCAGCCGCTCTGTGTCAGAGGGAAGACCAGGACCCAGCCGCTCTGTGTCAGAGCGAAGACCAGGACCCAGCCGCTATGTGTCAGAGCGAAGACCAGGACCCAGCCGCTCTGTGTCAGAGCGAAGACCAGGACCCAGCCGCTCTGTGTCAGAGCGAAGACCAGGACCCAGCCGCTCTGTGTCAGAGTGAAGACCAGGACCCAGCCGCTCTGACCCAGCCGCTCTGTGTCAGAGTGAAGACCAGGACCCAGCCGCTCTGTGTCAGAGTGAAGACCAGGACCCAGCCGCTCTGTGTCAGAGTGAAGACCAGGACCCAGCCGCTCTGTGTCAGAGTGAAGACCAGGACCCAGCCGCTCTGACCCAGCCGCTCTGTGTCAGAGGGAAGACCAGGACCCAGCCGCTCTGTGTCAGAGCGAAGACCAGGACCCAGCCGCTCTGTGTCAGAGGGAAGACCAGGACCCAGCCGCTCTGTCTCAGAGTGAAGACCAGGACCCAGCCGCTCTGACCCAGCCGCTCTGTGTCAGAGGGAAGACCAGGACCCAGCCGCTCTGTGTCAGAGTGAAGACCAGGACCCAGCTGCTCTGTGTCAGAGTGAAGACCAGGACCCAGCTGCTCTGTGTCAGAGTGAAGACCAGGACCCAGCCGCTCTGTGTCAGAGTGAAGACCAGGACCCAGCCGCTCTGTGTCAGAGGGAAGACCAGGACCCAGCCGCTCTGTGTCAGAGTGAAGACCAGGACCCAGCCGCTCTGTGTCAGAGTGAAGACCAGGACCCAGCCGCTCTGTGTCAGAGGGAAGACCAGGACCCAGCCGCTCTGTGTCAGAGTGAAGACCAGGACCCAGCCGCTCTGACCCAGCCGCTCTGTGTCAGAGTGAAGACCAGGACCCAGCCGCTCTGTGTCAGAGGGAAGACCAGGACCCAGCCGCTCTGTGTCAGAGGGAAGACCAGGACCCAGCCGCTCTGTGTCAGAGTGAAGACCAGGACCCAGCCGCTCTGTGTCAGAGGGAAGACAAGGACCCACCCGCTCCGACCCAGCCGCTCTGTGTCAGAGTGAAGACCAGGACCCAGCTGCTCTGTGTCAGAGGGAAGACCAGGACCCAGCCGCTCTGTGTCAGAGTGAAGACCAGGACCCAGCTGCTCTGTGTCAGAGTGAAGACCAGGACCCAGCCGCTCTGTGTCAGAGCGAAGACCAGGACCCAGCTGCTCTGTGTCAGCGGGAAGACCAGGACCCAGCCGCTCTGTCTCAGAGTGAAGACCAGGACCCAGCCGCTCTGACCCAGCCGCTCTGTGTCAGAGTGAAGACCAGGACCCAGCCGCTCTGTGTCAGAGTGAAGACCAGGACCCAGCCGCTCTGTGTCAGAGTGAAGACCAGGACCCAGCCGCTCTGACCCAGCCGCTCTGTGTCAGAGTGAAGACCAGGACCCAGCCGCTCTGACCCAGCCGCTCTGTGTCAGAGCGAAGACCAGGACCCAGCCGCTCTGTGTCAGAGTGAAGACCAGGACCCAGCCGCTATGTGTCAGAGTGAAGACCAGGACCCACCTGCTCTGTGTCAGAGTGAAGACCAGGACCCAGCTGCTCTGTGTCAGAGGGAAGACCAGGACCCAGCCGCTCTGTGTCAGAGTGAAGACCAGGACCCAGCCGCTCTGTGTCAGAGTGAAGACCAGGACCCAGCCGCTCTGTGTCAGAGCGAAGACCAGGACCCAGCTGCTCTGTGTCAGAGTGAAGACCAGGACCCAGCCGCTCTGTGTCAGAGTGAAGACCAGGACCCAGCCGCCTGTCTCAGAGGGAAGACCAGGACCCAGCCGCTCTGTGTCAGAGGGAAGACCAGGACCCAGCCGCTCTGTGACAGAGTGAAGACCAGGACCCAGCCGCGCTGTGTCAGAGTGAAGACCAGGACCCAGCTGCTCTGTGTCAGAGTGAAGACCAGGACCCAGCCGCTCTGTGTCAGAGTGAAGACCAGGACCCAGCCGCTCTGTGTCAGAGGGAAGACCAGGACCCAGCCGCTCTGTGTCAGAGTGAAGACCAGGACCCAGCCGCTCTGTGTCAGAGGGAAGACCAGGACCCAGCCGCTCGGTGTCAGAGTGAAGACCAGGACCCAGCCGCTCTGTGTCAGAGTGAAGACCAGGACCCAGCCGCTCTGACCCAGCCGATCTGTGTCAGAGTGAAGACCAGGACCCAGCCGCTCTGTGTCAGAGTGAAGACCAGGACCCAGCCGCTCTGTGTCAGAGTGAAGACCAGGACCCAGCCGCTCTGTGTCAGAGGGAAGACCAGGACCCAGCCGCTCTGTGTCAGAGGGAAGACCAGGACCCACCTGCTCTGTGTCAGAGTGAAGACCAGGACCCAGCTGCTCTGTGTCAGAGCGAAGACCAGGACCCAGCCGCTCTGTGTCAGAGTGAAGACCAGGACCCAGCCGCTCTGTGTCAGAGCGAAGACCAGGACCCAGCCGCTCTGGGTCAGAGTGAAGACCAGGACCCAGCCGCTCTGTCCCAGCCGCTCTGTGTCAGAGTGAAGACCAGGACCCAGCCGCTCTGTGTCAGAGTGAAGACCAGGACCCAGCCGCTCTGTGTCAGAGTGAAGACCAGGACCCAGCCGCTCTGTGTCAGAGGGAAGACCAGGACCCAGCCGCTCTGTGTCAGAGTGAAGACCAGGACCCAGCTGTGACTGTGTAGATGACGAGTTGTATGAATCCTTATCAAAAGTCACATGATCATCAGTAGCTGTTGAACTTGTCCTCCACTCCGTCCTTCATCCCTCCATCATGAATAATTTGTTGTTCTGTCTTATCTATCCGCTGTGTGGCAGCTGTGGAGCTCGTCTGGCCTTTATTGTTCAGGCCAGCTGAATAATGGATGCCCCCCCCCCACACTGCAACTCTAGACTCTGAGTTGAACCAGAGATTAACCAGCAGTCCACCTCCGTACTGCAGGACGGTGGGGGGGGGGTTAAAGTCAAGGGTTTGAATCTGACAATCTGATAACGGATGATTTGAAGATAATCAGGAGGTCGAGTCTGCAGCAGGTTCTACCTCCAGGTGGAACGTGTGTCTAACACCAACCCGCCGTCAGAATCTCTTTCTGTTTATTTAGAGAATAAAGAAAATCGTTACAGTTCATGTTGCTGCTTCATCGTTTTTATTTAGTTATTCCAAATATTTGACTTTGATGTACATGAATGTAAAACCAAACAACAAACACTCACTGCTAACTACAGAAGACTCGTCTCATTAACAGAAACAACGACTGGAAACAACTCGGTATTCGATTTAAAAGAAAATATACAAATGGAAGTTCTCTCAGCATGTTTCACCAGATGTTTCACCAGATGTTTCACCAGATGTTTCATGATATTTAAATACAGTGGAAGTCGGTTGTAGAAGTCACAGTTATCAGAAAAACATTTCTCAGTGCAAATCATGTCAAACTATCTTTAGAACTCTGATGTTGAACCTGCTCTGTGACGCTACTTCCTGTGTGCCACATCATAACCTGACGTTAGTGAGATGGGCGTGTCCTCAGCCTTACACCTTGTTCCTGTGTTTCAGGTTGTCGCAGGTGTCTCCGGTGGTGCTGGAAGCCTTGGAGACGTCGGTGGAGTATTTGAACACACTGATGGAGGAACTTGGTCTCCAGACGCAGGACCTTCTCAGCTTAGTTCAGCTGTTTAAATCTCCAACACGCTGACGCATGTTGGCGTGCACGTGTCTCATCAGAGTGTTTTAACACAGCTTGTGTGTTTTGGGATTTTCTCATGTGAGAGCAGAGCCTGTATAAATTATAGCAGCACTGTTTACACAGTCTGAGGTTAGACGTGCAAATCAGATCCTCCAGGCGCGGCGCTGGCGGCGCTGTGGATGTTTAACTTCTGTAGAGCCTCAAAAAATAAAATCACACCCTGCTTTGACCCAACAGCATGTGGACGCGGCTGCTTATTGCTCCTGTAATAAAAGCTGCTCGGTTCCTTCAGACTTCCTTTACGTGGCGTTTTATGGCGCCATAATATCATTTGTTATATGATTATATGAACAATTCGTTTTCCTGAGAATATTTGGTTTTGACCAGATGGCGCTCGCAGCCAAACGTTCCTCTGCTGAATGTTAGATATCAACTTTGACCTGTCAAACAGATTGGGGGACGTGATTGATGGTCCACATGACTGAACACGGCTTCTTGTTTTTCACACAGTGAGACTCAGAAAGACCTGAAAACAGCTGCAGGGAAAAACCGATTCATAACATTTAATCCACAAAAAGACTCCATCTAAACCCAAAACTCCTCTTTTTAACAACAATAATAATGTAAAAACACAAATGATAAATAAACATCAAGTTAAATATAATAAGCTGCTTTATGATCCGGTCTCAGGAAGGACGGGACGTGTTCATTTCAGTCCGTGTTGCGTCTCCTTGTGTCTCCTCAGGTCCACCTTCCTCTGGAAACCTTTTCCACACAGATCACAGCCGAACGGCTTGAAGCCCGTGTGCTTCCTGCTGTGTGTGATGAGGTTGGAGCTCTGGCTGAACGCCTTCCCACACACCTGACACTTGTGTGGTTTCTCACCTGAAAGGAAGAAGAAGAAATAAGAACTGCAGTAGAAACCAGGTCCTCCCACCTGCAGGCGTCACGCTGCAGCTCACCTGTGTGGATGAAAGTGTGTTTTTTCATGTCTGACTTTTGGTGGAACCTCTTCCCGCAGTACTGACATGGATAAGGCCTCGTGTCGGAGTGGATGAGCAGGTGTGTGGACAGCGTGGACGAACGTTTAAAGCTTTTACCACAGATTTTACAGCTGAAGCTTCTTTCCTGTAAAAACAAACAGATTCAAATCATCCTCAATTCTTCCTTCAGCCTCTGAGTGACGTCACTTAAAGCTGATTTCAGATCAGGATTCCAACCTGTGAGTGAACCGCTCGGTGCTGATCCAAGCTCACTGCGTGTCCAAACGTTTTCCCACATGTCCCACACTCGAAGGGCCGCGTCCCGCTGTGTGAGCGCCGCACGTGAACCTCCAGCCCGTGAGGTGTCGAGAACACCTTTAAAACATAAACATGTGATGAAGTCAAAACACATGAGCTCATTCACATCCAACACACTTCAGGTCCCGTAATTATTCCGTTAATTAGTTAAAACCTGGATTAGATTCCAGAGGATTCTGTTCACAAGATAAAAACAATCTGATCCAGATTAAATCTCATAAAGATTCACTAACAAGGTAAAACCAGAGACGTGACCCCAAAACAGGCCGATCCTCAATGTTAGTAAAGGTAGAGACCATCTAATACTGTATCTAATAATAAACAAAATATAATCAGTTATTATCTAAAAGTAGGCTGATACTCTATAAATACTTAATAAATCAATATTCAGTTTAACTGATATAAAACGGATCCATTTTAAACTAAAAGATCATAAATTCTAATGTGTTTGTTTTTTTTTATGAGTAAATAGTAAAATATCAAAAGTTTCTATGAATATTGATGAATTTAATCCAGAATCCATCTGAACATCATTTTAACAGAACATTTAAAGCTTTAAGCTGTTTGACATGAATATTTGTAATAAAGTGAATCACAGGAAGCAGATTTCATCACTCAGTCTGTCTAATCTGGATCAGATTCTCCTACAAGGTGCTTAATAAACTCACGCTTTGCTTTCTGAAGAGTTTGATGGAAGTGAGACAACCTGTGAGAGAGACTAGAGTTCTGATCTGGTTCTGGTGGTTCCGGTCAGTCCAGGGCTGAAAAATCTGTCTGAATGTTAAATGTGTAATTTCTAAAAGCCTGTAAGACCAGCCAGCTCACACAAAGGTAAAGGTACAGGTTGGGTGTGTGTGTGAGGAGGGGGGGGCATTATATATCTAACAAAAATTTTACATCATTAGTTCTATTGATCTGTTGATCCAAAATATTGTGGGGCTCTCAAAGATCCAGAGACCATGTGATTAGGACCCTGTTATGTGACTTAATAGTTGTATAAATAATTGATAGTAATATTTCTGATCATCTAAATCTCAGGCTAGAGTCCAGCTGCAGAGGCCCCGCGCGGCTGGACTCCAGCTGCAGAGGCCCCGCGCGGCTGGACTCCAGCTGCAGAGGCCCCGCGCGGCTGTAGTCCAGCTGCAGAGGCCCCGCGCGGCTGGACTCCAGCTGCAGCGGCCCTGAGCTGCTGGACTCCAGCTGCAGAGGCCCCGCGTGGCTGGACTCCATCTGCAGAGGCCCCGCGCGGCTGTTACCTTGCAACATTTGATGCACTTGTAGGATCCGTTCGGCTCCAGGTTCGAGATTATGAAATCCTCTTCAGACTTGATTTGTGACACGCGCAGCTGCTTCTTCGCGTCCAGGAGCAGCTCATCTTCGTCCTGGATCCTGCAGACTCTGCGGGTCGTGGAAGAACAGTCCTGAAAGCATCCGAGCCCCAAGTTCCGCTGACTGTACCTCTGATCCCCGTCTTCTGCGCTGCAGATGCCCGTGGTGGGGGAGTGAAGCCCCCGTTGGCCCCGGAGGGGCCGCTGATAAGGCCCCGGAGGCAGATGCCCGAGCTCGGATCTGGAGTACGCTGTCCAGGGGGGGTAGGAGAAGAGCGAGATGTTGACGGGACCGTCCTCTGCTGCGGCTGTGGAACATTTATCCGATTCTGTGGATCAATTAGAATTTAAAAAGAAAGAGTGAGATCCAGACTGTAAAACTCCACAGCTGTAACATCTGCTGTCACTTCACACCTCAGTCAGCCAAATACATCCGCATCACATAAAAACCAGATCCCGACGTGGGACTTTTTTATTAGATCGTGTCTTCATGACTATTTTAAAGCTCGTGAGTTTTCAGTTCTGGGACCTGTTTGAATCATTTACTGTGTTTCAGACAGACTCTGTCTCTTACTCGGGGCTTTGACAGTTGGTGAATCTTGATTTAAAACTTTTAAACATTGATGCAGAAACACAGACGCGCTGCAGAGTCTCGTGCATGTGCTCACCTGGTGAGGAGGAAGGGGACGGAGGTCTCCAGAAATCACAGTCTGTCAGCCGCTCGCACGCGCTGCCTCTGCAGCTCAGTGGGGAGCTGGAGGACAGAGACCCCGGAGACCCCAGTCTCGACCCTCGCGACCTCCTGCTGTTCACATCGTCCTGCTGCTCCGAGCTGGACCCAAACTCTCCTTTAGGTTCGGTCGCTGCTGACAGCAGAGATGAAACGCGCTTTAGTTTTCATCAGTTTGGACATCAGATCCATAATGAGTGATGAAACTTTTAATGCGTAATGACGCACAAATGAACCCACCTGTGCACACATGAGGAAGAACCGTTTCCAGTTTGCTGTAGTCCTCATCCAGGCAGCGGGGCTGGTGGTAGCTGTGGGCCCTTTTACTTTTCACCAGGAAGGACCTCGGCATGTTGAACTTTCCCTCAGGTCGCTCCTGTAAAATCTCCTCAGGAGTCCGTCCCGTCCTCTGCGCTCTGCTCCGCTTTATCTCTGGACAGATTGAAACAACACTGGTTGTCAAGCGAGACGGCGTTAGGATTTTTGGCGAGCCATTACGCATGCGTAAAGTGGCCGGATCGTTTACCAGGTGTCGTCGGGCAGGTGGCCAAAAGCTGGACCAGGTAACCCTGAAGGGTCCTGGTAGATACGGGACTGAAGGAACATTGAACCTGTTTGTGACGTGTTTGGAAGTTACAGGGAGACGTTTGTGTTTTTAACCTGCTGCTTTCTGTTTTATATATTTACAATGAGTTCGATCATCAAACGAACAAAAGATAAAGTTTGTCACAGAATTTGATACTTTTAAATGTTAGAAAAAAATTCACAAAACTCTTGAAGGAAATCTGAGATTGGATGTTTCAATAAACGCCACAAAGCTGAACTTTAACTTCTGTATCATAACTCACTGTAATAAAACGCTTATTGGTTCTTTTTATAATCAAGTTGTTTCTAATAAGACGTGTGTTTTGTGTCTCTTGCACGCGGACGGCCGAGCTTTGATGATAATGACCTAATTGTTACGCTGTTGAAAAGTGATCCTGTTAATGAGACGCGCACAACAGCCTGCTGCTGGGGAGCAGGTATCTCTTTACAGTGACACTGCTTCATCTTACCAACACTGAATTCAGGCCTTAGGCTAAGTTTTCACATCATTAAAGCTCCCCCCCCCTCCCCCCCCGCCGGCCCAGACTCGAACCCAATTAAGCTGCAGAACTAGAATCCAAGAAGAGATGTGGATCCACCTGAAAGGCTTTCAGCAGAAATCTCTCAGGCTCTGTGTAAATCTTTATGAAGGTCAGTCAAAGCTGCTCTGGTTAACCCCCCCCCCCCCCCCCCCCCCCCCCCCCCCCCCCCCCCCCCCCCCCCAACCCACCACCACAGTGGGAACAAAGTTTATTTGATGCAGCTGCAGCAGGTTAGAACAGTGCAAGCAGAAACAGATAGCAGGGCCATGAAGCTGAAACACATGTTCTATACTCACACAGCCGTGAGACAGCAGCCACTATGTCCTCAGTCTGAGGACACACACCGTCCTGATGTGAGTCCAACTTCTTCTAACACACACTTCTCTCTCCAACCCTACTTACCCCCCCTCCTCTCTCTCTCTCTCTCTCTCTCTCTCTCTCTCTCTCACACACACACACACACAGTCTTTCTTGTTCTTCCCCTCCCTCAGAAATTAATGTTCCTGTTAATCAGTCATGACAGACACACGAGAACACTGATTCATGTTTTGATAAAAAGGTTCACTAGAGTTATAACTGTTCTCAATTTGCATTTCACAGAAATAAATCATGTTGCCTTTTAGAATAGACTTCCTTCTCCTATTGGGGACTTAGATTCCCACCCACAACTCCCACGTTAAGACAGATTTTTAATATGAAACCGTAACACATTTTTTTAAAACCTTCAACTTATTTTGAACCTTTAAAACTATTTTTAAAGCCTAAAAATGTCTCAATCCTTTAAATGTGTTTACGGGAAAAAAGAAATCTCTAGAATTTAGTTACACACAAAACTGTCAGTTCCACCTCATCAGTTTTATCTCAGTCTGTTTACATCATCACAGATATTAAAGCAATATTGTTCAGACTTTTACAGGGAACTCTGTAATTATTCTCTCTATAAAACAAGAGCAACGTTAACGTGACAACACGTCAAACTCAGGGTTAAACACTGACTCAGAACAGGAAACCAAAGGCAGAGTGAAGAAGACACTATCAGTGCAGCCACAGGCTCTTCTCTCATCCCCCCCCCCCCCCCCCCCCCCCCCCCCCCCCTCCACCACAGGCCTTGATTCGTACTTTTTAAAAGTTATAGCGAGTATGTGATTGAAGCAGGTCTCAGGCTGAGACGACCCGGGGATCATAGTCTTATATTTGCAGGTTGTTTTTGCTGCAGCTGTTTACCTTGTCAGAGATGTGGATCACAGTCACATAGAGTTAAATAAAGACTTACGCTGAGAGATACCATCAGGTTATTTCCTCAAGCTTGGACCTCTTTTTGACCCTTGAGACACTGAGAGGGGACATCTTGTTTTAAATATACCTGAGGCTGCAGCTGCACCACATGTGTGTGAATGTTGACAGCAGGTGCGGTGCACAGCAGCTTGACAGATTTTATATGTAACCTGTCCTCACTTCAAATAATAGTGTTACCAAATGCATCTAAAGCAGACGGTAGTTTGTCTCTCTGAGATGAAAGTAAAAACCTGTTTCAGGTCACTGTTTTGTTATTTTGATGTTTCCAGATTCGAGATAACATTTTCAAGCAGTGCTCGTTCTCTTCAGTGCACAACCACATGCAGATGATTTGACTGAACTCATTTCTTGTAAAGGATTCATGCCATAATAACCTTTTGTGGCTAAACTGACGTTCCCTGGTTTTACGTCCCTGTTTAGTGCCACTTACAGAGTGAGCCTTCACCTCTGCACCCCCATCTCAGTGTGGCATCTCAATGAAAACCACATCACGCTATCTTATCCTCTCACATGTTCCTTTGGCTCCAAAACACTAACCACAGTTTAACCCCCCCCCCCCCCCCCCCCCCCC